>WEIT01021131.1:946-12365 GCA_013389985.1 Dryoscopus gambensis
GTTCCAGTATTTTCCTTAAAGAGAACGATTTGAGGTTGTATGGACTGCTCTTACATTTTCAGGATTGTCCTAATAGTTTTCAAATAATTGTGCTTGCCTGTTGCTTCAAGAGGCAGCAAACTTGGATATCTAGCGTTTCGTCTAAACTATGGATGGATCCTTTGAATGAGTATCTTTAAAAACATTATATTTTCCAGGCCTGTAGAGACTTCGCTACCAGATGTAACTGCCCTGTATTCCTTAAATGTCCTGTAGGAAATCATACTTTTTGTTACGGACTTTAACTTGTAACGAGATTTTAAATCAATGCTTTTAAAAGATTCAAAATAATTTTCTGACTCTGGTGTTATATTCTGTTTCAGTGGTTTTGTCTCATTGTTCTGCCTAACCATATTCTGAAGAAATGAATTGTTAATAGGAACTGAGAAGTTGTATTTTTGAATCTTATTTCAAGAAGGCATCTCCAGGGATAAAGTTGAAGTGCATTACATTGGTTTGTTTCCGTATTTGGATTAGTAATTGGAGAAATACTACGGCAATTGGATACATAGAAATAGCTTTTGGTATTGCTACAAATTGAATTATTTAAGGAACCAGATTTTGCTATAAGTTTAGTTTTTTCCCAACTTTTGTCTATTCTTTCTAATAAGTGTTTTTTACTTTTTTTAGGGCAGCTGTTTCTTAATGTTTAAATGTAGCATGTCCCTTACTTAACAATATTTTGCTCAGGGGTGATTTGCAGACTAAAGTAGCTTGCTCATGAAAGTTAAATTTTTATCTGGTGTGTACAGCAATGTGCTTGTGTGTGGGGGTGAGGAGAGGTCAGACAAAGGGAAGAAGGCAAGGATTATGTGAGTCTCCATAGATATGGAGGAGGTCACCTGAATTGCAGAGAGATTAAGCAAACCAAATAAGGAATCTGCCAGAAACGGGGAATTAAAGATATTAGTGACGAATGTTTGCATCTATTTCTGATTTTTGTTTACTCAAGAACTAAACCCTTACAGACTTGTAAAATCTATTGGTGAACATCGTGACTACATTTTAAGAGACAAAAAATGGTGTGTAAAAGGAAGAAGAAAAGGGAGCGGGAAGGGGAGCAAGGGAATTAGTCTGACCTGTAGAAGATGGATGACTTTCTAGAGCCTATTTTGAAAAAGTATTTGCAGGTTCAATAGCAAATGGATGAGAGGTGTTTTTCCAAGGTAATTGCTGCCAGGTGTAGTTAGTCCTTTTAATTGCTAAAATAATGCTTTAGCTGTAGGAAATTGGTTATCTACACTTAATAAACACATCTGTCTAGAACTCTACGTGAAATTGTGCCATAAGGTGTTAAAATGGTGGTTGGTAAACTGGACAGGGAATGACTCAAGGGGAGAGCAAGAAGCTGTGCTTAGAAGGAAAGAACTGGCCTGTTAATACAGATCCTCAAGGTTTGTCTTGAAACTGTTCTTCAAGATGAGTGAAATGCTATGATACAGGATTAAGAGATTTTGGTAGGACAGAGCAGTAGATAATTATTAGAGGAACTGGATGACCTCAACAGCCTGGAATGTAAGGCAGGGCACAATTCAGCAACATGGAATGAAGTTCATGTGCTAGTGAAGATTACTGTTGTGAAGAAGCTCTTAAACCCCGACCCAACAACCAGCTGTGATGATATTGGCTCACAACAGGCTGGCCATGAGCAAGGAATGTGTTGAGGCTGTGGAAAAAGTTTGGTTCCAGTGCAAAGGAAAACTAAGCTGTTTTAAGATGGAGAGCTGACAGCACTGCAGACCATAAGTCACATATGGGATTGGCAGGAAAATACAGAGTCTGACTGTTATTCCTGTTGATTTTCTCACTAACTGAAACTTTATTATTTACCTCAATTTTATAGCTGCTAGAAGGTTCTGGAAAAGATGTCTAATAGTACTGTATTTAAAGACTTGGTGGTTTCTGTTGAACAAAATATTTGTAGTAGTTCTGAAAAGAAGTAGCTTTCTTTTATTCTGGGTGATAAATTTTAGTGTCACAAACATGTACAAGAAAATTGATCGAAATTGAGAAACTGCATAGAGTCTGTTGTTCTGAAGCAGGGATGTTGTGATGAAGTGAGATCATCTGCAACATGTTACTTAAAACATCATGGAGGCATAAATCCACTTAAAGGTGACATTTACCATTAATTATTTCACTTGTAGATATTTCAATTTAAATATGGTTTGTGGAAGACTTTCTGAAATGAGCATTTTCTCATAGTTCTGTAATCCAGTGTAAGAGTCTTTCCAAGAAAAGTGGATTAATATAGTTAAGGGCTCTGTATCAGCCATTTAACAAAGATGCCTTGAAGGCCTCTCTGAGGTATGTCAGCAGTTAGGCTGTCTACCTGCTTTTCCGTGTTTATGTTTGTCTAGAGTTTCCATTTGGGGTGGGGGAAACCTTAGTCTGGCACCTGGATCACCTGTTTTCACAATTTATAGGTTATAGAATAGACAAGAAATTTAATTTTTCTGTGGGCCTGGTATGTATAAAATGGGCTAGGAGGCTGTACTTGTCTTATAGAGCTGCATTCCCCTTCCTGTACACCTTTCATTTTGAAATCTGAATAGTTCAAAATCCTTTTTTCCTGTTTCATTGTATTTGCTTCGTCGGCTTTTATTAGGGAAAACATTAACACAAGTTATTTTTATCTAAAAGAAGAAAAATGGAAAAAAGTATTGTAAAATCAAGATGATGTATAAAGAAAAATTATTCTCTTCCCCTGAGTATATTTGTCACTGCTTTGGATAGAAGACTGAAAGTATGAGAAAGGGACAGCAATTTTAACTCCAAGATATGCCCTCTTTATCTCCATGACAGGCTGATCCAAGCAAGGCTGGTTTTCTAGAGAATCCCAGTTAATCTAATATGGGATCACTGGTTAAAATCTCCAAACCAAATAATAAAATAGCTAAAAGCTTTAAAATGCTTATCATAGCATGTGTGCACAGTGGAGGATTGCAGTCTTTCTTATAAAAAGAGGTTAGGAATCAGAAGAACATGTTGGGCTCAACAACGTTTCATGTAAAAGCAATAATACAATGGTTTGAAGAGTGAGGATACTTTAAAGGAATCTATTTCTCTGTCATGTGAAATATAATCCTGAAGGAATTTATTTTCTTTTATGCATTGATGTAAATTTGACTCATCTGTTTCTCTCAGATAAACATGGGTGGTCTCTGAGGCAACTGGATAACAGCTCTTGCATTCTGCAGGCAGTGTCATGTTTGTTCCTTGAGGGAGAGAAGGGAAAGGGACAAGGCATAAGGTTATAAAGCAAGATAAGCTCCTCCTTACGTAGACCTTCTTACAATACTAAAAATAATCAAATTCAAATCTTCTATATTTCCAGTTACTGCATTTTTCCCTGATTTCTATAACTTTCTGTGATTCAGTGCTATCTGATCATATTAGCCTAAATCCCCCTGCATGAAGTATGTAATGCTGCTGTAATAACAAAAAATACTCAGTGGGGTTGTTCCCTTGGGGACCGTGTACTGGAGGTGAGCTCCCAGCACCTGACACGCATCTGATGATCCAAGTGCTGCCCAGCCGAGGTGCTGGGCTAGCTCAGGTTCACCTCCCAAACTCCATGAAGATAGCTCTGCTTGCATTCCATGCCTTTTTGTACATCCTCACTGTGACAGGCATCAGGGGAATCACAAAGGCAGCAGATGGTCTGTGCACAGTTCCCTCAAGCATAAAACAACATTTCTGTACTTGTTGTCAGGACCTTAAATTGCACACTGTTCTGTTTGATTATTTTCAAACCCTGGATTGGCCATAGGGGCTCAGATGAGAAATATTTGCATATCACGAAGTGGGAGCAAGGGCTGAATTAAAGTGGCAAGCAACTGGATTGAAACTAAATTCTAAATGGAAGTTGTATGCACTCATTTTTAACAAGGGTTTATTTTGTTATTTTTAATGAAAGCAATGACCTCTACTAGAATTGAATAAGACACAGGTTGTGTGCAGTGTGTTTATGGGGTTTTTTTCCATTTCCCCCTCACTCACCAAATATACTGGAGTTGTTCATTTGTGCACAAAACCTAGACTTAAAAAAAAGTCTGTAATACTGTAACATGTACACTTAAAATGTGTGCTCAAAAATAGGCTAAAGAATATAAGTTCCAAATGAGTTTATTATCCGTAATGCTATTCTGCTGCAGTTCAAGTAAATATAATGTATTAGTCCCTCATTGAATGCAGTACCACTTTTAAAAATTCAATTTGCTGTGCAGGATTTTTCCCAAGATACATTAGATAATGTCAAGTTTAAATCTGTATGCAAGTCTACAGAGATCGCCATGCAGATGGAGATGTGGAAAGCCAAAGGAAAGATTTTCATAAGCACACTGGGCTTAAACAAATCTGTTTAATTTGTTTTCCTCCTAGCCTCTGTTTTCAACAACTTGAATTCCTCAGATATTCAAGGTTATTTTGGAAGTGTTTAACATAGAGAAAGTGGAGATGCACCCTGAACAAAAGGATTGTTATTTCAAGAGAGGAAGAACATGATGGAGAAAATATTTTGCAAGTGGTGGGAACAAACAAAGGTGCAAGTTCATTATCACATTAATTCAGTCTCAGACTGAATGGTTATCCTCTGTGTCCCTGCTAGGGCAAAGAGCTTCCTTTCAGCAGTTTGTCCTTCCCTTGCTGCATGAGGAAATTGCCATAACAAAATTCAGTATCTTGTGCATCTTCATTAGTTTTGGTACATACTGGCAATTTAAACATCTTGTATAATTTTGTCAGCAGATAAGATAGGGTAAAAAATCTGATCTCAGATGGTTCCTCGATATTTTTAATAGGTCGGGGCTGTAATATTGGCCACTGGTGAGTGTTACTTGGTGTTAGAGGAAATTTCTTATGTTTAATAATTTCTCTAGATTAGTGTACTGAGGATACTGAGAAAATGCTTGGGCTGAGGTTGGCCAGGGTCTCACGGTCAGTCATTAGCTACTTCTAAGGGCTTTCTGAGCTCCTGTTGCTGCCTGTGCCTTGTCCTGTTGCCACAACGCAAGGAACTACTTAATAACCAGTCAGGATAATAAACAGCAAAGACTAGCAATGCTTTGGTAGGTAGATATACAACATGTGTTTTATCTGTCCAAGCACTGATGAAAAGCAGGACCTGAGTTGATACTTTGCTCGTGTAAACCAATTCTTGTGTTTGGTAAAGAGACTTTCTTAAAGCATTAAGAAAAAAAGCTTAAATTTGTCTCTTCAAAGGGGTGCAGTACAATTACATGGTAGTAAATGGATCAACAAATATTGGGTTTGGGTTATTTTTTGAAATAGCTCTTACAAATCATCCTGAATCTTGCTGATTCACTGGAGCCTTCCTTAATTATTTAGCATTTCAGTGTGTAGGCAGTAGAGTATGTGAGCAGCTGTAACCATGTTCATGCAGTCAGTTTTGCAAATACATGGATAAACTTGCTTATGGAAGAGTCACACCTGACTTGTGTTTACAACCTGGGACTGGTACAGTGAGTGAGAACAAGCTGCAATACTTGTAGGAACAACAAAAATCGAGCAAACCATTAAAAATATTTGGAATGAAAATTATTGTGGGTTTATGGCCGATGCAGTGCTAACAGAGCCAGGACATGTGGTATGTTAATGTTTGGGTTTGGTTTTTTTAATATCCACTTACAACTAGTGACATGGCTCAGATTTTTCAATAGCATGTCTCTTAGGTACTGGAGGTAGTTAACCATGTCATACTAAGCACTACTGGAACTGAAAATGTTGCTTTATGTGAGTATTTACATATCCTGAAACTCAGCTGTGCATTCTTTTTGTTCACCTTTGAAATACTGCAACCACAAATGAACTGAAATTGGTTAGTTCAAAGGAACTGATACATTTTTATCCGTTTACTTGGCTGTAACTCACAGCAAGAAGTAGGCGTGGACTCTGGACTGAGGGATGTTGCACTAATACACTTGAAAATTTGTTTTTGATAGTTGAAGTTACATATCATGAGAAAACATCATAAACAGATGGAATTCAACATGTAAAGTACTCATTATGTTTTCTTTTGTGGACATTTGTGAACTGTCTTGCAGACCAAACTTCTAAATCCTTACATGTGAGTTAATTGGCATTAGGAAGAAGTGGCAAAGTCCATACTGATGTTATGAATATGGATGCTGTGCAGGGTGAAAGCACATTTTCACCTCTTGACTGCCCTCTCTTCTTACCATTTCTGTAATCATCAAAGATTGGGGAAATTGCAGTAAATCCCCTGGGGCGTTTTGCGGTTGTGATGCAACCACACTTGCTATTTTCTGTGTGTGTACATAAATATGTATTAAATGGTACCAAATGAGCCTAGTAGAGATCATAGCTTGTGTGCTTTTCTCTAAAGAGGCAAGAACATCAGGTGTGGCCTGGTGTTAGGATTGTGGATCATAGGAATCAGTCAACGACATCAGTTAAAAAAACATCAGTCTGGGCTGCATTTCATCTCCTCTGCTCTCATCTGAAATCTCTGCTGTACAAGCAGCTAAAAAATCATGGTTTATAAATTCACTTAAAATATTGTAAATCTCATATTGATGTGAGACTGCTCCTCCAAGGAAAGGTTTATTAAGCAAACAAATGTTACAGGAGTAGACTGCAGAGAAGAGATGCATTTTGCCCTACTTTTATGACAGAACCTATGGGGCTGATAGAAACACTGGATCTTTTCTTCCAGCCCCTGTGCTGGGGGAATGGTAAGGTTGGAGTCCTGCAGTTTTCTGAAGTAGTGTCTTGGAAGAGAGAAGAATGAGTGCCAGACTGAGCCTGCCTTTAGGAGAGGAACCCCAGGTCTCAAGGTGGATGTCTGCTATGAGTTTTAGTAATGTTGCTAAAC
The DNA here is from genome assembly GCA_013389985.1 of Dryoscopus gambensis. NCBI lineage: Eukaryota > Metazoa > Chordata > Aves > Passeriformes > Malaconotidae > Dryoscopus > Dryoscopus gambensis. Next base: position 7,842 of record WEIT01021131.1, read on the forward strand.
AGAATATGTATATTTTAAAGCAAATATAACTGTGTTCTGATGGATTCCCTTGTATAATACTTCCCGGGTGTTAATGGTATAGTTCATAATCTGGACATGTGCAACTGTAGCTGCATTTCTTGGCAGTCCGAGTTCCAGTTCTTCATTCCTGGCTTTTATAGCAGCTGGAGAGAGCCAAGCAGCAGAGGAGTTAATGTGGATGGATGCTGAAAATGTCTGAGAATAGATTGCTAGTGGTGTTTGAGGTTTTTTTTTTAAATTCCGTAGAAACTATCTCCTTTGGAAAAATGCAGCTGGATGAGAGGAGTTGCTCCAGAGTGAGGTGGCCTGGGCTTTGGCTGTGGGTCACTGCTTATATGTGCTCCAGCTGCTCTGAGCACAGAGGATAATTGAGGGTTCAGGCTGGCAGTGCATAGGTCTTGCAGCGAGGGCTGGAGCAAGATTTCTGCTATTTTCTGATCTTCTGCCTGATTGCTGGTGTGTTGAGTTTTCAGGCCTCTCCTGACGGGAATATGAACTTGGAGTATAAAATATTGTAAAGTAGGGCACTTCATACCATGGACATCACACTTGCCTGCTTCTCTGCTTTATTGCCGTGAGCAAATACAGCTGTTATTTCCAGTTAGCTTTGCTACTACCCTTCATATTAGGCCATGAGCTGTTCATTCATGGATATTGGTAGAGGTTTGGTTGTGGGTGAGTTTTTTTGAGAACAGTTACTATCACCAGTTACAGATGAAAACAAAATAATAAAGTCTCCCACAAAATTTTTATGGGTAATAAGATCATATGGTCCTCTAACATAACTGTAAAATGCAGTGATTACTGCTAGTGCTGCTCACTCAGGGACTTGTGTGAAAGCTGGATGCTGGTTCATGGGACAGTCTTATTCAAAGCGTATTGGGAGTTATGGGAAAGTTCTAGGGGGTTAAATGTGGATTTTTTTTTTGTTTTTTCTAGTAATGGTGATTTTAGTCTTTGTAAGATCTGGGAAGCTTAAGCTGTCAGATGCATTTAACTGTGTTAATCCTCTCTGGCTAGAAAAATTAGGCTCTGAGAATCCCAAATGGTGAATGGTACTGGTTATTCTACTTCTAAAGTATTCACAACACTGCTTCACGTCCATAGCCANNGCTTCACGTCCATAGCCAGGAATTACAGGAAATGCCAAGTTAGAAGTTTTCATTCATCTTTCTGTCCATTGCTGATGTTTTTGCAGATTTGACAGTGTTTTGAAGAGGCCAGAAAGGTGAACATGCACACCCTCCTCACTGTGGTTGAGTTTTGTTATAAAATTAGATATTGAAGTCAGTATTTGGATTAATAATTTCATTTAGCCAGGAGCAGAACCCTTTAATGTATGAATTCTATTCTTTGTATAAATGTTTTTGTAAAGATGCTTGCTTGATAAATATTACTTGTGTTTTTATTTTAATTAAGATGAAATTATGGAGTTGTATTTAGAAGAAGGAAGATAATTTGCTCAAGGTAGCCCCATTTTCCTCTTAAAATGGTACTTGGGCATTATTTGCAATGGTATTTTTCAAGTACTTTCTGGATAAAACCTGGTACTACAGAAGCAGCGTGGCACTGTCTGTAGCAGTGTCTCAAACTACCAAAAAAATCTACACTTGAGGGAAAGAGATAGGAAACAATAGACAGGCTGAGATCAAACGTTGTTGTTGATCTTTTTGATCTCACAAAAATTAGAGAGGGTTTTGACTTGTATGTTATTAGTACCAGGAATTGACTTTAGCTAAATAAAATTAGCTGTTCTTTTTGAAAAAAACTGGCAGTGGTGAAAACTGGTAAAATGAAGAAAAAAGTGTAAATTATTCTGTCTTATAAAAAGACAGGTTGTGGTGGGAGGGAGCAATGAAATAACCTTTACTTTTTCCTTTGGAAAAGTGCCTTTTCATTGCTAGTGCAAATGCTTTCACCTTGAGATGTGACCTTTGTTGTGAGCAGTTTTCTGAAACATCTTTCATGTGATGTGCCCAGTGGCACTGGCAATGAAAATCAGTGTATTTTTAAATACTCTTAAAATAGAAATTGCTACTAGTCTACTTCTTTGAAAGAATCTTACCTTCAGTTCACCATAAATTAGCAATTTGAACAGTCCATTCTACTGTATTTCTGTTTCTTCTTAGTGTTCTTATTTCTCAAAACTAAAAATCCACTTGAAAGGTTTGTGTGCTGCTCAGTAATGGTTGCTGTTGTTCAAACGTCGTAATCGCTGTGCAGGAAGCAAGGAATGGCTGAACTATAGATATCTTGTCTAATACACAGCAGTAGATCGACCTCCCCCACTCGGTGTGTGCCCTTAACATACTTGGCTCAATTTTGTTCCTGTCGTGCTGCCACTGCATTTAGTTAAGTCAGGCTGCCGTGGTCAAGCCGCTTTTTTGTTNATTCTGATACTTAAGTTATCTATGTGGAGAACCCTAAGGAGCCCTAGTCTTGGAATGGGTGATTCAGTTTTCCTTTAGGTATTGCTGAAGTGCTGCTTGAAGAACTGGCAGTGTTAAAAATGCCACTTCATAACAGCACAAAAGTGATCCATAACACAAGTAACCCTGCATCCTTTGAGACAGTGTGATAAAGGAAAATGCTGAATTCATGTGCTCAAGATCATTCAATTGTAGAGTTTAGCAGAGCTCTCACATCTGCAGTGCTGATTTATAGTCATCATCCATGGCGAAAGGCAAAGTCATCACGGACGTTAAGTGTAGCATATGGTTCTGTATAATAAAATTCATCTTGCGCTCTACCCTTTAGCCTCTACCATATGGTTTTGACTTAATTTGTAGCCATTTGTTATGCCAGATAAGTTTAAGAAAAAGTTAGAGTGATTTATTATTTGAAGTGCAAGAAAACCCCCTGTTTCCTGCACTGTCATTGATGAACTTTGATCAGTTATTTCTGATTCAGTCTACAGAACAAACCAAGTTGTTTGGATTTACATATTAGCTCTTAAACAGTTCTGATAAAGGCTATGATAGTGCAAATAAGCATATAGTTTAGCTAGTAAGAGAGAATGTGATAAAGAAAATTTTGTAAGTAATTCTTGTTGTGACAGGATGAAAGGATAACTTAAAATTTGTTTGGTAGTAAAAGTACTTAACATTTTGTGTAATAACTGTATGGGGGTCGAGTGTGTGTGTAAATACTTACACATATCTACTCTGAGAAAGGAAGGATCAGACCTGTCTCTCCAGGGCTTTGAACATAATTCAGGTAATAGTTTCATGTTTTACCCCATCTTAATTTGAATGCATAAATCAAAATGAATCTTTCAGTTCTGTAATGTAAATAGTGACCTTTGAGGATTTTTCTTAACTATCATACTTGAAAATATAATAGTGAAGAAGTAAGAGTTGCCTCATCATAAGGTTGTAATACGGACTCCCACTAGTCTAGCAAAATTTTTGTGCTTATGAAAGATAGGAAATGTATTTATTTTTCTCCTATTAGCAAGAGGTGCTGTTAGTGATCCCTTCATGGATCTTAAGGGGAGTGCATGTAGTGCTGACTGCTCTGCTCTCTGACAAATTAATTTGGTGTGCTTTACTCTTGGAGGAAGATTAAAGTGGAGAATATCCTGGTATGTTGGATTTTCCTTGGAGACAACTTGTGACTTAGTAACTTGGAACAAATGCTTTCGATGAATTATATAAGTTGAGATGCTTTTTAAACTGTATCTGAAGATATCAATAGGCTGACTTGAGCAGAGACTTTTGTGAACATCTCCTGTGATCGTGTTTTTTGGTGAGATTATTTGTTTTCATCTAATTCCTGCTGCTCCAGAAGTGCTACGCCATTCAATTTTCTTGTAACGTTAATGCTGAAAAGAGGAAATAAATTTCATGGGAAAAATTCATCCTCAAAGAGTAAGGAAAGAAATCAGCTTTGAGTTCTGACAATTGTATTCTAAATCTCCTTGCTCCCTCAAAGTATGACAACACTGACCTCTGGATTTACTGCCACCTGACAAGCTGTAAGGCCTTCTCCCTTCCCAGGCATCTGTTTCTTACAAGACTTGGAGGATTTCATGTCCCTAAAGCCTCTGTCCATGTGCTAAATTTTGGAATTGATGTCAAATTCAGCATTGAGTAGGTGGGACAGTGGCACAGATAGATGGATAGCTTGAGGAAGTAGTTGGTGTTTCATTGGGAAATAGGATTTAAACAGGGGCAAGCTGATAATGATTAGGAAACAGACTTGAAATGGAGAAGGTACCGCAGCTAGAAAATTGTTAGACACTTCTGGGGGAAATCTGAAGTCTTCCCTCTGGTTGTATCGTGGAACAATTCAGCTGTTCCGTGAAGAGCACCTGTGGCACTGATAGTTCCAAGTACATACCACTCTAGCAGGGCGTGATGACGCTGAACAGTGCGTGGGGATCTTGCCAAGAACTTAGACATGGCTGTGCATCAGTATTCATCTCTTTATCCGAGTTTGCAATAAATACAATTGCTCAAAATTACTCTTCTATTACCATTCAGTACATTCCTAAAAGGTGGA
>WEIT01021131.1:14206-30170 GCA_013389985.1 Dryoscopus gambensis
CCCAAATGCTTTGATTGAACATCAGATGTAGCAAACCACAGAAACAAAATGATTAATTACTTTTATGGCTTTTGACTAAAAAGGAGCGATAGAAAAGGTTATATTTTATTCATTAATCATTGAGAATTGGCATGGGTAGAACCATTTTTAATCTTTTGTCTCTCTTCCTTTATTTGGCAACAGCTGCAGTCATTTGAAGTAAATTGTCCATTAAAGCACTCTTTTGGCTTTTGACAAATTGCATCAAAGTGCCTCCTCCAGGGAAACACAGCCCTGAGTAGTTGTCTAAGTTTATTCTTCCTGTCAGAGGCATAAATTGTCTGAATTTCAGGACTTGCATGCACAGAGGGCAGCAGAAATAAGCAAAGGGAAGGTGTATTTCTGGTCAAGTCCAAGTAGAGACATAAAAAGCTTGTCTTTGTTTTGTTTGATGGTACAAAACTGCGTTTTCAACCATATTTGTTTCAAACACTTGTCGATTTGTAATCATTTGAATAACTGTTAGAACGATGGAAATATACTTGGATGAGTATCAATCCTGTGCTTGTGCATCTCACCCCTGGGGTAGTCCCCCTTACCTTGAAAACAAGGGGCTTAAAAAGGTGCAGCAATGGGAGGGAAGTTGAGATGGCTGAGAAATTTAGGGGTAGAACAGAGGCAGTCAGTTCTTTAAGCTTGCAGTTATCAAAGGTCACTGCTGACTTTAAGGTCTGTGTCTTGGACACCTACCATAAGAGTACATGAAAAATATTCACATTGTTCAAGCAATTAATTTACTGTAAAATGGATATATCTTATAAGCTCAGAATGTAACCTTAATTAGCACGGGAAATTTAGTCATAATGTTCTATTCTTATGAAAATTCCATTGCCTAATCTCATTAGTCTGTTTTGTCTCATTTATATGCTCATTTAATGGATTAGAAGTCAGTGTTTTCCCTAAATATGCTTTTAAGAGAAGCAATACCAGTTCAACTCTTGTTCTTCCTACAGTTTATGCATGGACAAGGACTTTGACCAGGGCATCTCAGCTTTGCAGAATGACTGAGTAGAAATTTCGTGAGTGTTGGAAGGTAGTCAGTGTACAAGAGGTCATCTGTGATTAGGGCTGTGAGGGAAAAAATGCAGAGGGGAGGAAAGACAACTTGCACATGTGGTACAGATAGAGTTTGAGCTGAGAACAGACTGCCAAATCAACAAGCCAAAATGAGTAAAATTGTAGGTTATGAAGGAGAACAGATTCATGTCTGTACCTTGTGCAGTTGCCAGGCACTGCTTTTAGCAGGATCTTGGCTGCCATAAAACAATGGGTATTCTTTCAAGAAAAGTATCTTTCTTTGATATTTAAATTTTTTTGTGCTTGGGTGGGCTGCTCCACCTTTTCTCAGATAGTATCTTGCATGCAGGGGGCTGACTAAAGTAATAAGAACAAGCTGAGTTAACCCTTTCAGGAGGTATAGATGCAGACAGAGCTTGACAAAGTTATATGCCTCAGGGTTTCTTAGCAAAGAAACTCCCTGAAGGGGCCCTAGGAGCAAGTAACAGAAAAGAAAAAAACCCAAACCCAACAAAATTAAAAAAAAAAACAACAGGTGTAATTCATTCTCACAAAAAATATTTTAAAAATACTTAGTCCTGAAAAGGTGGTAAGACAGTGGAATGTTTTCTTATTTATGTTCGGTAAAGTGCATGCAGAAGAGAAAAAGCCTCACTGGCCCTTAATATACTTCCTTAAGAAATATTTGATCATGTTGTTAAATTCGAAGATCTACTGTGTGAGACAAGGTGTGACAGTCTGGTTCTTGTCGGACTTCCGTGAAAAACAGAAAATCCATAGCTTTTTTTAAAAGTGGACTGTAATGAAAAAAATGTACTGTTGTCCACAGTGTCTGTCCAAAAGCTAAAGACAGCTGTATCATTGGGGTGGTTGTGGTTGGAAGGCACTTCTGGAGATGATACAGTCCAACTGCTTTGCTTGGAGCAGGTTGCTCAATGCTGTGTCCAGTCAGGTTTTGAATATATCCAAGTTTTGGGCCTTGACAATCATCCTGATGCTTAAGGTTGTTGTTTCTCTGGCACTGTCTGTCTGACCACTTCTGCAGCCTGGAAAGGTGGCTTTGAAAGGCAGCACCACCATCTGTTCTATCAACCAATATTCCTAGTTTGGTATCTCCAAAGTGGCGAAGGTCTATGTGATCCCATCATTAAGGTCTTTAGTGAAGGACAGCAATATTTGCCCCAGTGTTGGCCCCGTGGCTGTACCGCTGATGGCCTTTGTGCTGCTGACAGCAGCCCTTTGAACCCAGCAGTTCAACCAGCTTTCAATCCCAGTTTGAACTTCAGCAATTTGTTTGTCATCTTTGTACAATTTACCTTGGCAGTAGAGATTTAGTTGTGTAACTTCATTGTCAGCATCAAATTATAGAGATTGAAATGCATCCCCCACTTTTAGCAAGTTAGGGGTAGGTGCCATTGTGTAACAGGATTTCTTCAACCCTTCTGGAAAGGAACTTTAATTAATGCTTTAGGTGACATTTACGGAGTGTGAACTTTGGCAACTTCTTGAACATTTTCAAGTGGTTTAAACACATCCGTACTGACTTGTGTTTTCAAACCTCACACTTGAAATGTACTAAAATATAACAATCTGAGAGGCACAAGTTGAGGATCAATAGTGATGAAATAATTTAAATAGGCAGGAGTATTTATTTAGCAGCAAACCTAGGGGCTGAGCAGTTACACTAATGTGTAGTGAAAAACCTCAGTTCTTAAAATACAAGATGATGTTCAGAAGTTGACTCCTGAAATCATTTCTTGAATGCAGAAGCACAGAGCTATCGAATACTCTCTTGTTCGCGTAGAAGATACAGTCTTTAAAGTTTACATTAGTCACATACTATGTGTTAAAGTACTTACTTTTCCTCATAATTTCCAACAAATACTATCTTGAATGACTTGAAGCTGCAACTGAAAAGCAAAAGACTTGTACTGGGAAATTAGGAGGCTGGGAAATAGAAGCACAAATTTTCAAGCCTTTTTTTTTGTTCTTGTTTCTTTCAGTCACTTTTTAAGCATTGGTCAAAAGCTCCGTAACCATTTTGCACAATGAAATGCAGTCTTCCCATTTATTGTAGCAGCAATATTTTTTAGGCCAGGGAGCCAGTTAAATAAAGATGAAGTTCTCAGCTAGAGAGCTTGAGTTGGGCAGGTGAAAGCTATTGGAAAGAATGTTTGTTTGGTCGTTCATTTTCTGGAACAAAAAATGGATTGAGGAAGGCTTGATGATGCACTGCATTGAATTCCCATGAAGGAGCAAAGGTAGGAAAGATCTAAACCAAGGGCAATTATGCACAGGAAGGAAGAGGATAAATCAAGGTAGTTTAATTGCTGCTTCAGTATTGGTTGTTTTCTGTCTGTTAGCAGAAGCACAGGTGGATTTTCTAGCTGACTTGCTTTGATTGACTTCAAGCCGGTCACACTACGGCTTAGTGACACTGCTGATAAAAGATGGGTCTGTAGTTCTTGGAGGAGTGAGTAGTGTCGCACTTAAGTCAGTGTTGTCACTTACCTATAACTCATTTTTACATGTTCTTGCTAGTAGTAAAGAGCAAAAATGGTGAACAGAAGGCTGGTGAAGTATTATCAAGACATTCAAGTGCTCAGTCTAACACAAACTAGCATTGATTCGGTCTCTGGGCTGTTGCTTTTGTGTTTTGTTTTACTTCTCTGACCAAGTGAAAAAATTCTGTGTCTGCTAGTAAACACTTTTCCATGTCTCCACAGTAGACTTCATGTTAAGTGATTTCCAAACTGCATTTTTTTCAGTTTCCTCACCTAAAGATTATTATCAATAGAAATATTTTGTTCCTGAGGAGTTCTGGAGATAAGGTTTTCTTCACAAAACTCTTCTCTTTAGTTAGCATTGATAATGACAGTACGTAGAACTAACCAGATATTGTTTCATGTGGGTCCAGTAGTATTTTTGTAACCATTAACTGTTCTGATTGGCCTAAAAGCACTTTCACTCTTCTCCAGTTAAGATTCCTGCCCTGGATTCCTGCCCTGCTGTGGGAGTTGCTGTGCACAGTTAATCTATCCATTATACCTGGGTGGGGAGAAACTCTTCCTAGTCCACTCTGGCAAAGATCTATTATTAGAAAGTCTGCAGTGTTTAAGAACACAGGGAAAATTTTAGGCTTTCTAGAAGAAACAGCTTATCAGCAATCTACGTCTTTGAACAAGTTGAGGTAAATGTGAAGCTCAGTTTTTGTAGTCTCTCAAATTATAACGATTAGTCAGGTAACATCTCCTTTCATGTGTTCTTGAATACATTCTTGCACTGAGTAGAATTCAAATCATATTCTTAATTAGGCAAAGACAGGCAGTGGCAGACAGTACTGGCTGCTGGAGAGAATACATACAGTAGAAGTATTGTTTCTCTAACTAGTGGGATGCTTCATTAAACTATTTCTTAAATATCTCATTCTTTAATTAAAATTGTTATAGCAGAGTGTTACTTAGATTTGGTATCTTAATTGTGCTGTAATTTTTCATTTATATGACAATTTTGAAAATATTTAAATGTGACCAAATAAACCACTTGTAATTATTCTTATATAACCATCAGCTGCTAATGATGATCTTAACTTCCAAAGATGGGATTGTAAGCCTGATGTGTTGCAGTTTGTTTGCTTAGATCTTTGTCTCCTTTTGTATATAACACTAGGGCACAGAAAAAGTCAGATTAAAGGCATGGAAATAACTCCATGAAACTCTGCTTTGCTGAATGTAGTGGTGCGCCTGCTTATTCATAAAGTGGAGGGTCAAGGCAGATGTGGATACCTCAAGTGTCTGGGTTATTTGTGCAATAACTAGAATGGCATCTGTTGAAGCGCCACCATCAAGGTTCTGAGAAATTCTGTACTCAAAATAAGCCATTTATTTGGTCTCTTAATAGCCGACTTAAAAAACTCATAGAAATATTTAATATAAAAATTTAAAGTTCTCTATGTAATACTTGAAAACCATCTGCCATCTGTACAGCTCGGACAAGACACTTTAATGCTTCTTTTTCATGGTCATAGTTACAACCCAGGTAGAGAATGGTAGTCACCACCCTTTTTGGTGTAAGAATGCTAATTTTAGGCTTATTGATGTATTGTGACAGCTTCAAGAAAATTATCTTTAAAAAGATTATTGCCAAGTTAATGGTGAATATTCAGGAATCAGTATGCTCCTTTATTGATTCTGCTTTTAGTAGGCACCATGGTCAAAATTTATTAACTTATTTTCTTCCTCAGTTTGGGAGATCATTCAATTACTTGAACTTCTGGGGGGCTGAAATATATGTTGCAATGAAAGGTACTTTCTGAAAGTTGGAAAATGTGTAAGAAGCTGGGTATTTTTGACATGGAGTATGAAACTGAAAACTTGAAGCATCTGCCTTCCCCTTTATTTACTGTTGCCAAGGCTTTTGTGGATTGTTATTCTCATGGTAAGGAGGCTGCAGCTGACCTGGCATAGCACAAACCCAGGCAAAGAGCTTCTCGATCAACTGTGTAGCAGCAGAACAGTGTTGCAGCTGAGCGTGTCTATTGGGTATCCACAGAAATAACAAAATGTGCATGTTTTTTATTAGAGAATTGGGTTACTCTAAAGACTGTTTAGAAAACTGATAAAATCATACTAGTTTTAAATTTGAGCTTTTACAAGATTATTTCATTAATTTATATCCTCTATGACATATAAGTATCCAATACCATGGAGCTGAGGTCATACAGTCAGCACTCAATGGTCCTTAGCCTGTGAGGTCAAAGCAATGTGGCTTGGTAGCAATTTTGCAAGAGAAGTTAAAGACGAAACAGTTGTTTTCAGCTTTGTGTGTGAAGAGTTGGTCCTGTTGTCTTGCATGCCCCTGATGCTCACCGTGCAAAAAAAAAAATAGTGCAGTGGAAGACAACTTTTTTCAGAGTGCTTAGTGCAGTTACAAATACTTCTGAAAGATATTTTCTAAGTTAAGAGTTGAAGCAGGGTTCTACTTATTTGAACACTCATTAGTGCTCAGTTATATCCTCATGAAATACAGAGTGATGCTGCCATGCAGGCCACGGGTTTTCCAGCCTGTGCAGGGTCAGTGCTGCAGGCACCTGGGCTTGGGCTACTGTGATAGGAGTAGTATTTACCAGTGAGTGTGTTATGAATTTCTGAATTAGGAATATCTATTTCATGTGACTTGATTCTACTATTTACAGGTACTAGTACTGAATCTTAAGCAAACAAACACAATCCCCAAATCACCCAAACACAATCTCCAAAACAACCACTCACAATCCTCAAAACAGTCAAACAAAAAACCAAATAACCACACTCCCCAAACCAACCACCCCAACCCCAAGAAATCAAACAACCAACCCCATAAACTCAACAAACCAAAATCCAAAAAACCAACCCCCTAAACTCCCCAAACCAACCAACTCACAACAGCCAACCAAAAAAATCAACAGAACAAAATCCCCAAACCAAAAACCAAACCAACCGAAAGCATTAATCATCCCCAAACCAACCACACAAAACAACCAAACAAAATCATCCACGAAGCCAACCAACTAACTCAAAACAAGCAAACAGAAAATCAACCGTATAAAATCCCCAAACCTATTAACTAAAAAACCAACCAACCACAATCCCCAAGCCAACCAACCAAAAAACCAAATAAAATCCCTAAACCAACCAACTGAAAAAACAAACAAAAAAAATCCACAAACCAACCAAAACACCAAGCAAATAAACTCCCCAAACAAACCAACCATTCACTCAAAACAACTAGCAAATAAAATCCCCAAACAACCAAAGACAAAACCACCCAAACAAAAAACCAACGAACCATAATCCCTGAAACAACCAACCAACAAACCAGCCAACCAACCAAAAACTCAATCACAAAAACCAACCAACCACACTCCCCAAAGCAACCAAACACAAACCCAACCAAATAAAGTCCCCAAACCCATTAACCAAAAAACCAACCAAATCCCCAAACCAACCAACCAAAAAACCAAATAAAATCCCCAAACCAACAAAAACCCCCAAACAACCTAAGAAAAAACCAACAAACCATAATCCCTGAAACAACCAACCAAAAAAAACCCAAAACAAAAAACCAAGCAATCAATCAAAAAACACACCAACCAAAATCCCCAAAGCAACCAACCAGAAAACCAACCAAACAAAATCCCTAAACTCATTAACCAAAAAAACAACCACTATCTCCCAAACAACCCAATAGAATCCCCAAACCCACCAACCAAAAAGCCAACCAAGCAAAATCCCCAAACCAATCAAAAAACCAAACAAAATCCCCAAAACTGCCAACCAATCAAAATACCCTAACAAACTAAAAACCAAACAAAATCCCCAACCCAACCAACCAAAAAGCTAACCAAACAAAATCCCCCCAAAAAACAAACAAAAAACCAAGCAAACACAATCCCCAAAACAACCAACTAACCAAAGTTTCCAAACTAAATAAAAAACCAACCAACCATAATCCCCAAAAAACCAACAAAAAACCAAACAACCCCAATCCCCAAACCAACCAAATAACCAACCAAACAAAACTCCTAAATCAGCCAACAAAAAACAAACTGGACAAAATCGCCAAAATAACCAACCAAAAACCCAACTGAAGAAAATCCCAAAACCAAACAAAAAACAAAATCCCTAAATCAACCATCAAAAACCCAACTAAGCAAAATTGCTAAAGCAGCCAAACAAAAGAGCAAACCAACAAAATCCCCCAAACAACCAAACAAAATACCAACCAAACAAAATCCCCAAAACAACCCACAAAATGACCAATAATCAAAATCCCCAAATCAACCATTAAAAACCCAGCCAAAGAAAATCACCAAAACAACCATCCAAAAACCTACCAAACAAAATCCCCCAAACAACCAACTGAAAAACCAAGCAAACACAAAACCAAGCAAACAAAAAAAACCCAAATAAAATCACCAAAAGAACCAACCAAAAACCATGCAAGCCAAATCCCCAAAACAACCAAACAAAAAACCACCCAAAATCCCCTAGCCAACCAAATAAACCAAACAAAATCCCCAACACAACCAACCAAAAAACTAACCAACCAAAAAACCAACCAACCAAAAACCAACCAACCAAAATTCCCAAAGCAACCAAATGAAAATACCAACCAAGCAAAAATCCAACCAAACAAAATCCTTAAAATAAACAAATAACAAACCTACCAAAAATCCAGCTAAACAAAATCCCCAAACAACAAACCAAAACACCAACCAAGCAAAATCCCCAAAACAACCAAACAAAATAAGAACCAAAGAAAATTCCAAACCAGCTAAACAAAATCCCCACCAAACAAAAAAACAACCAAACAAATCTTGCCCCCAAAAAACCCACTGTAAAACCCAAAAAAAGATGAAAAATTCCAATTAAGAAATTACCTTAAGGTGTGAGGACTTTTCTCCTAGCTCATCTTCCTTTATGTAATATTCCTCAAATAGATGATTTGTAATGAATTAGATATGGTGGTGCTTGATCCTCCCTTTTTTGACTGAGCTGAGAATATTCAACCATTTGCATTTTCATTCATTAGAACTAAACCAGAAATAAGGCACATCACTCCTTGATAAGAGATTCATGTTAAGAGGCAGCAGTGGATGACACACTGGTGGTGAAGCTGAATGTTATCATGTGTTTATGCTTTCAACCTGGGTATCTGGAGATGGACCTCAATGCTTTTTCTAGTTTGTAAAGACTGGTACCTTGAAAAGGCTTTCAAGAAAGGAGAAGTTATGCTTATAAAATGCCTAATGAATTAAAGCCTCAAAGACCTTAGGGCAATTTATATGTAGAGAGGAACAAATTTTACTTTCGTAAAAATTATAGTGCTAATGAACAGTAACCTATTAATACAGCAAAGATCGGTCTCTTTATACAACCAGATAAAAATTGGAATTGGGCAGTCCCAGACTCAGTTGAAAGATGAGTGGCTTTCATATATCTTGCTGTCATCTCATTTAAAAAGGCATTTTGTAGCTTGCAGGGAAGATGGATTTGAGTATATCATAAGGAGCTGATAGGAAATTCATGTCTGTTGTTTATTGCAAATATAATTTGTATGCATGTGTCACCCATTGTACTTAATGCCTGGTGCATGATGCCCTGTGGTTATCCCTGTGGGGATTCCTCAACTGAGACTAAAGTTTAAAGAGAATATTCCAGCAATTTTGTGGTCCCCTGCCAGCTTATTAATTTAAGGAGTGAGCTTCCTGAGCTCACTGTTGGAGAGGAGTTGTCTTATTCCTTGCAAAACTAACCAAATAGCCATCTGCCTGTTGGTCTATTTGTATCTTCAGCAGCTCAGTTTTTAAATTGCAAGCATTTGTTCAGCTCTCATTTAAGATGATCTTCAAGAGTGATGTGATCATGTTTAGTTAACTTCATCATATCAGTGATGGTGGATGGAGACTTTGCAGTGCAGTTGTCCCAGTTTGAGAACAGATAAAAGCTTCTTGATAATGAGGACTAATAACAAGACTCAGTATGCTGAAGTGCCTCATATCAACAGCACTTGATAAATTATTAAACAATTTACCTTCTGTAATGTCTCTGGAGAGCCATGTTGTACTGTGACTGACAACTGGGAAGCCCTCTTGGTAAAGCTTTCAAAGAATGTGCTGGATAACATAGGACTTTTGTCTCCTGTGAAGAGAAACGTAGTAAGAGAAATGATTTATTTATTTTAGTGGAAGTATCATCTTCTCTCTGACCTCAGTGCATTTTGCATGGAACAGAATGATTTTTCTAGGGGAGCTGGCGCTGATTGCTTTATATGAGGTTAGGAATAAACCTTTGCCAGTACTATGTATCTTGTTACAGCTACATCTGTGACCTTGGAAAGGCTGCGGAAGAAGGGAAAGGGAGACAAGTGGTTTTGAGTATATAAAATGTATATTTCATTGTCTTTCTAAGAAAGAGACATGAAGTTGTTAGTGAATCATTGTTAAAGCACTTGTAAAGCGTGGTTTCCCTGACATGCCATGTTTTCTGTAACAAGAGTAACAATAGTCCTAAATATATTCAATGACAAAACTGCGTTCATTATCAAGAAAACACTGTACATTATATTCTGTGGCCCTAGAGTAAAAAACCCAAGCATGACCAAGGGTGTTATTCAAAAACGCTGCTAAATAGAGAGATGAGAATAATTAAATAGTTCAATATTAAACATATAGGTATTTAAATAAATACATAGCCTTTTTACTTAGAGGGGGGAAAAATATGAGGAACTGTAAAACTGAGGTGGAGGCAACATCTAAGACACAAAAATCCTTCAAAATTTGGAACAGAATTTAGTAAATAGCATGAGTTATGTACACTAAATAGTAAGAGGAAAATTAAAAGGACAGGCATAGCTATGGCTTTCAACTTTATTTGTGGTTAAACTTTGCTAATTTTATGAATTTCATAAGAGCAGGGGTTGAATGACAGACTGCAGAAATAGCCTGGGGGATGAGGGTGGGCAACCATCCCATACTGATATTATGTGGAAAGAAACACCTGGATTTTCTGTTTAGATCAGTCACAAACAATTCTGTTTCCTGTCAATGTTGATGGAGGAGGTGAAGAATTTGGTTCTGGTCCTCTAGACTGACACTAAATGAATTTTTGATTTACTTTTCCTAGCTTTCTATGTAAATGTAAGGCTTTTCAATATTTATGAGCTACTTATGAAGTTTGTGTTATGGAAGGTGCTCTAGAAACTCTCTTATTGTTTTATCAAATCATTAAACTATTTGCAGGTGATGGTAAGGATTAACTGAATGATTAACTTATCCCTGTTGTACAGACACAGCACCTAATATTTACTTGATTTTTTTTTTCCTAAATCATGAACCAAAATACAAGGGGAGGGAGGAGAAAAATAATCCCTGCTTGATCCTTTGCAGTCAGTAATTACATGTTCATTTTTCAGCTCAGACTTCTTTCCCCCACCCCATGATTTGGTTCATTGTTTCAATGTATCCTATTTCCTTATATTTTCTCCTCAATGCAAACTGACAGGCTGAAATAATAACTGGGCAAGTAGATTACACTGAAAAAAATATTCTCATTACAGAATCTTGGTTAACTCCCAACTATAGTTCACATCACAGAAACATCACCAATAACAGGAACCAATTCAGTTTCCCTCTGGAAAAGACCATCATGTAGGATGCCAGGGGCTTTTCTCAGCCCACAAAGTAAAGCAGAAAGAATGCAAAGACAGAAATTCTTTGTCTGGAGTGTTTAGAATGATGGAAACAGTCCAGGCCAAAGAGCTATCAGGGTGCGGTTGTTTTCCAACTTACTGGTCATCTTTTCCTCACACTTACCACGTGTAATTTTGGTTCTTGTCCACTAGAGACAGTGAATGGTTTGGTGTTTTGAGTACTGGGGTATGTGTATGGACTAAACCTTAGCATTCTGAGGCTCCCCTGCCTTTGCTCTGTCTGGGGTTCACCTGGGGGATAGTTTATATTGCCTTTCTAGCCAAATTGTCTGTTTCTGCAATATTGTAGTTCACTGATGGTTTGTTAAAAATACTTGACCATAAGCGTTTGACCATGTAAGCAGCCCTCTCAAAGCTGGCAAAAGTAAATTGGATCTAGGGGACAAATAACCCGAGTGTCATTTGGATATCCTCAGTGTGAAAATACTTCTCTTGTCCCCAGCCTTCCCTTTACATGTTATGTTCAAAACACTTTATAGCTCCATGGAACAAAGAGTATTGTACCAGCACCTTACATATCAGTGTGGTTGTGCTTTAACTCCTGTGCAAGTGTAAATATGTATTTTAATGTGTAATACCTATATAAATGCATTTTAGTAAAGGTGGAGAGAGAGAGGCAAGGGAGGAGAAAGTTGTAGCAGTAGTGTCCTCCTGATATTTGTCCTCGGTTTGAGAAGGAAGTTGGGCAATAATGTGTTTCAATACAGCTTGGACACAAAATATGTGGTAGTTCACATGCAAAGGATCTCAGGTGTGGCCAAGCTTTTCACTTTTCACTTTTTGCCGTGGCTATTTCTGAGTTTGACAGAGCTAAACTGAATTCAGGATTGGGAAAAAAACATACCCCCATCCCCAAAAAAGCATCTTTTCAGAGCTGAGAACCAGACTGTAAAAGTTCTTTGTAAGTATAGCAGAATTGCATTCGTTGTCATACATGACAGAATTTATAACTGTGTCTTTTGCTGTGAGGGTAAAGGAGTCTTCACCTTTCAAGGATGCACTGGTGCACTGTGCAAGTGGGGAAACAAATACCAGGAGTATCAGAAGAAGTCTATGAAAACGTGAACCTTTAAGCTTGGAGAATTTTATGACTCATTTATTTGCTTATAGATGAAAAGAAAAAAAAACCTTAGGTTTTTATTTCAATTCAGTGGAAACATTGAGTTTTGTGGGGTTTGGGACTTAGGTACTTGGTTCACTTGATTTTTAAAGTTACGTTTGGTATTTGTGTAAGCACCTACCCTTGTGATGTTAGGAATAAGACATAATTCTTATTATGCATTGGAAATGTTCTTTGATATATAAATATCTGTAGTGAAAATTGTTGCTGAAATCAAGAATGAATAAGCAACTTATTGCATCTGTTTGAAATTAATTCTTGCCTGTTGTAATTATGCAGATTAATAGATATGTTTGAGAGCATTATGAGAACATAATGAACCTAAGATCCCAGTAGTAATAAAACAGTAGTTCTGTTTAAAGAATAATTTTATAGTTTATAGAGAGAGCCTGTTAATTTGAAAGATTGCATTTAGCTGTGTTCATTTCCCTGCTGGCTGAATCCAAACTGTGCACATTAATTAGTCACCAATGTTTTGAAAGGGAAGAGTAATACTTAGTTTATTACTAAATGCTTTTGAATATAGAATTAAGTCTTCAAGCAGCGTGCCAAATTTTCAATCTAATGTGAAATTAGTACTTGTAAAATCATACTGTGAAATAAGCTTGAGGAGCTTTGTGAACTGTCACAGGCTTCACCTGAGCATCGGGTTTTCCTGACTGTACCTTACTGCAGGACTGAGGACTAACTCCGTAGGCCTTAGAGAGATGATCAACTTCTCCATGTGCATCTCAACCTCTCTGTGAACCGTTCTCTTACTGCACTGGTTTGGAAAACTGGAAAATATACGCAGTAGTAGGGTATTGAAGGTGAATGAAATCAAATTTTAATATCTGCACTAAGAATCCTTTCCCTTTAGTAACTGGTTTAACTTTGTTTGACTGGTTTTGCACAGTAAGAAAACATTTCTCATTTTTCTGCTTATAGATATTTTTTCATGCCACTAAGTACCCTGCCCACAAGCATGTAGACTAATATTCAATTACTGCTGTACTTATCTGGTGCTAGAATATTAAGTATTCTGTAGCCTACAGGAGAATGTCATAGAGAACTGGAAAAACACAGAATTAACTTAAAAATAACATGATGACTCATTAAATAGATTAGAGCTGTTTATATTCACAATTATGGAGCTTCAAAAAAAAGGAGTGGTTGAGATAAAAACTAAACAGTGTAAAAAGGCCAAATTAAGATGAAATAACTTACTTTATTGAATCAAAAAAGTAGAGTTTTATAGCTGACAACTGGAAGCAGTTTAAAAACCTGTGCTTTCAGCATACTAAGCAATAGTCTACAAATACTGGAAAGGTATTTCAAACTTGGAAGAAAATTTGTGCGGTCTCAGGAATAGGTCTCTAGTCTCCCGTGTCAGTGTCAGCAGATGCTTTCATGCTCACATGATCCATCACAGTTTCAGCTGCCTTTAAAGCAGGCTTGTGACAACGCTGCTGGGTCAGGATGCATCGCAGCCCTTCCTGTTACAAGGACAGCTCGCTGGCTGGAGACTCTGGTTCTGTGTTTACTTATGAGTGCTGGGAGACATGAGTGCAAAAGTGTGTGGTGCTGAAATTATTGGTAACATGGGTATTAATATACGTAGCGCATATAATTTTCATTTAGTTGCTTATCAGTTTCTCACTTAAAGTATGTGAAATGACTGTCATGTGATAGAACTTCATTTTCTAGAGTATAATAACATTTCCAGCATATAAACCTTAGCAGGACAAGAGTCAACAGAATTTGATTTTTTTTTCTTTTCCATACAAAGCAAGTGTATGAAGGCTTTCAGGATCTCTGTTCGTCCTGCTCAGGGTAGCATTAGGTCACTTGGATGTGGAGACCGATTGTTCAGATGCTCTTTGCTGCTGTGCCAGCCTCTGGTCTCTGCTTTGATGCCTTAGACTGAGGGTGACAGAATTAATTGAGTGCCAGAGGTTTATTTTGCTTTTCTGATAACACGGTTTTTTGAAATTTAGTGAAATTACCTAGACTTGAATTGTATCAGTGATTTTAGATTTCAGTATAGGTGACTTGTAGTTACTGGGACCAAGTGCTGTCTGATTCCTGTCTGCAGCAATTTTCCGTTAATTATGCTTTCATACACTGTCTAACTATAACCTATCTTCCTTCTAATCCATATTGGGTTTCAGGCTTATATGATGAAAGGGTGCTTGACATAAAATACTGATGTGGAAATACCAAAACACAACAAATGCATCCTTTCCTGTGCCAAAAAAAAAAAAAAACAAAACAAAAACAAAAAAAAAAAACCCACAAAAAATTAAAAAAAAAGTCTAACCTGTTAATCTTAAATTCAAAAGTTTATTGGAGTCTGTTGCATTCCACTGTGGGAAACTGCAAGGAGTTCTTTTAGAATTAAACGGACTTAATTTCGGGAATGAAATAAAGTCAACCAAGACAAACAATGTATCTGAGAACTGTTTATTGGTAATGAAAAACAAAAACGAAAAGGAGTTAGTCTGCTAGAAGAGAACAGAGCAAGAGGAAGGAAAATGGGAAAGGAGTGGGGTGGAGGGGGAGAGAGAGGGGAGACAGAGAGAAAAAGCGCGCATTACCTTGTCGTTCTTGGGCAGACAACTTTCAGGGACGGTCACACCTTATAATCACTAAACGCTGGAACTGAGCACCCCCCGCCAAAAGCATACGAAAGGTTTGCTTTAAAGTACACATTATGACAGAAGGGGCAAAACAGCTTCCCAAGGAGGGTCACACCATAAAACTTCCATGTGACCCAAAAAGCACTCCTCAGGAGAAAAACCCTTACAGCACCAAGCCAATTAGCTGCAGAAATGGGGCGTTGTACTTTCCAGGAAGGGCCACACCCTAAAAATCCTCCAAATTGCCCCGAACGCTTCCTGAGCGGACACACCTCAAATCACAAAGGCAGCTCCATACAGAGTTACAGACAGGGGGGGCAAAATGCTTCTCAGAAAGGGCTACACTTTAATGAGTAGTTGGCTCGAGGGAGAACACTTTCTGAGAGGACACACTGTTAATTACATGCCGGCACCAAGTTTGAGGGAGGGTCACACCATTTTTTTTCCCCCCTTAAATGCCCAAATGAAACCTCTCCCCAAAACACACACAAAATGGTACAAAAAGATAAAAACATTTTATTCAAGGCCATGTCAGTCCGGGGGACAGTGAGGGGATAGTGAGGGGACAGAGAGGGGACACAGAGAGGGGACAGTGACGGGACAGAGAGGGGACAGAGGGGACAGAGAGAGGGGACACAGGGGAGACAGTGAGGGGACAAAGGGGAGGACAGAGACGGGGAGAGAGCGGAGGAAAGAGGGGGGGAACGAAAGAGGGGACAGAGAGAGGGGACAGAAGGGCGACAGGGGACAGAGTGGGGAGAGGGGCCAGTTGGGGTAAAGAGGGGGGACACAGAGAGGGGACACAGAGAGGGGGCAAAGCAGAGACAGAGAGAGGGGACAGAGAGAGGGGACAGGGAGGGGACAGTGAGGGGACAGAGGTGGGACAGAGAGAGGAGAACAAGAGAGGGGACCGAGGGGG
>WEIT01021133.1:302-42082 GCA_013389985.1 Dryoscopus gambensis
AATGTGAACTCTAGGAGCTTAAACATACCACCATTCAGGAAATACTGGTGAATTACAAAATAGTAACATATTAATAGTTTGAAAACATGTAATGAAATGGCCAATCTTAAGAACCAAGAAGTTTACTATTTCTTCCCAGGACTGTGACTCATGTGACATGTGTAATGTGTCACATGGTGATGTAGGAAGGAGTAGGAAAGGTGCTGGGTCTAAGCAAGCAATCATGGCCAGAAGTTGTCTGACCCACAGGTTTTCCTGCTGTGTCTGAGGAGTGCTCAAGAAATAATGCTCCAGGACTATGCATGTGAAAATCACTGACAGCAGCTGGCTCTTACACCCTTCATCCACAAAAGGAGTAATCTGTGGGTAGAAGTACTCTCTCTTTAGAATTAAGTTGCATGATCTATGTGGCCAGACAAGTAAAAGTACCATTAAGCAGAAATCTGTGTGGTTGAAAAGCTTTCCCAGCAATGGGTATCTGTGGTCTTCTGTACAACTAACAGGAACTCATTTTGTTATATTCTATGGGTTCTGTTCTATTCAGATACATTCTTGCCTATATGTGGTATTAATGATAACATGATAAGAGATGAAAGAACTTTGTAGGACCAAAGATAAACATATAAAGAAGAGTATAATATCAAGATGAAATTCAGTAAGACGAAAACATATTTAAATAATTAAATTCCGTAATAAAGAGCGAGGCTTTGACAATAAACCATTCTGTAAATAAGGAACTAGTTGTTATCATGGGCTATTTGAATAAACAATACTTGTGATGATTAAAAAGCACCTCATGCTGTAAAGCAATACTTACATGAGCAAAGGTGATACATTAATGTGGTTCTTCCTTTAAAGCGTGTAGAGAGACTCTATTTGACATGGGGAATCTGTTCTAACTTTTCTAAAAATCTGGTGAAAAGGGCTACCCATTAGCATTTTCTGTCACTGCAACATCCATATTAATATAATAGGTGTATGTAGAACATCTCTGACAGAAGTTGGCTAGACCCTGTATCCAGAAAAAAAGATGAAACAATTCTTATGGCAGCTGAGATACCAGATTTTGTAAAACCCAATTGCTTTTTTGTGTTGCTTGTGAATCGTCTCCCAGATTTTTCTTTGTCAAGCATCACTTTGAAAAATTTTTGATTATCATGCATATTAGAAAAATAATTGGCACCCTTGGACAGGTTCATTGTTGTATAATTTCATGCTTTCAGTCACTTGTATATTTTATTTCTGAATTCAGAGAAAAATTCTGGATATTTCTGATGTCAACTATACATATACTCATTGCTATTTAAGTAACTCAGAAATACATTTTGCATGTTACTGGAGTTTGAGCCATACTTATATATTGAAAATTTATTATTCTGGGTGTACAAAGAACTACTGTTTACAAGAAATATCTCATACATGTGTTCTAATTTATTCTTCTAGCCCCCCCAAGAAAGATGAGTTGCAGAGTTGTAGATCTTTAATGGGTTTTTGTTCCATATATATATATGTATATATAGTACTTATTATCCCTGAGTACTTTAGAAGAAATACCACTGAAATTATTATTCATCTGATACTTCTTACTTACAGTTTTCTTATGTTTACAGATTTAAAGGCTTTAAATAGCAGACCAGACATTAAATAACAAACAAAAGGTTTTGATTCCTATTCTTAGGTGTTAAATTTGAGGAAAAATACAAAGCGCTGTATAGCATAAGGCAGCACAGCAAGTGACAGAACTGTGCCCACAATTTAAGTTGTAGTTTGGATCGTACTTATGATTGAGACTTACCTTGTGCTTGAACTTAGCAGAAGTCAGAAGTACCTCATAAATCAGAGTAAAGTCAGTGCCTGTGACAAAATCAGTATTTTCCTCAAGTTTTAAATTTTTTTTGTCTTTGATTTCAATTTCAGCTAAAAGATATGTTTCCGGGCTTTCGGTTGGCCCTTCCACCAAAGCGCTGGTTCAAGGATAATTACAATCCTGACTTCCTGGAAGATCGACAGCTGGGGCTGCAGGCATTCCTCCAGAACCTAGTAGCTCACAAAGATATTGCTAACTGGTATGTGATTAAACTTTGCATGTGTGTTTGTGGCTTTTTTTCTGTCCATACTCCTCTTACAAAACTCCTAGACTCCAGCAGTGTATCTTTGGGCAGTGTGGTGAGGTATTTCAGTCACATTCATGTTCTATATTTAAAATATGTAATATTTTTTATGTAATATTTAAAATGTTATAATAATCCCATGTTTACTCCTAAAACATTACTTCTCTGTGTTTAATACAGAATTGATACATTGTTAATTTATACTAGGATTAAGTGTTAGGTTTTCATAATGGGAAGTACCTACACTATTATGCAATTAGTTCTTAAAATGTCTATTAAACTACAGGTTTCTAACTGACATGACATGATAGTAATAGGAGTACCTTTATAGATTCCTATACCTAAGTAAATGTAAACCACAAATCAAGAAAGTCTTAATAGTTTAAAAAAACATAATGTGTTTAAGCAGCAAAGTGCAAAGATTTCTTTCAACAGTATCTTTTTTCTTACAAAGTGGAAGATTCTTCCAAAGCAGGAAAATTATTAGAACATAATTCTGACAAATGAAATGTAAAATAATTTTATTACAGACCAGAAGAGAATTAAGTAAGAAACTCGCTAGAGGCAAAGCAGTTAGTTTTAAAACCTTTTCCAGCACCAGAAATAAAAAAGTTAAGGTTGCTGTACTAGAGATTCTTTGAAGAATGACTCTGAGGACCTGTCATCATCTGAAACTTCATTCAAAACAAAGAGTAAGAAATTTTCTAAAGCAAACCTAGTTCCCTCAAGACTTTCAAAGGAACTAAATTGCACACTTGCCAAGCTGTGATGTGGGACCATATAATGCTCGTACCTACTTTACTTTTTAGTAGAAGGGCTATTACTACATTTGACAGTTTTCCAGACTGCTGAGTCTGGAAAATAGGGATTTGTATGTCAGTCTGACTTTGGTACTGCTTGTAGTAAAAAAAAAAACCCCAAAGTGGTAAGCAGGTAAATAGAAATGATATTTTCCCTGTACAGTGTCTCCTGTACAGGGAAATCTAACAAACAAGTAGTTGTGATGGGGCTCGTATAAAATGACAAGGGGAAAAGGATTGATGGAAATTTAGGGGTAGTACCTATGGAATGTTAGATCACAATTGTGGACACTGATGTTCAGAACATCTTGAAATTATCTGGAAAATTGAATGAACAATGAGATCACAAAGTACTGTAGAAGGATCCTGAGGCACTGAGTGACTAACATCTATTTTCGTGTCTTGAAGTATAAAATGACAGTAAGTACACCCATACAGATTTGCAAACTCAACTGGTTTTTGCAACCTGGAAAATAGTTATTTTGGTATCAATTGATATTGATACCACTAGTTTTCTGAATCAGTTCAGTATTCAGCAATAGTCAGAAAGTTTCATTAAAATTGTTAGAGGAACTTAAAAGGGGAAAAAAAAGTTATTGCTCTGGGAATCTGAATTGTACTTCCCCACAGTTCAGTGCTAAAACACAGCTTTCAGTTTCAAGGGAAGTGTCTGTTAGAGGTACGGAGAAAGCAAGCAAAAACAGATGAAGCTGCAGAAAAACTTCGCTGCAAGAAGAGTTCTCTTTAGTCTCTTGTCTTGGGCAAGGGCTGGCTCAACAGGGCATGTGAAATCATCAAAGGAGAGAGGGACGGTGAGTAAAGAGTGTTAATATTTTGATGATTCATAGTCATCCTGGAATATGTAATGCTGAGTGCCAGAGCTTTGTTGTGAGATGTCAGAGACAAAGCTTAAATGGTTTCAAAAATAAATGGGGCTCAACCTGTGAGTTTGTGTCAGTGGCTATTAAATATGATTGTGGGTGAGGTGTGCAGCTGAGAAGTTTAAAAACTTCCTAATAATTAAATTACACAATAAGAGGTGTGTCAAAAAGAAAAGGAATTAGTCTCTAATAGTCCCTAAGTGTAACTTCTGTTGTGCTCCTGGAGACACACAGTGAGTGGAATGGACTTGCTTAAATAGATCTGCAGTCTTTATGCTTCATATTGTTGCAGCTAGTTCAGCATTTCAGCTGGCTTGTTTGTATCTTAGTGATGGACCATATTGGACATAATAGTGTTTGTCGTAATTTGAGGCAAGAAACTCCAAACTGGAACTTTTAGATTGCAGTGGTCTAAAAGATAGAGAAAGGAATTAAAATAAAATGTTTGTGGAATCAGTTTGTATTTTGGCTCATGAAGAGATGGTTAACTGAAATGTGGTTTTGAGAACTTCTGTCAGTGTAGGGCTCTGCATGAAGACAGATTTTTTTAATAAACTTTATAATCAGTTGATACGGTTCTAATGTTTGGATCTATGGAAGGTCTGAATTCCTCAAGAAGTTAGTATAATTGGCAATATTTAAGCCATCTAATATTTTTTACCCACAAGAAGTTAATAGAATGGGCAATATTTAGGCCATCTAATATTTTTACCCACTTATCAGAGAATAAATTTACTTCTAATGGGAATTAATACTTGTACACAGGAGCAGTGGTGAGCATTTGACCCTGCTTTCTCCTTTAAAGCTCACCATTTACTTCTCCAGTTTTGCAAATAAGTCAAACTGCTTGGGTCAGACCTAAACCAAAGAAAGCTCTTCTTTGTAGAGAAGTCTGTTTTATTTCTCTTTATGCTTTATGTACTGTATTGACAGTGGGAACTTTGCCCTTCAGGGATAGGAGACCTCATTTGGTATACCTATTTTTTAATAAAACTAGATTCACAAAGTATTTTAAAGATAAAATGGAGCATGGTATGTGCAGGTGGCTAAACTTAGTGTGTGTTTTATACATTTGGTTGTGTTTTATAGACTTCTTCTCAGGTTTGCGTTGTATTGATGATTCAGTGAAAGATCAAATTGAAATCCATCCACAGAACTAAATGCGTTCAAGAAAATTTCATATAACTCGTGAAGTGGGAGAAAGAAGTTTAACCTGCTAAACAGAAGCATCATCTGGTTTTATATAGATGACAGAGCTGTCCTGTCTCCACCTTGTATAAGAAGCTTGGAAGGGAGGAACTCGGTCAGCTTGGAGGCAGGGATCCCGTGTGTCGCACTGCCCCTTGCTGCCCTCCCTAATGCTGGCGTGGCTCCTCCCTGGACAGGGATGTCAGCCAGCCCACGAGTACAGCAAGCTCTGGCACGGGATAGAAAAGCTCTCTGTGGTACCTTGAAGGCAGAATCTTCTAGTTGTTAAATGAAAGTACAAGGTGTAACACATGGAGGGGAGAGCAGGGTCGGAGCAGACCCTCAGAGCAAAGCTTGGCTGCAAATAAATGTTCATGCCATCAGGTGCCTATTTTAGGTAAAGAAACAACAATGTAAATGTTCTGTGTATTTTAGATAAATGTTCTTTGAAGTCTTTTTAAAACTAAAAGTGATAGTATAATGAATGATCAGTGTTCTAAGAAATTTCTCCTCATTTTGCTTGCCAAACCTGAAGCCGATTGATGAGGATGGTGGCTGGGTGAAAGTTTCCTTTCTTGTGTTTGTACTTTGTGAATACCTCAAATGCAGGGAATAAGTGGAAGGCAGAAAATTACTGCCTTTTGCCCTCACCTTTCCATGGGACCCAGGTGGGAGGAGTAGACAGGAAATTAAGTTTGGATTCACATTTTTCATTTTTGTGCTTTCATTGCAGTAGGAGCTGATTTAAAGATTTATAGTAGTGAGTGCAAGCACAGCATTTCTCCTAAGTTACTATTTGCCAGTTAATTGTGAATACAGTGTTCTGATCTGAGGTTATTTGAAGAAGAATGAATACAGCCGAGAGGAAAGTCTTAAAAAGGTGGCTGAAGGGACATGTTTGGAGATGTTTAGGTGCTCTGTGGAAAGTAATCTAAATTTAGAAGGTAGAATGAGAAAGATGCTTGAAATACTCTGTAGTAAACCACAGGATTACACCTACTTCCTTCTCCTGGCCTTTGCAAAACAACACACAGAGGGAGATGACAAGTGTTACACAATTGTAAGTGGAATGCATTAGTTTGAAATGTGCGTTTAGAGATGGGCTATGTGGTAGATCCATGGCACATTAACTTTGTCTTCTATTATTTTATAACTTAGTATTTATATAAAAATGTATACTGCATATATATAAATTATATAATGTGTATATGTCAATGGATTATGATATTAGCAAAATGGAGACAGGTGAACATGTTTCAGTACTCAGCTGATACCACCTGAGGGGATCTGCATATGGATTTTAACAGCATACTTTTTCATCCATCCTGTTATACTTATTTTTCTCCAAGAGAAATTTTCAAACCTCTTCAATACCAAAACTTGTCAGTTGTCATGTAGCAACAAATTCTATGAAAATTTTAAAAAATCATGAAAAATCATGTTCTGAAATTGCTTACTCATCTTCATAAGTTACATTTTAAATACTGTCCCTGGTCAACACATACAACTGAGACTTAATAGTTTGTTAACATTGTTTCGAATACTTGGGAGTAAATTTGAGGATGTAAATTTTTGTGTCACCTAAAGAAATACCTCCATTTTGTGATAAAAAATTTTAAGTGTTGTTGCTGGTTTTGTACTTCAAGTAATTGACTCTCTTTTATTTGGTAAAGCCTTGCAGTGAGAGAATTTCTTTGTCTGGATGATCCTCCGGGTCCTTTTGACAGTCTAGAAGAGAGCAGGGTAAGTGCTAAGTAGTAGGATAGAAACAGAATGCAAAATGCAGGTGTTGTTAGAATATTGTAAAATCTGTGTAATGACACAGAATGAAACACTTCTGGTTCTGTTCTTTCACAAAAATCACAAAAGGATATGTTTCTAGAATGGGCACAGTCTAATAGTAGGTGCACACTGATCATCTTGGACTGCTGTACTTCATCCCTGTCCCAAAATATATCATCTTTTTTGCCTTTTATGAGCCATGGATGAAGTTTGTTTTTTAAAGCAGCTACTTACATAAGGCAACTACTTATATAAGGAGAGATTTTATAAGGTTACATTCAGTACATTGTTACAATGCTTATACCTTAGACTTCAGGTCTTGCAGAGAAACGTTCCTTGCTATAAAATCCCAGAATCATAGAATGGTTTGGGTTGGAAGGAACCTGAAAGATCATTCACTTGCAACACCTGTGTCATTGGAAGGGATGCCTTCTCATGTAATGAATGTACTTAAAGGATTAATTCTCACTACCAAAAATAGAGTTCTTGCAGAAAACTAAGTAGTGTCAAGTAGCATTGTAAACCAGCAGCCTTTCAACATGCATATGAGCACACTGAACAAATAATTATCTGTGCTGCAGCCTGTTTCATTAGAAGTAAGTTTCACTGGCATGCAGAGCTGTATCAAGACTGTCTAGAGCAGATGATCTTAGTTTTCTTGCTTTATAGAATAAATGTGTTTTGGAATTGTACACACATGGTTAGTCTTGCAGAAATTATGAATGTTAAATGATGCTTCTTCAACTAAATTTATATTTACCACTTTGTTTTGCATCTATGTAGGAGTGCCTTGGCTCTTGTTACATTACTGTGTGCATGTGAAAAGCTTGGTATGTTTTTTGTGTTACAAGCTCATATTTGATTTCTGTACAATCACTTTCATCATTGCTATTTAAGCTGATGAAAATTCTTAAAAATTACCATAATTATTTGTTCAGATAATTAAAAAAATTTAAGTGCCTTCTTCATGGAAATTTCAATCATGCATACTGTGGTGAAATCTGTGTTATTCTTCCACTGGAATTTAATCAAACCATTAAAATAGCTGCGCTGTTGTAGTGTTAGCTATTACCCAGTTCTGTGAAGTTGTTGAGACAGCTCTCATAAAATTCTCCAAGAGATACCCCACCTTATTTATAGAGTGGGTGAGGTTGGAAGGGACTTTTTGAGATCATCTATTCCAACCCTCCTGACTCAAGTACGGTCAGCTGCTGCAGGTTGCCCAGGACATGTCCAGGCAGGTTTTTAATGTTCTACAGAGGAGATTTCACATCCTGTCTGTCCAGGCTGCTCCAGTGGCTGACCACCAGCACAGTGAAACGGTGCAACCTCTCAGGTCCCACGGACATTAGTATGTCCAGTTTAAGTGCTCCCTGACCTGGTCTTCCCCTGCTGCAGGTAAGTTTGTCTTGCCCTTCCTTCTGGTTGCAGGGAAGGGATTACTCAAGGCTGGTCTTCCCAATCAAGACAACAAGTCCAAGGTTTCCCGTCTTCCTTTTTTTATTCTGTACTTGTAGAAGCCTTTTTTTGTTTCTTTTCACATGCCTTGCCAGATTCAGCTCCAGGTTGTCCTTCATTTTCATGATCCTGTCCCAGTAAGATTAGACAGCAACCTTGAATTTCTCCTGTGTCACCTCTCCATGCTTTCACCCCTAGTAGAATTGCTTTTTATGTCTGAGCTCAGGAGATCCTTGCTCATCCCCACAGGCTTCCTGCAACCTTTGCTTGACTTTCTGCCTGTTGAGCTGTACTGACTGACCCTGCAGGTGGTGATCCCTAAATATCAACTAGCTCTCCTGGACTCCTCTTTGCTCCATGGTGGTTTCCCGTGGATTCTTTCTTCCAAGCAGGTTTTAGAAGAGATTGAAGTCTGCTCAGCCTGAAATCTATGGTTGTGGTCACGGTTTTTGTCTTGCTTCTGATTGTTAGGACCCTAAAGTCCTACATACTAAAAGCATCTATATCCATCCCTTGCTGTTTGTTGCCTTTTTTTCCCCCTGAACTGCCTTATACAGGAAAAGCACTGAGGTTCACTTACTTATTCCTGGAGTTCATTTTTAAAGATGTCTCAAAACTTACTTCTGTTTTGCCTTTCTATTTCCATCTGAAGCATTACAGAAAAAATCTTCTACTACTGTTTTCCTGATAATGGAAAATATGGGTATCTTCTATTTGGTTTATGTCTATTCTGTTATTCCAAGGACTTTGCAAAACATTTTTATCTTTTTTGGGGGAGGGATACAGGTACCTGCTCCATTAGAAGCTGATTAGGCCTAGAAATTTAATCACAGAAAAGTAGGCAAAATATTCACTAAATCTTTTTTTCTTATGTCATACTCTTGGTAGTTGTTTCCACAGATCTTTTCCCAGCCATCTCTGTTTCATGATCCACTGAAGAAGGAAGCAAAGCTATCTCCCAGTTTTCCTTTCAGAATTACAGGGAAAATTAGTTGAGCCTGGGTATTAATATTGTTCCAGACTCCAGCTGTCCAGCTGTATACAGAACGAGATAGGGAACAGTGTGTAATGAGCTATCTCAGGTTTGGTTCACTTTTCTGCTATTACAGCATCCTTCAGAATATATTGATGTTTTCTTACTCAGTTGTGAACAGTGACTCTATTTGCTTGGGCAGCTCAAACCCAGACTGCAGATAGAGATGAGTTTTTCCAAAAGGCTTTATTCAGTTCTCATACAGAACATTGAAACAGTTTTCAACACTTGCACAATATTTTTATCTGTTTTGTGTATAGGGAAATTTCCATGTGTATACATCTAAAGGTTGAAATAATAAACTTAATTATATTCTTAAGGAAATAATGTCCAATTTTCAGTTAGGGTACCAGCAACCTTGAGTATTTTTACAAAGAGCAGTAAAATTTGCTTAATTGGCTTGGCTGCAATGGGATGACTGTTTAACCAGAGTGATAGCTAATGCAATCACTACAAATGCTGTGTGTAGAATGAATTGCATGACACGTGCTCTTGGCTCTAGTAGACATGAATAAAGCCATGGCTCAGCTCATGACTGGTCTTCAAGTGCCTGTCAACAAAGATAAATTTTCTATCTGAGGCAATAAAATAAATTTAAACTCTGTGAAAAAAAATAGGATTATTGAATTGAAAACTCCTCATTTGTTTGTATTTTATAATTACAGGAAAACTTCACATTTTACAGATCATGAGTCTGCTTCAGTTAAAACAAAGGATAGTATATTCTTGATGTTTGTAGCCTGTTTTAAAACTTTAGGAAAACAGTATATTAACAGCATAACCGAGCTTGTATAAAATGTTTATCCTTAGTGGTCTCTGAGTTAGTGGTTAGTTGCAGGTAATATTAAGCCAAGAAAGCCTCCCACGTGGGGCTCTTATTTATAGAGAACATGTAAATTATTAAATCAGAATTGCACATTACTGTTGGAAGACTTGTGCTTTCCAGTAATAGATGAGTAGGCTCTGTGCCAACGCTTCTGTAACTTCCTGCATTCATTATACACAGGCTCTTCACGTTAGGTTTTGAGATTGCTCACTGTCAGATCCATCGGGGGTGTGATACATACATGTCATGCTCAGCAGAGGAGCACAGCATGTTTGTCATGGCTGAGTAGTTAGTGTTCACAGCACCCCATTAAACTTTTTCAAAATACTTTTGCACTAGTCTTCTGATTGTCGTGATTTCGTGTTTGTGGCAGGGGTTTGGTACAGAACTGTACAGCTTTGTCTTAATCCTGGGTAAGGAAGGAACATGTACTTAATCCAAATATTCCTCACATCGTGGGAATATAAAGATACTTTGAAACTGACTTTCAAGTCATGTGGAAACAAAACTTTATGAGGAGAAAAGGGAGCAGGGAGTTCAGTTTATGATTGATACAGGCAAAAAGGTTCAAAATCAGGGACTACTTTTTCTGAAGTCTCTTGTTGTGAGACAAACAAATGATGTGATTAAAGTATTTGCATTGCAGTTCAGCATAATAAATTCATCATTCAAAGCAAAGCAGCATTATTTTATTAAGAATTTTGTTTAAAATTTACATAGTTTTTTATAGTAAACAATCTGAAGAAAAGCAGCTATAATACTGTTACAGGTTGATATTTCTAAGAGAAAAATCAATAAATGCAGTCCACTGAAGTTAAATTGAAGATGCTCTTAAATTTGTCTTTTAGGCTTTCTGTGAAACTCTGGAGGAAACAAATTATCGCCTACAAAAAGAACTGCTTGAAAAACAAAGGGAGGTTGAATCACTGAAGAAATTATTAACTGAAAAGCAACTTCATATCGATGCTGTTGAAAGAAGAATTAGGTATGTAGTAATTTTAAGGATTTTAGGAGTTTATCTCCATTAAAGCATTTTCTCTGTCTAGTCACAAGCACTAGATTTAGCTGTATCTTGGAAACCATTTTCCCTACATAACCACATACAAAGCAATATTTTCAGTATGCTCTTTCTCATATGCTGGCTAAAAGCCATTTAATACAAATGACTGAGAAACTTGTCCTATCTTTTCCCTCTAAAGTAATTGTGATTGTTTCCTAATCCTTTAAGTCTTGTAAAGCTAGAGCAAGATTCTGTTCTGCTTTTGAAGTGTTGAAAATGTGAAATGCTCTGCTAGAGATAAGTGGAAAAATTGCTTTGAGTTACAAAATTCTGTCTGTACTCAAAGCTTTGACAGAGCATAGTGATCAAGCAGTTGTATGTGTGAAATAATGTCTTTTACTTTGTTCTGAATTGCTTGGAATGAGATGCTGGAGGTAGCATTTAAGTAGCATGGGAGATGGTGCACTTAAGGGAAAATGGTGCCTGTCTGCTAAATTTTGTAGCAGGAGCTGAGGAATTGATGTTGTGCTATCCAATGTCCCCTTGGGGCTGGTGAGTCAGTTTTGCAGCATTTCCTTAGCAAAAGAGTAAATTCCTTTGGTCCCTTTAGAACTTCACAGAATCACAGAATTACTTAGGAACCTTAAAGATCATCCAGTTTCCACTAAACCAGGTAGCTCAAGGCCACATCCAACCTGGCCTTGAACACTTCCAGGGATGGGGCATCCACAGCTTCTCTGGGCAACCTGTTCCGGTGTCTCCCACCCTCACAGTAAAGAATTTCTTCCTAATATGAGATCAGATGAAAAAACATCCCCTCTGTGTGTGTGTCAGACCAGGGGCAGTGAAGAAATTAAAAAAAAAAAAATTTTATTTTAATACTGCATGGGTTGCTGAGTCCAGCATATCCAGGTTAACTAACAAATCACACCTTACAATGTTCTAGTGAACTGTCTTTGGAAAAGGATTTAAATGGAATTATTATGGCTGACTGAAAATTCTGATCAGAATACCATATTCAGTTTGCTGCTTACTCCTGAGGGCAAGTAGTTACATTTGGATGATGCTTTCCTTGTTTGATGAGAAAGTTAGGAGAAAGTTACTGTGAGAAACTTGAGAAACTGTTAAAGAAATCTTTTTATCATCCTGCCTGTCTTCCTTCTGACTATGTTTTAGTTATAATCCTTCTGCCATTTAGGCAAAACGTGTATGGCTTAGTGTGATGGTAATTTTTTACCTAAAGTCATACACACTTCCCTGGGACTTGAGTTTTGTAAAGCTACTAAATTGTCATGCAACCAGAGAATGATAAAATGGCCTGGGTTGGAAGGGACCTGAAGGATTATCTAATTCCAAACTCCCTGCCATGAACAAAGACACCTTCCACTAGACCAGGTTGCTCAGAGCTCCATCCAGCCTGGCCTTGGACACTTCCAGGGATGGAGCATCCACAGCTTCTCTGGGCAACCTGTTCCAGTGCCTCAGCGCTGTCACAATAAAGATTTTTTTCCTAATATCCAATCTAAACCTACCCTCTTACAGTTTGAAGCTGTTACCCCTTGGGGGAATAGTCCTGTCACTACAGGCTCTTGTAAAAAGGCTCCCTGCATCTTTCTTTTAGGTTCCCTTTGGGTCCTGGGAGGCCACAATTAGGTCACCCCAAAGCCTTCTCCTTTCCAGGCTGAACAATCCTAGTTCTCTGAGCCTTTCCTCATAGAAGTGCTCCATCCCTCTAATCATCTTGGTGGCCCAGAGATTTAGAGGATTTAGTTTAGGAATAAGCAGCTGGAGCAAATAAACTGTTTAAATAGCTACCCAGTGCAAGCCCTGCCCTCTCTGTACTAATAAAAGACATGGGGCATGCAGAAGTGAGATTGAAAGGTTACTTTCAATCTTTTTGCAGAAATTGCCAAGGTTAAAATGAAACAAACAGTTCTTCAGTGTCGAATATTTGCTGTATGGATTGGTGGTACTCTGTTCTTGTCTGTTGTAGGGATTTATCTTTAGGAAAAATGACTCGTCAAATGTCAGGAGAAGAAAGTGAGTGCAGTGGTGAGGTGGAGTCTTCTGCAGTAGAAGCAGACCAGGGTACCCTGGGTGAGGACAGCTGGTAAATACTATTATTTTACTTGTATTTTAGTTTTTCTTAAACTATGTTTTTTGAAATGTTTGGTCTTGCATTAATTCTGCACAGCTGAGAAATTCAGCATTTTACTGCACCTCTCTGCTGCATAAGGGCCCTCAGGACAGACAATTTTAGATCTGGAATAAGTGATAAGTTAAAAAAGCTTTGTAAATATTTTGTGGATTGTCTGCATAAAATGGCTATAGAAAATCATACCAGTTTCCACTTACTGATCTTGTCGTTGCAGCTCAGACAAAGAGAACCATGAGCCATGCTGGAGTGGCTCTTTGGCTGAAAATTCTGTCCCAGAAATTGAAGTTGCTGAAGTAGCCTATACCGTGGATGAGGAATAGCTGAGCAGCAGCAGCAGCTGTTACCTGGGAAAGGTTCATGTTTGGGATGTATCCGTGGGTAGGAGCATAGAGTAGCTGTGAAGAATTTACAGCAAAGAGCAAGAATGCACATACTGAATGTTTACATAAATCCTTACAAATTATTAATGTAAGAAATATACCCAGTGCTGCTTTGATTTCAGTTTTTTATCCAGCCTTTATATATTTAATATATTGAAGTCTAATAAGGGCTAAAATCAGCTAAGGTTTAGCTAGTGTACATACACAATTTGGCTGACTTGCCTAGCAGAAGGACAAAAGTTTCACTATAAGTCATGGAACACATCTAACTCATATGTCATGTATTGCCACTGCTGTGACACCTTTGATGTGTTCATCTGTTTGGTATTTGTGTTTTCATGTTCTTATAGCCATAAAATAATACTTGCTGAAGTAAAAATGGACTCGTCTGTGTTTAAGAATGGAGAATGTGTTGGTTTTAAATTCTAAAGTTGAGGAAAGTTTCTCTGGAAATTTTAATGCAATGCAAGAGGAAAACTTCCAGTACCAAGAGAAAAGTACTTACAAAATGGGATCATAGTTGGACATTCTAAAATGGTCATTTTTGCTAAAAGAACTAATCTGAGACCCCCAAAACACTGTGTATTTTCATCCCAAGATAGCATGCTGTAATACTTTTCGTTCAGTAATGCTGCTTTGAAAATCTGGGATACCTTTGTTATATACCCATGTAACAATAAAATCTGTAAGTTTGCCTTCTACTCAGAACACTACCTCTTATCACCTTGCTAATGCATTCTTGTTTGTTTAAAAATATTCCAGATTATATGGAGGTTATTGAAAGACTTGTAAAGAAGCCATATTTTTTCCTGCACAGTTCATAACTAGATTGAATCTAGTTGCAGTGTATTTTTGTTTCAATATATTGTACACATGGGGATGTTGGTACCTATGTTGTATAGCCTATTTTTCAAAATGTATTAAGACAGGAGATGCACTTTATAATTAAAACTCCATTGTGCCAAGTTCAGTTGGCTAATTGGTTGAGAAATGGGAGTTGCAGGGAGAGGATTATGTAGTGCCTTTTTATATTTTCCTTGTTCATTACTGCAGAATTTTGTTACAGTGCTCCCGGTCAGGTCTGTGGAATCTTTGATACAGCATGTTTCTGTTCTTCACTTATTTACTGAAAGTGCCTTGTTTTATTATGCTTTTCCAATACGAAGAATGCTGTTTTGTTTTAATTTTTTTTTTCCCTATACCACCCACATTGTTGTTTAATGTTGTCAATATGCAGTGTCTTTGTGCTGGAGTTTTCAAAGGGAGCTTTGTACTTCAGGCTGTGCATACAATGACCTTTATGCAGAACTGTATAAACCTTCCTGGTGAAATAAAACTATGGACAAAACACCTGTCTTCTTTTTTTGCATTGCAGAAAAAACCAAACATTTAATGCCTTGTCTAGTAGAAGGAAAAAATACTGCTAGAATGAGACATCTCTTACCTCAGAGATTTCCTGCACTTACTCAGCCTTTGGTCTAAGTTCTGTTTGTACCAAAAATTCTCTGCATGAAAATGAATGAGAATGCTGTGACACCAGAAACCTTACTGTACTTTTGTTGCAGGTGAAAGTAAAAAAGGAACTGGTTTTTTTTAATATCCTACATAAATCCTCCTAGATGTTGAGTGAACTCAATAAAGTTTTGGCACATTATTGAAAGTACATGAAATCTTGTGTCAGATATCACATATATTTGAAAAGATCAAACTTTGTCTATTAAAATATTGTTAGGTTTACAACTATAAATATTTTTAAAATATTGGAAAGGTGCTTGGGTCGTACATGCCAGGGTTTTCTAAAGTACAGCAGGTAAATCTGCAAATCTAGACACTAAAGAAAGCATTAGTATAATTTAGAGTTTGGTTGTGAGAAGGCAAAGCAATGAAGACTTCAAGATTTAAAAGATATTTTGCCAACCCAAAGTATTTAGTATCATATGAATAGACATTTTTGTTTAGGGGGACCTTGTTTTAACTAAACTGAGCTGGAAAAAGTGAATTTCTTCAGCAGCAGTGTGGTGTCACCTCAGCTATATTACTGGTTAATGAATGGTTATCCCCCCTAAAGGACATGCAGAATTTGAGGTGGACAGCCCATTGTGGTCTTGAACATCTTGATCTAGGTGCATTCTAAGTCAATCCCATACTGAATTTTTCCTGGTGCACTTGGATGCATTCTGGCACTATTTTCCATGTGTTTCCTTCTTTTTTCACTCACTGCTGCAATTGTAGTACAGAAGAAGCCAATCTTCCAATATTTCCTTTGTAAGAATTGACAGTGGAGTTCTGTGCCCTGCCAAAAGCACAGAGGAATATTCAAACTGGAATTGTAGCAGAGTGAGCTAGTTACAAGAACTGCAACCACTAACACATTGTTGTGTTCTGTTGTAGGTGATTGTCTTAATAGTTCCGCCACTGATTTACAACAGGGTTTCTCCTCTTAGTTTTAGATCTTAGTACATAGTGCATAGTGTAATCTTACTGGGGTTTTGCTTTTCTTTAATACTACATCTTTTAATCCTGCAGGATTTTTTATCCTTCAAACACTTGCAGTCTGCCCACACCACTTCTCTGCTTTTGATTTGTGTACTGCTAAATCAGTGAAAATGCTGACTAGTACTGAATCAAGAATGAGTCCCCATAAACTCCCACTCCATACCTCTCCCACTGTGACAACCATGAGCTGGGTGTAGAACACACACCACAACAGCAGTTGTGAGTACAATAGTCCCAAGTGAACCAGCTCAAGCAGAGGAGGAAATTAATTCACCAAACTGCACCTGACCTTGGTAGGAGAGAGCAGCCTCCATGGTGCACTTTCCAGTGGGCTATTGTGCTCTCCTCTTTGTGTTAAGCATCTTTGTTCTCAGGGGAGGGGGTGGGGTCTTACAGCTGAAGTGAAAAGGGGCCAGGAAAGCTCCTGTTCTAGATGATATGTCTGCCCCAGGTTGTTTTTACTCTCTGTATCTCATTAGAACACTAAGTAATTTGGGCTTTTTTTCTCTACAGTTTCTATTCCTTTTTTGAAGTGTAGCTACAAAGGAGCAGCAATTATTCAACTAGAAAAAATTTCATTTTGAGTAGAACTTTCTATAGGAAGTTTCATGTGGTTTGTTTGTGGAGGAGTTTGTCCTATGCTATGGCAGGCTCTGATACGTGCAGGGCGGGGTGAGTGGAATTCAAAAAAGTTATGTTCTGAAGTTGCTGCTGCAATCTTTTTTTTTTTTTTTAGAAATGTCAGATAACACAAACAGGCCATGGTCACAAATCACCAAGGAAGAGAAGAATCCTATAGGAAATACTCTATGGAATGCCAGGTCTTAGAGGTCCTTCTTCTTATCATTCCTTTCTATATTTCAATTAAGTCTTTGTGCAAGAGATCAGAACATTCAGACTACTAGACAGGTCCAATACTGCAATCTAGATACATATTTTTCCTATAAAATACAGGACTTGCTTTAAGGGATGCTTGGATAACTGAACTGTATGTATCCTCACATCCATGTTTAAATCTGATAATGAATCTAAGAACTGATAATGCAGCCATCTCCAAAAGATGTCCCTTAAGAGACTGCTCTGGCCGAGCAGTCAGTGTACCGACCAATGGAGTTGGTTTTATTTTTATGATCTTCAACACATTGTTAATGCATAGGATCTTAACCTCCTAGAGGAAAGATGAGAGAATGGAAAAGATAAAAGGGGAAGAGGGGATTGCCTTGTC
Organism: Dryoscopus gambensis; assembly: GCA_013389985.1. NCBI lineage: Eukaryota > Metazoa > Chordata > Aves > Passeriformes > Malaconotidae > Dryoscopus > Dryoscopus gambensis. The sequence continues at coordinate 17,641 of WEIT01021133.1, forward strand.
CATAGTTTACACTTGAGCATTTTTCCCCTTTGAAAGTAAAAATTTGTTCACTCCTTTGTTGACCAGAACTGTTTCTCCACTAAATGTTAGTGTCTGTGTTGTGAGTGGTTTAGGTTCTGTGTTAATCATAACCCATTCAGGAACACCTTCTCCCCTAGCCCTGGCATTTCTTTGCCAGCCTCCCAGTGCTAACCTTTATCCCAGTCTTGTTTCAAAGGACAACCTTTTGTCTTTGGTCCTTCTCGGGTTGTGCATTGCAAAGAAAACACTTAGCCCAGGGCTTTTGTTCAGTCTTTTTGATCTGCCAAGATTTTACTTACCTTTTGTTTCTGATGCAACTATGCGGATTTGGAAGAATGGAAAAATAGACAAAATGCAGTCCTTTATACCAAACTATAAAAGATAAATGTATCCTTATCTTGTGATAGATCTAAATTACAAACTTATGTCATCCTCAGAGTAATAGTGACTTTATAGTTTACAGATTATTCTCCAGCTGGATACCTTAAGTGTTATACCAGAATACAAAATGTTTTTCTTGAAATTTCTCCTTGGGTTGATGAGTTCAGAAGCATTCCGATGGTTGTTCTAGAGTCAGGAAAAGGCTGTCATGAGACATGTCTAAGCATAACCCCGTGCCACATACAAAGCATCTTTTTTCTTCTGCTCGACATATTTAAAAGCCCAAAACTGCAGGTTTATCCAGCATCATCAAAACAAAGTGATTCTAGGATTGAAGGATCCCGTTTTACAAGGATCAAGCAGAGTTACACTGATGCTGCCCAGAGCACAGGATGTGCACAAGCAGGATGTTTCCAAGACAAAGCATTTTTCGCTGTCATGTAACAGGAAGGCTGAAGGAGCTCTGTAATTGGCCGAGTTCTGCTTAGCTGGATAAATCAGAAAGCCTGATGTGTAGGCTATTCTTACTTAAGAGAATGAGAATTATTTTACATGAAGTCTGTCTGCAACAGAACACCACCTGACACCGAAATTAAAATTCAGTAAAGCTAGTGACATTCTAACTCAACTTGCAAAGCTTTGCTTTGTCCTTTTCTACGTTTAACCTCTACCCGACATTGAGAAAAGTAGTCCTCAATGCATTTCTCTTGTGTGTAACCCAGATCCTCACTGTTTTCCTGCCCCTGTTTGTATGACTTGTGCCTTTTCTGTCTCATTAAGGATATCGGAGCATCCAGCCCAGGCTGGAATTCTGGTATGGCTGGCCAAGACCGCAAACTGCAAAGCAGGGCAGCATGGCTCTGGAGAAAGAGGAGGCGGGGACGTGGGAGTGCTGAACTTGGATTAGTAATTTCAGTCCTCAGAAGTCACTGCTAGCCAGAGCTAAACCCTTCAGCTTTGGGAGATGGGGACATGCATCATCTGTCAGAGAAGAGACCACCCCCCACAGTGCAGAAACCCTCAGCATGGGTCTTCCTTCTAGCACAGGCTGATTAAAGCACTGGCCTAATAAATGAGATTCTGGGATCAACTCTCAGCAGTGGCCAAGTCTCACCTGTTTTAAGGGAAGTTATCAGTTTCTGCACCTTAACCCTTTGCTAAGCCTTCAAAAGCAGTGCTCCAACCTATGTTTTCCTGGTTTTCAACACAGTCTTCATGGAGACCATTCCCCTTTTTAGCCCTTTTAAGCTCTTCATGGAGACCTTAAAGGCTTGCTGATTCATAGCCAGGACTTCTTTGACTTGAGGATCACCAGAGTGCTCTCCAAATGAAGTTTGTCCCCACTTTGTGTCTGAGGGACAGGTATTGTATTTCCCTCTGCTGTGCAAATAAGGAACCTGAGGAAGAAGGCAATTACATGATTCACCCTAATTGCACAGTAAGTCAGTTGGTGCAGTCCTAGTGTTACTGCTGATCCTCGGGACTTGTCAGCAGGTTAAAATTAGATTATTTGCTGATCCAGTGAGACTTTTGCCTGTACAATACAGAAACTTTTTCTTGGGATATCTCAACGGGATTTCAAGTAGGTGTAAATATCCTTGCTTATTAATTATTCGCTACTTCTAGATTTATAATATTCCTTTCTTCTACCAGTTCAAATTGAACTCACTAGGATGCTTGCATGTGGTGCAGAAACAAGCCCCTGTTCTCTCAATCCCATGTGGATTAATGCTTTTTATCTAGAAGAAACCACAGCTGCCACAGCTGTTTTATGGAAATGTTGACGATGACTATGAAATGCTGCTTGGTTGGTTGTTGAGCAGTTAATGTGGGTTTGTCAAGCACTGCTCATCTGGCAAGCACCTACTGGGACCAGGCTGCACACTGACCTTTCAAGATCTCATTATTGCTTTGCATGTCTGAAAAATTGATGGATGGATGGAGGGATGGATGGAGGGATGGATGGAGGGATGGATGGAGCTTAGGCAGCAGTTGCAACAGGTGGCAAAACTACAGGGTGTCTCCTTCTGAATTTCCTGTGGCTCTTTTCTAGGCATTTCTGGTAACCAGGTTATGGGGTGGATGGTTTGTGGTGTGATGGGGTCTCCATTTCCCCCTCATTCTGCAGGATAAATACACCTGTTACAGGGACGAGCAGAGGCAATAGGCAAGAGCTCTACCCTATTATGGCAGCTGCTTTGTACATTTAGAAAAATTCTTGCCCTGAGAAGATTAATTTTTTGTGTGTGGATGTGCAGGATGAATTTAGAAATCTTGCAGCATAGCTTGTAGGATAATTGTAAACCTAACAAAAACATCAGCAGCTTCCTCTTAGATTTGAATTTGGCAAGGGGATAATAATTTGCATTGGAAAAAGCAGATGAGAAAACTGTCTCACTCTGTGTAATCTTTTACAAAAAAATGAGTAAGATTCAGTGAGATGTTTGTGTGCCTATGAAGACATTGCTCCTGCTTAGGTGTACAAAAACAGCCCAAAAATTAGTTTCCTGTAGAGATGACTGCAGAGAACACCAGTCAGGTCTGACTCAGTTGTTCCTACCTTAACAGGCAATTAAAAATAATTAAAGAATGCAGAAAAGTTAATGTGCAAAGTAATAAATTATGAAAGAGTATTAAACAGTCAGAAATTCAGCTCAACTTTGCTGTGAGTTAACATGAGAAACAGAACACATGCAAATAATTACTTTTATCTGTTTTTGCTGTCGGCATGCTGTAGTCCACTACTGGCATCCTCTGTGAGACAAGTTTCAGATCTGAATCTAGAAAACCATGGAAAGACCAACATCTTTCACTTTTCAAATGATGTGAGTTACACAAGACTTATGATTATCCAAAGGTCAGAGGACAAGATCTCTTCTCTCAACAAAGAGGCTTCTATGTTCTGCTCTGGTGAAGCAGCTGTTGACTCAGATTTCAGTTTATTCAGACACAATATGTGCTCTAGACAGATTCTCAGGCTACATAAATTAATGTCTCAACTAGTTATCATTTTGCCCCATCATTTTTTTTCTCCTATTGTCTTCTTTATAAAATAAAATCCTTTGTGTTCAACCACAAGTGTCTGCTACAGTACAGATTAGATCTGTTCTCAGGTTAGTGCTGTTACAAACCTTTTCCAGAGCTTGGTTCACAGAAGGGGATTTTTTTCCCCCTAGCTCAGTAAACTGAATTGACTAAAATATTTTGCTGACAGCTTGCAAAGCTTTGGGACCTGAAGGTTTTAACCAGAAAAGTGCAGGGTGATGTCTCCAACCTACATTTATCTACAAACTTCTGAAACTGCATTACAGCCATAAGAAGGTGTCAGTTCAGATGGAACTTCCTGTGCCAAATAAACCCTCGCCTTGGCAAACTTACCTGTAGGATGGAAATCCTTGTAAATCAAAGTGATTAATTTTACACATAAACATCAATAGCCTCAAAACCAGCAGCTGCAACACCTCCCTATAGGCATGTCCCACATGCTCCCACCTAACCCAAAGTTGCACTGACATCACCTCACAATGACAGACGTGCTCTGAACCCTCACAGGGTCTGAGGGACAGACTTGACCGAGAAATCCCTCTCGCAGTTCAGTGTCCTCAGCGTGCTCCAATGACATCCAGCTTGCAGCTGGTCACTGCAAGGCACAAATCACTGAACCACTATTCAATCTCTTGAAAATGAGTACTTTTAACTGAAAGCTTTGAGATTGGTCTTAGCTCTTTGCCCTGGCCTGAGTGTGTAGAGAGGGGGCTGGTGAACTGCTGCAAGTAGATCTGCTTCTGAGCTCCTGCATCAGTCCAGAGCAGGGAACAAAGCTGGGTGCCCAGGCAGCCATAGGGGAAGGGAAGGGAAGAAAAGAGAAGCCAGAGAAGCAGCTGAGAAGGTGGTTAGAATTTAAAAGAGCATTTTAGCTCTGACCAAGTGGGGATTTGTGGGAGGAGTGGGAAGAGAGGGAGGGTTCCCCCCTGGTTTTTGAGCAGCACTTCCAAGCAGGCCTTTTCCTCCAGCATGAGCAGTAAGACTGAAATCAGGTCCTGTAAGAAAACTGCAGCCTTTCCAGCCCACTGGAGTTTCTCGCTGTACGCTGAACCCAGAGCTCCTCCTGGAGGTCCGCAGAGCCCCAGCCCTGCTGCTGATGGAGCTCACCACTGCTGCTGGGCAGCAAAGCAGCCACACCAGGCACTCCAACACCCCATATACGCATAGGTTACATACAATAGGTAGGTATAGGGTGATACAACAACCCTACACATGCCTGTGCATCTGCAGTCCCCGCTGAGTTTAGTTTAGCAGCAGCACCAAGGTCCCTTTAGTAAGCTGAGTACGAAAGTAAAGCTAAGATATCTGGATATATTTATAAATGAAATGTATCTGAACACTCACATTACTCCTAAAGTGCATGTTTAATTTTTTGAGAAAAGGGTGCTAAACTCAGGGTAGGGTTGGGGTGTCCAGGTAAATCCTGCCCCATGAGACTTACATGGTGAAAGCTGATGTCACAGCAATGGGAAGGGGAGGTATTGACACTCACCACCTCCATGGGAGCAGACTGCCAGCTCAGACAACTGGCCTACCACCTATTTTATGAAATTTAGCTCAAATCACAGATCCTCAACTTGCCTTTCAATCCTAGGAGAATGGGATGCCTCCTGTTTGAGAAAGCCAGCTGAGGGGTACCTACACTGCCCTGCTGCCCTAAAAACAGCCTGGGTAGCAGTGGCTGCTGAGACAGCACAGGCTGTAAGGGGCTGGGTAAGGGTCAGGCCTAAACTCCCCAAGATGGCATTTGCCCAAAGTTTGTCTTGGTAAAGAGGAATTTGACAATCAACTGTAGTAAACAGCAACCAGGGAATTATCAGAAGACTTCTAGTTGCAGGGGGAAAAGTCAGCTAAGCAGACATACAAGCAAAACATCAAAACACAAGTGCAGTATGCGGGAGAGGAGGAGAGCAGGGCAGCAGAGGGGCCAGTGTGGCCCTGCAGACACAGCCATCTTAGGTATACAAGGTTGTTCAGAAATTTCTAGGCACATATTAGCATTTCATAACTATATCATCTAGTTTTATCTGCAGATATTGCAGATATTGATCCTATGTGCATAGTTCAGTGGTGACCAGGTAATTACATGCTGATAACAAAGCAATAAACCATTTAAACTATGATCAAAGTCACATCAACCAGCTATATTTTTCCTACAAAATACACCTGACTGAACAGTGCTATGAAGGTGAGTCTGGCCACAGTCTCTGCAACGGGGAGAGATGTGAGAAAATATGACAGCTACATGAGATTATACTACTTGTAATTCTTTAAATGTTCAAGATAATCCCTGCTGCTAAAGTTTCCTCCTTAGGTTTCTAAAAAAATGACATAATTAAAATAATATAAGCTCTACCTCATGAAAGATGGTGAGATTTTATAAATATTCTCCTCGCACACTCATCCTGTTCTTTCACCCACCACAGCTGCAGACATAACCAGCAGTGCTCCTACCACAGCAGTTCCCTGGAATTTTGTGACAAAGCCTTTAGGATTTACAAAGAGGAAACGAGAAGCTGTCCAAGCAATTGAAACCTTTGCACACCCAGTAATGAATGGTGGTCCTAAATCACTACTCCAGCATTTCATACATACATGTAAATATATGTGTGTGTACGTAAAAGGTGAGACACTGTACACACAGACTTGAAAGAGATTCTAGTAAGATGAATGAAAAAATCCATTTTGTATTTGTCTCACTTCATCTTTGCCTATTGTATTTTTTTTCAGTTTTAAAAGACCTGGTCATTCTTCCTTTCAAATAATGCCTGGAAAGTGAAAAACACGTATTTCTGAAACAATTATGAGATCTTTGGGTCAGAGGCGAAGAGAGGGAGGTATTTTGGATATATTAAAATAAAAGGATTTCTTGCAACACAAGGTTAAGTGTGAAGGAATGCAGCCCAAACACCACCGCTTACGCTGGGGAGGGGTTTTCTATTGGTTGTTTTTTTAAACCAAATCAGCTTCAAAGAATTCTTGAATTCTAACTTGCTACTGAAAGATTATTACATCAAAAATATGTTTCAAAATACTTTCACATCCTTTAAAAGAGCACTATATCCTAATGACAGTATAAGGAAGGTGCTTACAATTTTGCCTGATAGCAAAAGAAATTTAATAAAATCATGTAACACAAATATGACACTAAAATATTTATTTACAGTGTATATACATATACATACATGAATTGGTTTTAATTTTTATTAATATATTTTCCCCTTTTTAAAGTTATCCAGGTTAAAAATGTCCAAGCCTGTTAGGAGAAAAAAAACAATCTCAGAATAAATAAGCAACAAGAAAGGAAGTCAGTTATAGCACACCATCTGCTGCCACAGCCCGCCTGTAAAATATGTTCCAGTTAATAGGGTACATTTACAATTGCACATTGACACTATTCACTCTCAGCTGCTTACACACTAAACAAATACCATCTTGGCATGAAGAAAGACATATGTTCAAAAAAGAAAGAGCCATTTGTCTCACTGTTATCTGAATTTACACAGGAAAGAGCCACTCCCTCAGCTGAATTAAATCCCTACAACCCCACTGCCTTTGAAGAAAACTGGTGTCCCAAAAAAACATGGCAACAAACACTCCAGTAATGGAAGTCCATGGTGTCTTGGTTTCTGTACATGACTATAGTGTTTCTGAGTACAATTTCACAATTTCTCCTGGCCTGTGAACTGGTACCTGAGTCTGTCCTTCAGGATCACCAGCCACTATACACAAACTTTCACAGCAGCTCACCTGAATATCCAGTTTCATTTCTTCATCTTTGAAAAATTTTGTTTTTAAAGTGCTTGGTCTGAGATTAATTAGCTGAAGACACCTGAAGCTTCTTCAGGATCAACACTTGGCCAAAACATTGCTGAAGGTCAGCAGTCAAACGCTGGTTTGCAAAGGAGAAGACCTTCTATAGTATTTTTTTCTCCACCATGAGAGGTGTTCACATGGAAAGTTCTTACACAAAAACAACAGGCCTGTATTTTCCAAAGCAGACTGAAAGTCACTTTAGTTTCAAAATGGAAGCTTAGAGACCTATTAGGTTGTAGAGCACTTCAAGTACGTCGAGTGCTACATAAGAGCCAAGCATTGTTAAACTACTAATTTGGCCAAGAACAGAGGCTAGAAGCCAGCTTTTCCAAACTGACTATGGGACTACGTTGGCACGGCTTCATATTTAGAAATACCAGAAGTGTCCACAAGCACACTGCCAGCCTTGCACGGTCATGCAACCAGTGTCTGCTAATACATTCTGTACCCGATTCAGAGACCTGCATAAACTGCACACCTTGAACATAGGATTCAAGCCAGAAGGATTAGCAAACGGATTTGAAATAACTTAGAATATTTGCTATTTTACTAAATATTCCTGCTTTCAGCTAGCATCTCATGCTCAATTTCAGCAAGCATTAAAACCAAGTAGCATTTTATTAGTATTTGGTTTCCTACTCCTTGAAAGTTCAAAATGTATTTTTAAATTTAATGCAGTTCTTTCTTTCATTTTTTTTTCTATTTTGTATTTAAAACAAAAATTAAATAATTCCAGACTTTCTCTACTCTCAAAAAAAGGGACAATTTTCTTGGTATCTCCAAATTTTAGGACAGAATTAGCACACCTAGTTTTTTCCAGTAAGAAAATTATCCTAAGTAGCAAGGCTTGATTCACCTCTCATACAGATACAAACCAAAAGCAATTCCTCCACAGAGATTGAAAGTTCCAAGAAAGTCAATCTCTCCACAGGTTTTAAACATTTTGGGTTTCATCCATGGGGCTGAACTTGAAAGGTTCTGAGCAGGCCATGCCTAGAAACACGTATTTGCTTATGCTTAACCCAAAATCCACTAAGCTGAAGGCAATTGTAAGCCTGTTGAAGCTGAACACATAGCAAATCACAGGCTAAAGCCTGCAGGAGAAGGGGCCAGTCTTCTATTGCTGAAGATCTACAGAAACCAAGTCTACCTTTATTCCCCAGGTGGTTCGGTCACTAAATTTAAATTCATTTGAAAACAGGAAACCTAAATAAAGGACTCTGCTTCCTACAACACCACAGTGTTTTACTATCTCCTTGTGATTGACAGCAGGCAACTAGCATAGAGCTTAAGACGTATTTAATAAACTTTGTTAGTACAAAGCATTTGTAATTTTTGGGTCGTATTTGAACAGCGATTTCTCCATATATGTAGTAGCTTAGCACTCAAGAGTGGCATTTGTTCCTTAGGCTAAAAAGTTGTCAGTTGGACAGTAACACACCAACTTTACAGGTAACCCAGAATCAACTTTTAACCAGGGTTTAAAAAGGCACAGCAAATGCAACACATTGGTATTATTTCCATTCACAAACTGAGTAAGAGAAAAGAACCAAATGCTCAGAAATTAAAACTATTTTGAAATAGTATAAGTAAAAATGTGTTGCTAATTCCTTTGAGGATGAGTATTATCATACAAAGTAAAGACTCACCCTTAAAAGACAAGGTAGAGGAGAAGAACACAGGAAGGTCAAATACCTTCTGGATTTTTGACAGGTTAATGAAAATCAGTACTGTTTGGCAGGAATCTGTAAGAACTTAGACATTTCACTTTCCTCAATCACTGTAATTCTGTAACCAAGTCAGAAATAGGCAAAAATACAATTCAAGTTGACCTATAGAAGTGCATGGGACATTTTGGCCAGTTAAAACAAAACAAATAACGTATCCCACTTCAAAAAGTCTACAGAAGAGTTTCCTCTTAATATCTAGGACATCATAAGTTGCTCCAGGCAGACTGAATCTTCATGTCCAAATGAAGAGTTATTAGCTCTTGGGCTCAAAGAACTTGCAAGTCAGGACATGTATTAAGTTGTTTTTTCTAATATTCAAATAGTCTGAACCAAATAACCCTGCAGTTATAGGGCCTGATGACTTCCTTAACTTTCTCATTTCAAAAATGAATCCAGCTTTGAGCATAAGTGAGGCACACAGGTTTTACAAACCAACAGATATGGTAAGATAGTACCTAATAAAAACTGATACTACTAATAAAACAAATCTCTTGAAAAGGCTGAAAAAAAATTGATGCCTGAAGATCTAGGCAACTACTTAATTCTTTTGTTTGCTGACTTTTAAGCCAGTTTTGTAATACGGCAGTAACACTAGTCTTAGCAAGATTTGCCATTAAAAAACCCAGCCTGTATGAAGTGCAACCACACTAAATCAGTGTGGTTATAAATCAGCATTACAGCTCTTTACATCTGCACTATAATGTTTGGTGTTATAAAAAGACCATTCTCTTATGAAGCCCAGGCAGCCAGCTTCTTCATTTCATCTTCATCCTCTGCTCTTTTCCTGGTCGATGCTGCAGATAAAGAGACAATAACCATCAACTAATGTAACAGTCAGAACCACTCGATCTGTTAGCATGAGGACTTGCATAGTGTTTTTCAGTTTGAAGATCTCAGACCAGTTTACTGAGTAGCAAGCTGAACATGAGTAGTACAGGAATGAAGCTGATAAGGGATGTGACTATTTTGCCCCATCATTATTTCCCACAGAACCCTAAAGTTCACAATATAGGTCTGATGCAATTCCTACTGAAAGACTCATGCAGAAAAAACATTTGATTTCTAAAGGTTGTCACAGCCAGAAAAGGCCCACAAGAATGCTATCAGTTCTCTCACTACCTTATAAATGGGCAAAAGTGACCTACCCTGGCCAGCTGCACATCCTGTTGCCTTTCCAAACAGTGCTGAGAGGTTCTGTACATGCGCAAGTCCAGTCTCTGAATGAACTCACTCCATTTTAATGCGTGGTGTTATTTATTAAAACAGAGAAAGAAATTCCTGAACTTACTTTGCTCAGGTGACGTCAGTTAACTGCTGCGTTCACAGCAACAGCGATTCCCAGGTCTGTATCAGGTCCCACACACACTGTGTCCCTTTGTACCCAAATCTCCTATCACTCATCATCTGCATTCACTGAACTAAAACCTCACCCAAGTTGTCTTCATTTGCTGACCTGCAAACTAGATGCCCAATAGCCCAGGTTGAACCTCAGGCTGCTCCTCCATCTATGAGCTGTGCACCTCAGGACTGGCATCTCTCCAGACGCCAGTGGAACACTGTTACTGGGTGCAATACCCACGTGTGCACCTTTACAGCAGCCAGCTGGCTCCTGCCTGAGGCAGCTGCAGGGCCAGGAGCTGCAGTCCTGAGGGGACTGCAACTACCACCGCCAGGGACTAAGGGTGGGAGAAGTTCATGGACACCACAGGTTCAGTCCCTATTCTGCAAGTGTCACTGGCTCACTGTGTGACTGCGGAAGGTCACTATGCCTTGCTCTGTTGCAGTTGCCTCATTTCCAAAATCAGGAGGGCAATATGCATCCCCAGTTAGAAGCATTATAGATGTATTTAACTGTTCTGACTTTGCTGTTGCTGTGTAACAGTAAGCAGCAAGTTTCAGAAAACATAAGCCAGTTTTTCACAGCCTTGAACTAAATAATTGTAAGCAGCTCATCTTGCCTGAAGCAGCCATACAGATGGATGAAGTAGAAAATTAAAATAGTGAGAAACACATGGAGGTGGTCTGGGTTTAATAAAAATGTCAACTGGCATAGCTGGATCTGGATCTGGAAGACAATGTATGAACAAATCATAAATGGCCAGACTGAATTTTCACTAAATCCTTTTTTTTTCACTAGCTGTTCTGCAGTTGACTTCAGTAGATGAGGCCACAGTCTCAGTTTGAACATTTTAAACTGCTTCTCAGGATTTAAGTGCCATCTGCCAAAACACATATAATAGTACCTGAGTCAAGCTGGTCTAGGTAACCTGTTCTGCAGCAGAAACCATAAACAACCTGTGTCACATGTGTGCTGTCCTTACCATCAAGTATTTATACTATTTTACTAATGTCAGTACACAGCAAGTCTTTCAACTGACAGTGGAAAGTGTAGTAGAAGTTAACTGCCTCTAGCTTAATTCGAAATGAACAGGGCAGAACTACAGAAAAATAAAACTACAGCTTAATACCAGGAATAAGCCTGTTCACTAGAAAGAAAGCAAAGGAATGAAAATACGTCTTTAACTATGTACTTCCTGCTGCATCCTTCATTTCTAAGTAAAATACCAGCGGAAAATATCAAACCACTATCCTGAAAAGCTGGCTCTTTATGACCTAAACATTCTGCATCTAGGTCAGACTCTAACTGAAAGAGACTAAGGATTTAATTGCCAANTTCATCAGTATACGTGCAAGGTCAAGTTCCCCAAGTTTGTCTCCCCAAATCTACAGAGAATTTGGTCCTAAAGGCTTTCATAGAGCAAAATGGAATTCTATTCTGCTTTTTCTGTTAAGCAGATACAAAAATCGGAAAAGGAACTTATAACATTTTAAAAGTTAGAAAAGAGTTAAATGCAGATCTGAAACACTCTCTTCCTCTCCCCTTTCTCACAGCATGGCTTAATCATGAGAAATGTAAAATGGCAAGCAGGCATTTTACCAGGGCGAGAAGGCAGCGATGTGGACGGAACACTTGGCAGCCTGACATCTCTCATTCCCTTGTTCAGTTCCTCTTGCTCCAGTTCTTCTAATTCTGCCATCAACTCATCCTAAATTCAAGGGAAACATTATTTACAAATACTGACAGTGATCACACGCAAGGACACATTTAACCACTATGAAGCAAAGTATTACTGAAAAAACAGTTTACACCTGAAAGGATGTATCAGGAAACAGCATATTAAAAGTGTAATTTTTACTAAGTATGGACAAAAACAGGAAACCTTAATCGAACACTGAAAAGAAGACAATGGAAGTTACAAACAGGACAAGAAATAAAATTAGAAACAAAACTAACAGCAGTACAATACATATCAAAAGGCAAATATAGGAGTAGAAAGCCTCTCTGCTGTCCTCAGTTTTGTTCCAAATCTAGAGCCTATACGTTTCAATGGATTCTAACTTTGATGTGTCATTTCTCCCATTTTAAAAGGCAAACACCTTCCACTGGTTATAAGGCACACTGTTATTAAACATTATGCTTCAGCCCTATCGAATAAATCCAGGATTATACGTGATTTCAAAGCAGCACTGGAATCAAAACTGTCCTCCTGGGTACTGCTATTCACTCTTGAAGCACCCAGCACTCGTGGGCTTTTTGCTGCAGAGGCTGATTTGGACAGATGATCTATCCACTCATACAATGCTAAAAATAAAAAGGCTGTAAACTTTTTTTAAAAAATCAAGGAACTTATTCCTTGGCTGAAGTTTCCCAAAGAAAGGAAGCTAAATGTTACATATTTGTAGAGAAATGGGCCTTTGCCACACTGATAAACTGGTTTAAAAGAAACAATGGGCAAAAACAACTGGAGGGGTGTGGGGGAAGTGTCAAAAAAGTAGTAAAGTAGGAGCTACTAGGTATCGAAATGGGCTTTGCCTACACATTTATACTTTGTTTATCACCAGTGTAGAAGTTATAATCATAGTTGCATAGCCACCACAGGACTTGATACCTAGATCTACTTTCTCATGGTTTTATAATTTAGGGCAAACATACACTATGCCAACCTGAGGAGAAAGAACCCTTATGCTTCTGTGCCTGTCTGGAGCCGGAGAAATCACATGCTTCCATGGTCTCCTTACACCATGGCACACATGTGAAGAGAAAATGCATCCAAGTGCGTGGCAAAAACATCCTTCAAAAAAAAATTAAATATTATCCCTCAACACAAACCACCTTATATCCCAGCAACTGAGTCATTGATTCCAGCACTCTTAAGCTGCAGTAGCCTGCAAACCAGGTTTCCCAGGTACTGCCCACGTGCTGTAAGTATTAGGCTCCTATACAAATGCTGGTACAACGATGCCCCAAGTGACAGCGGCTTATTTCCCAAACAGGAGCAATGCACATCAGCTTCGACTAGTATCTCTTAGGAACTTCCAGGTCAATCTACAACATGCTTACTAAGCCTAGACTCCAAAAAGTTAAGCACTGAAGAAAACTAAGACATTGTACAGCTGTTTGGGATGGCCAGTATGTTTTTCAATTGTTTGAAGCTCAGGCCAAATCCCATTCCTTGTGCCAGTAATAACTAAATGTTTCTTGGAAAGTCTATTTACATTCAAAGTAGAAACACAGGAAAGCAGGTAATGGGAACAAAATACAAAGAATCATTCTTACTTTCAACAAATTAGAACTGTTGAATCAAACTTCCTCTACCTCCCAATCAAGTAAATATGTGCAACACAGCATTTATACTTTTCTTTGTTGTCCATTTGGGCACATAGGAACCAATTAGCTGGGAATTGAGTGAATGGTTTGAGTATTCAGAACATTCTTCAAATGATCCTTAGTCCTTGGTCATTTTGAAACAAAATTGAAGAACAAAACCAAACTGGTTGTGATACTGAGCTTGATACCCACCTCTGCATTCCACAGATTACAAGAATTTTGAATATCCTTGACCCTTGAGTCCTCAACCATGGCTGGATCAGAAATAAATAATATCCTGTTTACCTATACAAAATCAAATCTTAGGGCACTGGATGAAAACTACTGCAACAAGTTTTGAGAAGGTCCTAAATGCCTTGTAGGGATTTCAGAAGAAAAGAGCTCTAGAATGACACCTTATTGCCTCCAACAGGTATTTCTTCTACCAAACTGATCTACTTCTGGGGTCTGGGCAACACAGAAAGGACCTGAACCTCCAAGCACCAAAAACCACTTTAAAAATGGTCCAAATATTCAGAATTATGAACAGCAGCCTGTCCATGACATTGGGACATGCACTTAGTCAAATGGATGCCTATTTGGAGTAACAAAAAATTATATGTTTCAGTGTCCTCTTGGAGTAGTACAAATTACATGTTTCACTGACCTCCTTCTTCCGTGGCTCAAATGAGAAAAATAACCACAGGAGTGCAGTTAAAAATGCTTTGCTTAAAATTTATATGGAAATAAAAATAATTTTTATATTTTTCCAGTTTAGTTTTCTATTTAGTACATTTTGTATTCTATATATTAATGGTTTTATTTAATTTTTATATTTATATTAAAATTATACAATTCTCCTAGGTAGGGTAAGCTAGAACCAAGGAATTTCACATCCACACTTTTTGAGAAACAAACCACTGCACAGCAAAAGAACTATGGAGTTAAAATTCAGAGGCCTGAAGTACTAACCTCATCAAACTCATCACCAAAGGTGGCTCGGTTTGAGATAGCGTCTGAAATTTCCTGGGCAACATCTTGCTGTTCAGTGATATCTTGCATCAAATCATCGATTTTGTTCAAATCCCTGGCAAGGTAACGCAGAAACATTTTTTAAAAAATACATCATTCAAATCCTACCGAACAGACTTACTTGAACAGACCCTATTTTCTTTTTAAGCCCATGACTCTATAAACAGCAGAATTCACAGCGAATAATTTTCCTCACCTACACCCAGTCCAGCTACTTCCACGCTGGGATTACAACAGAAGTCAAACTGCAGCAGAGTGTGTCTCTCCCACTCTGTGCTCTTCATACCTCTGCCAGCCAGTCACAGCCCATGGGCAGATCCCCAAGGTCAGCATCTTTAGAGGCCTTTTGGTACTTAAAGAGGGTTTGTAAGAAAGACGGGGATAAACATTTACATGGCTTGTTGAGAAGGACAGAGGGTAATAGCTTTAAACAAAAAGAGGGTCAATTTAGTTTTGATACGAGGAAGAAGTTTTTTACAATGAGGTTGGTAAGCACCGGAACAAGTTGCTCTGAAATGGTGGATGTCCCATCATTAGAAACATCCAAGGTCAGATTGGATGGCCTCGGAGCAACCCGATCTAGTTGAAGACATTCCTATTCACTGCAGGGTGTTTGGACAAGATTATCTTTAAAAGTCCCTTTGAACCCAAACTATTCTATGATTTTATGGATCTTTTTTGATATTAAGCTTTCACCAGAACTGGGGGGAACTTAACAGAATTGTACCCCATTTAAAGGTTTCCCCTTATTGTTAACTTTGTTATTGTTTCAGTTCCTGTTTACTTCTCCCAGAACAACCCTTTTGATTTAACTCTGTTTATTCAGGCAGAAAAACACCCCTTGAAACAATATAGGACATATGAAAAAAAAAGGTAATTATTTTTTATGCGGGGGTGAAGGAGGGGACAGGTGTCAGGTCTAATTAGTACTTTGAATCCCACAGTCCAGCTTATGGATTCCGAGGAAAAGTCCACCTACTTTCTACGACTACATTTTCTTCTAGACAAACCAAGGGCAGAAGCCACTCTCCACTGCCAAGACAGACGTAAGAAAACAGATCTCACTAGTTAAGTGAACTTCCTTCTAGATTTATTGTTAGGAAAAGATCTTTTTCTGCCAAATACAACACTACAGCACCACAGCATTCCTGACATTGGATGCCTGAACCAAAAATGAAGTCAAACTATCTAACTTGATACAACAGTCTGTAGTGATGGAATAATTTGAAAGTGGTTAGTAAGTTCAACTTGGAAGCTACTAGAAAACACTTACATATTTTCATGTACTTTTTTCATCGCTTGTGCAGCATAACCCATATTCTTGAGCACTTCTGTGTTGGTGTGGGAATTTTCCAATGCCTCTCTCTGGAACTCAATGGTCGAAAGTGTCCCATCAATTTGATTCAACTGTTTCTCATATCTCTTTTTTCTCTTCAGAGCTTGTAAGGCAGCTGGAATGGGAAGAGGCAAAGCGCACTGTGTGTTTTCATAGCACATGCAAGGACAAGTAGTTCAGCACTAAGCTGACCTGCAGAATTTATAATTCTCACCCTCCTACCTTACTATTAGGGAGACAAACTTTGACCACACCAGATCAGCAGCCTGTTAATCACCAACATGCCGTTTCATGAACATGCTGGGAAGCCTCTTTTAGATTAACTCCTTTTAGCGCCACAAGGAAAAGCAGCCTCTTCCTCCACTGTGGGAGATCTTGAACTCCATCCTGTGCACACAGGCAAAGCAGGGAAGACAGGAAGGAAAAAGAAAAACATCAGAGAGTAGTCAGAAAAGAGAAAACAGAAGAAAGAAAAAAAGAAGCTGCAAAACCTAAGTAAAACCTACGGAAGACAGTGTAAGAAGAACTGTCAGTATAACCAGAACTCCACCAATGGTGCTTTCTAAACTTGTCTCAGCAGCAATAACTGAAGTGCAACGGAGAGCCCAAATGGCCCAGGCAGGCAGATGGGTTAGATCAGAGGAGGATTTGCATTTCTCCAGCTTTTAGCTCATCTATTTCTTACAATCACTTAGGAACATGATCTTTAAACCTTAGAATTTGAAAACATAAAGAACTTTGTAGACACGGGCACAGTCAAATCTAGCTACACCCCATTATCTTTGTAAATTGTTGAGATTAGTCTCTTATATTCACTAAGTTATGAGCAGCGTACTTTGCCCAGAGTAAATCATTACCAGAATAAATGCACGTGACAAGCAGGAGGAGAAAAGGACTTTCTCTTGGCCTCAGGGTGTGGAACACACACGATTTTGCCACAAGCATTTCCTGATGACAGTCTTTTCCAAACTATACATGACAGTCTTTTCCAAACTATACATGTGCCAGGCAAAAAACCCCACCAAACGAAACCAAGAGACTGAGTTAACCCATTGTTTGGTTTCCTTCAATGCTGTTAACACCCCCATCCCTTCCCTTGTCTCCTACATTTAATTTTTTAAACAGATTCAGAGCCTGCAAGCCCCAGCAGCCCTGCAGCCGCCCCAAACTCAATCAACAGCTGCAGCCACTGTTGCCATCCAGTTCAAATAATTGCCCGTGTGCAGTAACCCTGAACCTTGACACTGGGGTACACAACTTTTCAAATGAAATTAGGAACCCCCTCAAGGAGGGAACATAGATATATGGTATGTAACAACACACTAAAAAATTAATGCTTTGTTGACGAATGCTCGAATCAACATGATCAAAATTGCTCATCATGAGCTGCACAAGGACAGGCATTCACACAGACTGAGATGCCTTCCACCACCTGCAGTAAAATGTTTCAGAACAGCAAACCACAATCTCAACAGATTCTTCATGGTATTCAAATCCAAGATTTTCCCAGGTTTTGGGGGATGGTTCAAAGATCATGCATATTCTGAAGAAGATGCACAAATACCAGATGATGTCATACATACAGCAAATGTAAGAACTGTAAAATTATCACTGGCAATTCTAAAATATATAATTTTGATTTAATCCCAAACAATCTTTACCTAGCTGTTATTCTTCTACTTATTTATGCTTAGTATTGGTAGAGTTAGGACACCAGCCACTCCCTTTCTTAGCTGCCATTGGATGAAATTTGATCCTGGATTCTTAGGTTAGGAAGCTAGAGATTCCAGACAAATATAACAGTCTGAAACTGTGCATAACACCAGCTGTGCCAGAGAGGACTCTGAGGCCCTGTGGACTGAGGAGCACCAACCAGCTGACACAGAAAGGCTTCAGCTGGAGCAAGCATCTACCACGGGGCAGTCTTTCTAGTCAGTGTTATTAAAAAATGGGACTCTGCAATGGTGCTGTTATTATTGGCTGCTCACAGAGAAAATGGATTTCCTCAGTTACACACAAAGCAGCTGTTTTCAAAATCCTGAAGATCATTTAATTAAACCACACCCAAATCAAGAAACACAGGAGAAGCTAAACTCTCTATGACTTCACTGATTCATAAACAGCTTTTCCTAATTATTGTGGTGCAACATATTATCTTCCTTCTCTTTAGTTTTACCCGTGACTAACAGAACAAAGCATTTCATAGGAAATTAGTTCATATTCCTCCCTTATCAACCAAAGCATTATAAATTCTCACACCATGCTATATGATTTTCCTGATTTGGATTATATTAATGCCCTTTATTGCAGAGTATTTTGCTACAGTAGCTTCTATAGCTAATTTATGAGAACTTCTTTGTTATTCGAAATCTATTTTTCTGTGTACAGAGTATCAAGAACTTTTGGTGCTTTTCTACTGCATATTACAAGCATTTTAAAATTTGTGTGAACTCTTACAGAATTGAAATGCTTCTGCTTTATAATGC
The DNA here is from genome assembly GCA_013389985.1 of Dryoscopus gambensis. Taxonomy (NCBI): domain Eukaryota; kingdom Metazoa; phylum Chordata; class Aves; order Passeriformes; family Malaconotidae; genus Dryoscopus; species Dryoscopus gambensis. The sequence continues at coordinate 36,136 of WEIT01021133.1, forward strand.
TCCTGCATTCTAATAACCAAACGGGAGAAGAACGTACCTATTAAAATATAATGAAATTGAGCAGAGAACACAAACTCATTTCACTGACGGTCTAAGAATGGCACTGAAAAATGGTCTTCCCCATTCCAAAGATCTCAAAGAAGGAAGACAGCCTGGGGAGGATGAGTTTGAGCAGAGGTAGAATTTGAGGAAGCAAGTGTAACTAACCCCAATTCATTCAGGAAGAGGTGGAGGGCTTCTCCAGGAAAAACAAAACAAAAGCAGTCTCACACAGTTTTTCTGTTGTGCTCCAAAAAAGCCAATTCAACTCCTGAATTATATAATGGTCAGCAGTTGGCTGGGCTTAGCACATTTCTTCTACTCCTGAGTCCAGTAAGCAGGATACAGCTCATAGATTAGGAACCACTGCTTTTAATATGAGTTTTAATTTTATAGTCGAGGTGTCTGGAACAACAGAAGACTATGATGTCAGTTTAAGTTTGCATATTAATGAAGTACTTTTATTAGCATACAGAAGGGCACTTTTCCAGTATCACTACAATGCTGACACTTTATTAAGGAAGCAGAAATGGCCAGCTGGGCAATTGGAATCCTGGCCACACTGAATGTCCAGATTTCAAAAGGACAAACAGAAGTAATGACATAGGAAGAGTTGTGGCACTCTTCTCATGGTTTCATGACAGATCAGATTGAAAAGAAACAGTGCAGTAATACCACTTTTACCTGTCAAGCCCACGACCAACACCCATCAATACAGAAAGTATCAACGATCTCATCTTCTGAAGCAGAAATAAAAAGACTGTCTAATAATCCTTATAATTCCCATGAGGAAACTGGTGAAGTAGGGAAAGAGTATTTCTTCAGAAAATGTAACACCACTGTGAAAATACCAGATCTCATTCTTGAAGACAGTTCACAAACCTTCACCTCAGGCCTGCAAGGGATTTATGGACGGCAGCATCTGATCTCCCTCACTCCAGGGACAACCGAAGGCAATGCTGCTGAGACCATGAAAATCATAGCCTAATTAGGCTCATTATCAGCACTTGTAGTCCATAAAGCCTTGTGGAGGAAGCCATATTTAGTTACAACTGAGGAGCTAAATCAAGAACAATAATGAGCTGGACCAATTACAGGTATTCCAGTTCATGACAAGACACTCAAAATGTGATCATGAAAGTCAGAGATCACTGTAACTCACAGAGCAAAGACACACTAATGGCTTTCCTTTATGCCCCTACCAGAAACCCTCACTCCCAACCTGTCCCACAGCCTGCTGTGGGCATGACTGTCCTGTCCATCATAACACACAACTACCACATCGTTGTTTGCCTTCAACAGCATCCTGGTTACACCTGCCTCACTGAAAAGGAATGCTACATGGCCACATAAGCCCTGCCCAAACATTACACACAACATATTTAGCAGCATCTACTTGTGAAACCATCCCTGTTACTCCAACTTTCTTCATAGGTTTTGTCCTCAGTAGTACTATGTGGTTCTTTATTGTTAAGATTTAATCCTATTCTGGATGGCTTATCTTAACTTTATTCTTTTTATTAAGTTTTTAAAATTTTTTAGGATCTGTGAAAGACACTGGGCTGAAACAACACATATTCACATGTATGTTATTTTCACAATTACAGGCATGCTTCAGAAAACACATTTCCTTTTAAACAAAGTTCTCAAATATTCAGTATCACTTCCTGTTCTTTACATTTGCCTCTAAGTCCTTCAAAATAATGGAGAAGAAAGGCCAATTTGTAGATGGAGTTGGCAGCTATGCACTTGCTGAAACTGAGATAGTCCCTAAAAGTACAGCAAGATATATAAAAAAGAGTTTGTGTCTGGAACGGAGAGACATTAGAAGGCAGAGCTAACTGTGAAACAAGTATTGCTTCTCATGACATAACCTCTGCAGGAGGAACTTCAGCAAACAAAACGCCTGAAGTGGTCTAGCTACAGATATTAATGGGGAATGCTGGAAATGTATCAGCTCAAAAGTATAGCTAATTTCAAATCAGGTACAGGAACTGCAGAGGTATTTCATAAAGGAAAAGCCAGGAGTATTTCAGTGATGTTTCACATCTATTGCATAGCTAATGCATTACAGCTTTTAAACCAAGTTAAGCCTACTGATGTCACATGAAACCCATTCAAGAGTCATATGAAGTCATGAGAAATTGCTGGTGCTTGAATCTGCTCTCCGTGTTGGTGTAACTGACTCAGACTCATGCACCTAAAAATCATGTGAGATCATGCTAATTTGGTGCATTTTCTATCCCTAGATATCTGGCTCCAGTTGCAGACAGCCCCATTTTAGTTTCCATAGGCTTCTACATAGATGCAATTAAGAAAAAAAAAAAAAACACATTAAAAATTACCAGTGATGTCCCTCTGAAACATTCACTTCAACAAGGCAATGGAGATTAAAACCTTTATTTTCTCATTTGTGTGTATGTTTACATAATGTTACAATAGATGCTGGTTAGCACAGATTTTCTCTGAGCTATACAGTACCATACACCAGCTAACATGGTGTTATATGTAAATCAACAGTAATTAAACTGTAAAGCAACTGACATATCAAATGAAGACATATTATTGGGGATTTAAGTTCACTGACTATCCTGCTAAATTTAAGCACTTCGGCACAGAAGGTTATATTTTAAACAATATATAGTTTATATTGTTTCTCCTCTGGCTGTACTTACACTATCTTGTTTTGGTTTAAGAACCATTTTTGGCAAGAATAAAAACTGCCACACTGCACTTTCTGCCCTACTCTTGCCTCTTTACTGTCCTTAACTGTTGGTCCCTGAGCAAATGACAAAATAAAAGGCAGTTATTTTTAACCATGATCAGCTCAACAATCCAATTTGCAACATGACTCCATGAATAATTTCATAGATAAAAAACTAAGGCAATTGCATATTGAGTACTGCAGTGAAAACAACGATCTGGGAGAAAAGCTTCAGATGTCAAATGCTGCATGCCTGAAGCCAAAAGCCAACAGACACCTGAAACCACCCTCAACCAGCTGAGTTACAGGAGAAGCACTTCCACCTTTTCCCAACAAGTTCTCATTCCTGTTTGTTCACCACCCTCTCCTTTGCAGGTGCACGAGCACTCATGCAGCTAGCAGGTCAACTGAGAACTTAAACTATCCTGGGTAAAAAAAATAACCCAGACAAAGAAAACCACAATACTTTACAACATCCAGCTTTCTGAAACACACCCTTCAGGGAGCTCTGCTAAGGGAAAGGAAGGGAGAAGCACAAGGGCAGGAATGAGGCAGGAAAGGCTTCTTCTTTCTGCAAATGTGCCAGCCTATAGTCCAGGTTTGGGATGAAGTTCCAGAGCGGCGTGTCTGGATTTAACCAGGAATTGCTACAGTCATAGGAACCAGCCTATTTTCTTGCATCAGCCCTGCAGCTCGGGCTTTTGCACAATGAACTTAGCCCCAGGAGCTACCTGGTCACTTTGCCCCATAGCAAATTAGCTTACAGCTGGATCACCTTTCCGAACCAGCTCACTGTGACAGCACAGAGGTGCAAGTACCTAGACAAGGGACCAAGAGACACTCCAGCTGAAGCCAGGGGAGTAGAAAGTGCGGGACTGAGACAACCCTGACAGCTCCCATGCTCTCGAGCAGCTGTCTCAGTTGTGCTGCTGAACTGACTTTACTCCCCCTGACTGTGCCTTCAAATCTGTCCCATCTTGACCCATGACTTTAAATCCATTCTAACTGAAAGTTAGTTTAAAGTTAGTTAAACTGCCTTTTGCTATAATTATTAAATGCTACAGTATTACAAATACATTAGAGGGCTAACCAAAACACCTCTAACGAACAGCTCCTCACAAGTTTGAAGTAACAGGGCATTATTTTTTAAAAGATTGAGTAACAGAAAGAGCAGACAAAAGGTCTACTTTCTTGTTACATCACAAATCTTCAATTCAAAATGTTCTTCTGTTTTGAAGCATTTAAATTAAAATACAGCTCAGAGTAGACAGATAGGCCTCCACGTGACTTTAGGAAGTAATTAGCTTGTTTCTCTGAGGCCTGTATATCCTCAAGACACTGGCTACCATAATTTGCTTCCCAGGGATGACAACATCAGTATACACAGGAGCCAGACCTTCTGACCCCTTAACATCCTCCCTTTTGTAGCTAACAGCATCCCAGACCAGTATTCACTAACGCTGTAAGATATCATTCTTTTTTTGGTTGCACATACACTTCTTACATGATTTGGATGAATCATTGCATCACTTTGTTCCTTAGTTGTCAGCAATGGGGATAATGTGCATTTATTCATGAATATACAGGAGATCCTCACATCCTTCATCCCCTTTGCCACCTGCCCAGCCAATGCTGAGCCCCCAAACAGCGATTCCCTTCCCTCACTGAGCAGCAGTACTTTGCCTTCTGTGTATACAGCCAGTACCTGCATCAACTGTGGCGCAAAGCACCAACAACAGATTCGCACAGGAAACCACAGACAGGAAATTTTGTGAGAAATAACAAATTCCCATCCCGCTATATGAATCCACAGTCCATTAAACACTGACAGATGCCAAAGACCCAAAACCACCATCCCGCCTCGCATGTGGTGACACTTGCTCGGAGCCCGCGCACAGGTGAACCGGCCCAGCCACAGCCCCAGCTCACCTGGCTGAGTCCCTCCAGCCCCGGGGTCCAGTCTCGCGGGGCTCGGCCCGCACTCACCTCGCTTGTTCTTGGTGCCGTGCTGCCGGGCTACCGCCAGCTCCCGCTCGATCCGCGTCTCCAGGTATTCTTGCTTCTTGCTGAGCATCTCCTCCGTCTCTCGCAGCCGGGCCAGCGCCTCCTGCGGCGAGGGACCCCCGCGGCCCTTGGAGGCGGCCGAGCCGCCCCCCTTGAAGAACCTGGAGATCTTGCTCATGGCGGCGGTCCCGGCTCAGCACCCGCCGACGGAAAGCTCTGGCCAGCCCGGTCCTGAGGAGCCTCCCCGCCCGGCACACGCCGTGACAGCACTTCCTGAGCACACGGGCGGCGGCGGNTGCTTCCCCCCTACTTTTTTCCCCATGTCATAGAATCGCAGAATGCATAGTGGGTCATCTGGTCCAACCTCCCTGCTCACGCATGGTCATCCTAGAGCACATGGCACAGGAGTGCATCCAGGCGGCTCAGTATCTCCAGGCAGAGAGATTCCACAATCTCTCAGGGCAACCTGTTCCAGTGCGTGGTCACCCACACAATAAAGAAGTTTTTCCCCATACTCGGGTGGAAATCCCTGTGCATCAGTTTCTGCCTCTTGCCTCGTCTTATTGCTTGGCACCACTGAGGAGAGCCTGGCCTCAGCCTCCTGGCACCCTCCCCTAAGATGCTTATAGACATTGGTGAGGCCCCCTCTCAGTCGCTTCTTCTCAAGGCTGAAGAGGCTCAACTCTGTCTTTCTTCCGAAGGGAGATGCTCCAGTCCCTTGATCAATTTTGTAGCCCTCTGCTGGATCCTCTCCAGGATCTCCATGTCTCTCTCGTATTGAAGAGCCCAGAACTGGAGACATGCTGCATAAAAGTGTTTTGGGAGGGCATCACCCTCGGGCACAGGCGTGCACACGGGTCAGGGCTGGGAAAATAACCCTGAATTCTGAAGGAATGTGGCCTTTTACAAAAGTGGTGGGTGCGCCGCTAAGGAAACCTCAGTGGCACCAACAGGTTACAGAGTGCACGAAGAGCTTCGGGAAGCCAGGCTACCTCCGCTCTGCCTCCGGGAACGTGCCCCGAGGGACGACTCAAACAGCGACACAAATAAGACACAAAACATGCCCTTTTTCCCCTGGAACAGCCCAAGGAGCACCAGCCGCGGCTCTGGGCCCACTGAAGTCTGAGGCGTTGCTTGGGCCGACACGGGCTGCTCAGCGAAGCAGCCCTAACGCAGCCGGTCCCGCCGGCAGCTCCGAAC
>WEIT01021133.1:42586-67749 GCA_013389985.1 Dryoscopus gambensis
AGCTGGAGGTGGGGCAGCACTGCGGGGTGCCCGACTGCCGCCAGCTCGGTAAGGGAGAGCGCAGCGGGCCGCGGCGGAGGCGGGGATGGTGGGCCGGGGATGGTGCGGGGGTTGCGAGGGGGGCCCTCTCCCTCGGGAAGTCCTCCGTGCTGCTGCAGCCCTGCACGGTCTAGTGCCAGCGCCTGTCGCCTCGGTTGTGTCACTGGGTGGTTAATAGCCCGCTTGCCCCTTCCTCACACTTGCTTGCCTTCACTGATCTGGGAAAGGGTTACTGGAAATATAACCTCTCAGAAAGAAGCAGCACAATCGCCTGTACCGAAAACTTTCTGATGGGACCACTCAGAGATGAAGGGATCGAGATGATTGTGACCTGAGCTCCGTGGTCCAGCTGCATGGTGGTCTCATAAGATAAAATCTGAAGAAGGATGGAGAAGCGGAGTAATGGGCTGGACCTGGCATTTGTTGCCATTGGTGATGTGGTGGATTTTGGCAGAGAGTGAAGTGATTTTGATCTGTGAGAATTTATGTGGTAGGCAGGGAATGTGTACAGAGGCTTAGGAAGTGTGTGCAATTTAAATCACCCAAGGACAGTATGTACGATATGATGTGAAGAAGAGGCAGGATCATCATGACTTTCCAGTGGAGGAGATGCTCTCCCTTCCAAAGAGCCAGCATCTCCTCCAGTTGGCAACCCATAAAATAAAATGTAAATTGTCCAGTGGCAGTAAATAGGGTTCTGAGTGGTCTCGCAATAAATTCAATTTTTAAAATAACTAGTAACTTTGATGGCTAGCCAAATGTTCCAATGTCATAGCTTGATATTGAAAAAAAAAGTGAATTTAAAGCCTAATTCCAAATTCTGGAATGTATATAAGTATCATTTACCTGCTCATATGTTTTTTCTGTAATACTAATTAGGGGAGTTAACAAAAGCCACTTTTAGCTAAAGTGTAGATGCAGGTGCTAAGTATTCTTTTAAAGATAACTACCCTCTGATGTTGTTAAGCAAAAGTTAACTGTGAAAATTAAGCTAGAAACTGTTAGCAAAACAACAACCATGTTGTCTTAACTGAAAACAAATCTCTTTGTTTCAGATTTTCTTCCCTTTGTATGTGATGGCTGTTCAGGTGTCTTTTGGTAAGTTCATAGAATCACAGAGCTGAAAGGGTCTAAAAGGGTCAAAATGTCCAACTCCCTACTCCTCACAGGACTAAAACTAAAGCATACAACCAAGTGTCATTCAGACACTCCTTGAACTCCAACAGGCTTGGTGCCATGACCGCTTCCTTGGGGAGCCCGTTCCAGTGCCCAACCACCCTCTCTGAGAAAAACCTTTTCCTAATGTTCAACCTGAACTTCCCGTGACACGGCTTCTTTCTATTTCCTCATGGGTGCTGGTCACCGGGATTTCCTCATCCCAGGTGAAGAATCCTGCACTTGCTGTTGTTAAATTTCTTACAGGTGGTGACTGCCCAGCTCTCTAGTCTATCCAGAATCTCTCTGTATGACTTCTCCACCTTCAAGGGAGTTCACAGCTTTTCGTGGTTTAGTATGGTTGGCAACCATACATGTATACAGATCATTTATAAAAATATTAAAGAGCACTGGCCATAAAATTGAGCCCTGGGGAACTCCACTGGCCACCAGCCTGAAGCAGTCACATTAGCTGTGACTCTCTGAGCCCAAACCATCAGCCAGTTGCTCATCCATCATACTAAGGACTTTTCTACTTGAGTGCTGGACATTTTGTCTAGAAGGACACTCTGAGAGACAGTGTTAAAAGTTTTGCTAAAATGCAAAACACCACATCTGCTGGCTTCCCAATGTCAACTAAATGGATGACTTTGTCATAAAAGGAGATGGCTGGTTATGTTTTCTTCTAGAAAAAGTTTTGAGGTTTCTTGCAAGATTGAAATCGGGGCCTGCACTTTAATTTACACTTCAGATTATCAGAGGGCAGCTGAGAGAAACTCAAAGAGACTGGGGGCAGATTTCACTTCTAACATATCAAAAGCCTTCAAGGGATTTCTGCCATTATGGAAGGTGATTGAAAATTCGTCAAAACAGACAAACTCTGATTGTTTTGAACTGAACTCTTTAGCATGGTAATGTCTTCAGTCTCTTGAAATGGCTTGTTTACCTTGAGACATAAGTTCCAAAAACTAAATGTTTCACTTACTGAGAAAGAATATGATCTATCCATTCAAGAAGTGAAACAGGATAGAACAAACTTTGGAGAAGATTCATTATCTAATTGAAGTTTTCCCATTATAAAACTTGTCAGATTACTCTTTAAACACTTAAATGTTTTCACATGCAGGTTTTTTTCCTGGAATGTTGATAACAGTGTGATATTTTCTTCTTTTTCCACAAAGCCTTCAGCACAGGAGCCGGGATGCTCATGGGTGTTCTGAGGTAATGTAATATATGACAGCCTTAAATTGAAATACTGTGCAACTTAGCTGTGTGTTTTCAGACTAGATGAATGCATATGGTATATAAGTATGAATTATTTCACTGAGAATGTGAAAAGCTTAAAAAAGTGAATCTGATCTTTTTCTGCCTCTCAGAAGTAAATCGACTTTGAGTAGAATGATGTTCTTTTTCTGCCTCTGAGCTAAACATAACCACGGCAAAAGTGGGAGAGAATAGCTGGACCAGGTTTGCCCATTAAATGGAGAGCTAGCACAGATTTTTGAGGAAGCTGGGATGGTAATGTATATCTTAGTATCTGTTTATTTACACAAAATATTTTGTACTCATTCCTAGGTGAATATAAGAAACAATTCTGTGAAACCTGATCAGCACAGATCTTACCCGTGCTCATACAAGGACTGCAACGGAAAGGAGCTTTTGCCAGTGTTATGTCCTTACTGTGAAAAACATTTTTGCCTCAGGTGAGTAGAACAGAGTGTTTAAACATCAATATTTGTTCATTAGTGTATGGAAAAGGCAATAAAGGTTTTATGTTGTTGTTTACAGACATCGTCATCAATCAGACCATGAATGTGAGAGGCTGGACACACCGAAACCTCGAATGGCTGCCACCCAGCAGCTTGTTCAACATATTATAGGCAAGTACACAGGGTTATATATTCTTATATTTTCTTCAGAATGCTATTTGAGCTTCTGACCTCCTTTGAGGGGTCAGGTTTGACCAAATAAGAAGAAAGGATGAGGGTTCCTTGGTTAAATAGCCCTAAACTTACATGTCAGCATTTAATACTGTTCATCTAAACTGAGACAAAACAATAGTATGAAGAGAATCTCAAGAGAATAAATAGGGCACAGGTTTCTTTCAGAATTATTGTCTTGGTGTCATGCTACAAGTATTGTAACATAATGAATTGTACCTAGCCATTATTATTTACATATTAATTCATATGCAAATAATGCAGTTGTGTCAAATGTGCATGTCAATCTGCTGGGATCACACCTATGCAATCAAGATGGCCAGAAAAGTCTGATTCTACAATGTAATGTATAAACAGCACTGCCCATGTGGACAGTGGGGTTATGTGTAGAAAGGAGGACCTGAAACTGTTGCCATATGAATGCTGTGATGGCCACAGGTATAGAAACTAAAGAATTTGTATCTATTTGGCTTTTGCAGCCTGTGTTTACATGGTGATAATGTTCATCTACTTTTCAATGTAAAGGAATTCTGCTGAGACTGTAAAAATTCTGATACATGACCTTGGGAGGATATGAATAGATGCAAAAGGGGATGGGATCCTTGGAGATACAGAGACCCAATAGACTAGCTGGGTCTATGGCATATGATATGCACAGGAAGCAGTCAGAATGATCACACTAACAGGAATAATGTTGTTCTCAGATTCTAAAAAAAGTGACGAAGCAAAAAGCAAAAAACGTAAAGGAGCAAAAAACAGTGAGACAGCAGCAAAAGTGGCATTAATGAAACTGAAAATGCACGCATGTGGGGACAAGTCCTTGCCTCAGGTCAGTGATGCTTGTTTTCAGTAATTGAATTCTCAAAGGAAGTGGAAAGTTGTCTAAATTACTTGATCATCTAATTCCCTCAGCTTGGTATTTGATTTAATTTTTCAAGACCACACTCACTTAAATGTATATTTCAGCCTGGTACCCAAAAGCAGTCTCACTGGTCTTACGTCTGTGTGGGCAGTCTTATGTCAGAGCAGTCTTATGTCACAGCAGTTGAGTCAAATTCTATTATTTTATAACAGAAATGTATTTGCCTGCCACATGGCTGTCACATAGCACTGCAGGGGCAAATGGGGTCTTTTGGGGATTCTTGGCAGAATGATGACAGCACTAAGTTGTATTAAAGCTTATTATTTTAGCAGAATTTGATGATCAGCAGAGCAGAGAATTTTATTATTAGACTAGAACAGGATTTTTAGAATCTCTGTAGCACAATTTTGAAGTAGTGCAGCTCAGAATTTTATAGCACATCTTAGCCTGTGGTTCCTTATCATATGGACCCTCTGCAGATTGTGTCAAATCTTAATACTTGGCTTGCAATATCAATACTTCAGATCCTCTAGCCCTGAAACATGTAATTGCGTGGTTTTCCCACCCAGATTGAATTCATATGTTGGGGCATTGTAGTGGACAATGCAGTCTTGTCATAAGAATGTGCCTTAAAAGTTTGAGTTTGATGATTTGGAGGGTTGAGGGATGAGTATGCCAAGTAAGATTGGTACCGGGATGTTTCAGGTGCAGGTTCAGCTACTCACTCAGAATCAGCATCTGAAGATTGAGGGTGTTGTATATACAATACCATTTGTATATGTAAAAAACGCATTTGAGAAAGGATTTTCATAAACTGAATGATGGAATTATCATCCCATTCATGAAATAGGGAGGAAGGAGGTACAGATGAGGGTCAGTGCAACACAGTGGGTGTTGTGATCATCTTTTCACAGCTGAGGTTTTTACAAAAGTAAAGTGATGATTCCTTGGGCACACTCCAGGTCTGTTCAAGCTGAAGAATCTGTCCAAGTTTCACTCATTACCTGAAATGATAAGAAATTACTCATTCTTGGGCATTATCCAAACCTTAGTGAAGTTAAATGGAGTCCCCATTTTGGAACAGTTTTGCATGTGCCCTTTACTTACGGAAGTATAAAATACTTACAGGTATTTTAAACTTACAGGGTGGTTAATAAGAACATTGTCACCCTGAGAAAAGAGAAGGGCTGACAGTGGGGGTTTATTAGACATTTTACTGGTTGGAGAGCAGGAAAATGAGCTTGTTCCACTGGGCACCTGGTGGGTGTCTGCTGGTGTTTTTAAATATCAAACAGCTTTAAGTAGGGCTTTACCCCATTTTCCCCTATGGAAACTTTGCCCTAGAGCTCATTTTAGTGGACCATTCCACTTCTTGACTGCACCATTACTTTGAGGTCTGTAGGACAGGTGGAACACACGGACAACTCCATGATCTTCAGACCATTTCTGGATTTCTTTTTTTTAATGAATACCATTGTCAGACTGCACAGCAGAGGGCATGGGAGTGTCAGCAAACCATTGATTAAATCCTACCAGAGTAGTAAGACCATTTGCTTTACCACAAGCAAAAGCTTTTTCTAAGCCTTCCTTATTTTATCTCCAGTAAGGGTACAACACCACCCCTTGGGTGTTCAAGGAAGCAGTCCAACATAATTAATTTGCCAGGTGGATCAGGGGGCTTATTTCCTGCTCACAATCCGTTTGGTCCCCAGAAAAGGTGACCTCCTGTCTGGGGCCCTGGCACTGTTTCTACAGCAATTGTTTTAATAGCCCAGTTGGTGTTCCCCTGACTCCAGCTCAGAAAATATCCACACTGAACGTACTTAGGTTTCCTGGTTGCATTTGGTGGTTTGAGGGGATAGATAGAGGCAAAAGGGAGTTCCAATTTTATGTTAACAATTGAATAAGAAACCACTGCTCAATTTACTCCAGTTTTCTCTAAAAGGGGGGAAATGATGTCATGATGATTTTTTTGCCTTTCCTTTTATATACCCTTTTATATAGCTTTTATGTATCCTCAGTGCTTTTAGCATGCATACTTGTGATTCCTTAAGTTTGGTAACTTAGCATAGACCTAATACTCTGTTAAGCCAGGAGACGAAACATCCTGGAGGCCTCGCTGCTGGAGGCCAGAAAGCCCTACGCTATCCTGAGAAATCAAGGTGTTCTCTAGAACACATCCTGTAAACTAAGATAGGCCCATCCGGGGGGAATTCCTCGGGATGGGGGGTTCATTCAAGCCTCTCACTGGGGAGTCTTTGATAGATGTGCTAATTTGCAAGGCCTATAAATTGTATACACGATCTATGGTGTGTGTGCATTTCGGCACATTCCACCTGGACAAAGTGGCGCACCTTAAGGATCCTTAAATAAATACTGAGGTAAAAATCCCTTTTCCCTTAACTGTGTTTGGCTTTTAATTTTAAGAGCAGGGAAAGGCAACAGTTGCCTGGCCAGTTACTAATATTTTCTGTAGTTTCAGAGGGATAGCTCCAGGACATGATTCTCTTTTCTTCTGTGTGGAGAACACTCAAATTTAGAGGAAAACGCACAGGTTGAAATTCAGAGTCAGTTTTATGAACGTGGTTGAGGTAGTTCCATATGTTCCTAGGGAATGCATAAATAAATCCTTTAAAAAGAAGGCTTCTGTCTTGTTTGATAGTGTCTGGCTTTGACTCAGCAAGGATGATCGTAAATGATTAATATATAGCAGTCATGCTATATTTTACCCCAATCCCGTTCAGAATCTCTCCCTCATAGATTACTCTTGACTTTTCTTAAATAAATCTTTCAGTCTAGTAGAAAGAGTGTTTAGTACATAAAAGGAAGATACAGCACAGGATAAAGGATTAGCTGGTCATGATCTGAATGTTGGTTTGTGAAGCAGGCATTTCTAGTACAGTGAACTTCTCTTAACTGCTTTTGCATTCCAATTTGAGACACTGAACTGCTGCCAAAAACAAATACTGCTTTTTTAAACTCACCTTTTCCTCACGAGGGCAGATACCTTTTCATGTCTGTCTATATATAACAGTGTGCTGTGGGACTTGTGGGAAAAGATGTTCTGTCCACCTTTAGGAACTCACTGTCCCTCATATACGTGCCTGCAGCTAGATAGGATTGGATATGATGATCTTGCTCATTTATATTTTGCAGTAAAATTGTCCTGATGGAATAAAACAAATTTCAGTTGGTAATTTTGAGGATTTTACTGAAAAACTTTTTAAAGAAGTTTTAAGTTTTACTTTTAAAAACTTAATAGATGTATATGACTGGAATGATGTGTTTTTTCTGTGAATAATTTTTTTGTTTTATCTTGTATGTTTTTCTAGACAGAAAGAATTTACTTTCAAGTATTTTTACCAAAAGGAAACAAAGAGAAAAGCAAACCCATGTTCTTTTGCAGTAAGTGGAGTATTGGCAAAGTAGTAGATTTTGCAGCTTCCTTAGCAAGCCTTAAAAATGACAACAACAAATCAACATCCCAGGTAAGTCAGCAATAACAAGTATTTTCCAGCTTGCTGCATTTTGGTTTTAGTTTTCTTTAGCCTTTTGTCCTTCTCCCACCCCCCTTCTTGGATAGGTAAATCTTGGTGTTAATTTCTGTGCTATTTCTGTGCTATTCTGTCTTCCAGAAACTGAGGTTATGCCATACTGCCTCTGGAGAAGCCTTGCCATTTGAACACACACTGGAAACATGGCTATCTGATAAAGACTATCCACTGTACAATGGAGGGAATATAATTCTGGAGTATCTTGATAACGATGTTCTATTTATAGAAGATCCAGAGTCCTACTTTAATTAGTCAATAAATTTTCACAAACAAAAAAAATCCAGTATTTTTTAGAAGCATGGTATTCAAGCAAGTCCAGTTTTCTTTTAAAATCACTAGTATGCCATAATCTGTCTTCCATTGTAAAGACACAATTCCCATCCATTTCTCAATTTCTTGGACAGAAGAACTATGTCCTGAAAGGAAAGTTATAATAACTAGTATTACAGATATTCTAGAATAAATTCTTGCTCTATGAAGCTGTATAATATCAAGAATATTTTCTTAAATTTGGTATTTATTTTTGTGTAAGTGGTGGGGACAGTATGTCTTAATAAATAACAAAAATGTAAACTTGCAGTGTAACGGTTTTCTTAAGGAATGAAACATATTAGGCTAGTGCAGCATCTTTTCTACATGTACAAGAACAGATTTCATGGCATTTGGAAACCAGCACTGTCCGTACACCAGGTCCACATTTTCTTCTTGTAACAGTTTAACGACATGTAGAAGGAAAGCTTTATGAAGCAAAAGTAAATTCACTCAGGTGTCTTCCTGTTTGTAAATCTCATTGTGATTAGGTGGGGGATAAAAGAGAACTTGAAGTTATTCTTATCGAATTCCTATGTAAAAGAGGAAGAAATATGGTAAGAGAGGAAGAAGTACAGTTCAGCTAGAAGCATACCATTCAACAGCTTGCAGTTTCATCTGGGCATTTCCAACCTTGGGCAAATCTCCATTGTTTCCTCTTGAGCAGTCTGCAAGGGGGACTTACTAAGTTCTAAAGTGGTTGTGTACAGTGATTGTACATAATGAAATTATACCTATATGTGCCTATGTCCTATACAATTGATGGCTTTCTCAATTTTTGGTGTCTTGCTTAGAGCTCATTCAGAAGGTAACTCATAGTATCATTGGTTGGTAGACTCCAGAATTTGGATGTCTTTCAAAGCTGGATTGAAAATTCATAGCAAGGAAGAAACACAAGGTTATGTTTATCACAGTCATAACTGTTTTGAATTACTGAAACATAAACCCATAAATGTTAGGACCAGCACTCTCCTAACCATAAATCCTGATTTGTAACAAAGCAGCCTTGCTTTATGTGTCTGAGTAGGCCTGTTACCATCTAAACTCATCCTGCAGTGGCCTTGAGCCTGTCTCAATTTAAGCTAGAGGAGCAGAACCCTTTCAAGAATAATCCTTCCAATTTGCTTTTACCTGTTAACAATTATTCAGCCAATGTTCTCCAGTTAGGAGGTGGAAAGGCAATCCTGCAGTGACAGAAGGGACAGTGGATGAAGGGATGTGAACAGAGAGGTGGAAGGAACAAGCCTAAGCTTCATTTGCAAAGCTGTAGTGTGTTTCTGCAGCTCTGTGGTGCTGTGCAGTGTGACTGAACTGCTGGAGCAAACCTATTCATCAGATAGTAAAGAGGCAAGATTTTCAACTGTACCACAGAAACTGTGATCCATTACTACCAAAATGACCTAGTGATTTGTGATTAGAGCACAGGATTCAGATCAAGGGGGAGAAATCTCTGTCTCCCAGAGCCTGACTCACTGCTGGATCAGTTACTCACCTTTAAATAAAGTTTGAAACAGGAAGAGCTACCCTTGTTTTGCAGAAAATAGGACACCTTCTTTCAGGCAATTACCTTCATGTACTGTTCTCATGTTTGCAAGGATGTTCCAGCTTCTATGTGCACTGTGACTGAACATAGCCAGCCAGTAATGCCTGGAAGCGTGACTAGGCCACAAGAAGACTGAATGTCTACATTGTTCAAAAATGTCAGTATGATGCACTTCAAGGGCATTGTCCTGCCACTGAAAGACATACACAGAAGTGGTGAGAAACTCTACGAAGAGGTCAGGGGACATAAGTTTAAGGCATACTGGTAGTCCTGTGAGAAATAGACCTTTGGTTCAGAGAGCTGAGGTGTACTCAGACCTGCAAGTGGAGGTGGACAGTGCATCACAGTCCCCTGGACATTCACAAATCTGGATTTGGTGTTTTGGCCCATTCAGCTACCACATTCAGAAACTGACAGTTGACACTGTTCCCGGGTGTACTCTCAGGCGGAGGGGACACAGCGTCCTTCCCAGGAATGCCCTCAGTGAGAAGCACGTCCTTGGCAGGGTAAAGGCGCAAGCCGGAAGCGCAGTGCTGGCTCCTCGTGACAGGCAGCACGCCAGGAGGCTTGCTGTAGTAGACTGAGCGTTGCTGGAGATAAAGGAGGAGGGAGGGACCTCTGGTATGGCTTCCAAAGGGTTTATTACTTTGGAAGGACCAGAAACCAAAGGCAGGGAGACAGGGTGCACAAGGGTTTTTATATGGGGCTGTTACAAAGGGAAGGACCAATGGGGTACAGACAAGGGGGAGGATACACTGAAACAGTATCCAATAGGGAGTACAGGGAGGCAGGCATAACAGCAGGGGGCCAACCAGGAACCAAGTACCATAGAATTCTCTGGAACAGGGGGAAGAGCTTAGACCAAGACACCACCCAGTGGGAGGCAGCTACACCTCTGTACTGCCCACAGAACCGCCCTCTGACCCACTGTCTTGGGCAGGGAAATCCACCCACTGGATGGCCAATGTCTGATTGGCATTTGACTGCCGCAGCCCAGCGGTGGGCTGAGCCACCGCAACATCTCCGCCATTTTTGTTTATTAAATTGAGGAATAAATGTTTAAAACAACTTGAAGCAATAAAAACTATGAAAATGATTGTAATAATTGAAAGAAGAGTTTTTAAAATTGACCCTACCCACCCAGAAACCCCCCAGCTGGAGAACAGATTCCCCAACCAGTCCTCTCCCTCCTGGTGCAACTGATGTACTTGTTGTTTGATCTTGTCTATGGTGGCATGGGTGCTGGAGCTGTGGGATGTCAGGTCGAGGCAGCACATTCCCTCAACCTCCTCACACCCATGCCCATGGGCCAGGAGGAGAAAGTTGATGGCAGCACAGTTTTGAAGGGTTGCTTTCCTGGTTGTTTCCTCGTCATCAAGGAGTTCCGCCAAAGCTTTGGAAGTCAGGTTGGCGTGTTTGCCAAGCCAGCACTCTATGTGTCTGATCTCTCCCAAAGCCTTGGCTGCAGCCACCCAGGAAAGTAGCAAAGATGCCACAACAATTTTGGATTTGGGCCGGGATTCAATTTCTGATTTGCAATTTTCGTCGATCTTGCCAATTGACCTCTTCAAGATACCAGAGGTTTTCGCATTTTTCCAATCAATCAGGTGCTTTTTATCCAGGGTTAGAAGTGCCATTTGTCCCAGGGTGCAGGGTCCTCCCTTGAGACGGGATGGGATTCCTGCCCAGGCCCGGTTTGCACAAATAAGAAATACTCCTTTTGGGAGTACTCCGGGCTTGCGAGTGGGCTCAGCGGGTGTGGATGCTGTAAAATTGCACCAGAATGCACTTTGGTAGGTGCGATCGTATGGGGTAACTTCTGTGATCTTTCTCCTTTCCTCGGCCTCCAGCCATTCATGGGATTTGATTCTATAATCAAAATTTACACAATACAAGGCTTTGGAGGACCCCAGTAGGTCCAATTCCTGGGGTTCCTCTGGTGTGTGTCGGTACAGCCTCGTCCACTCATCCCAGCTGGAGACTGGGTTGGGCTTCTTACCCGTGAAGGGGTACTCGTTCGCCTGGAGTGGAATCCCAACCAGGCAAGTGGACATAGGGTCCTCTGCGGTGCCCATGGCTAAACACAGTCCAGACTGGTTGAGGGATCTTGCTAAGGTGGTCCACACATTTGCTTTCGGTTGGGGGACAATCCATCCTGTCGACGGTGGTATGGTCAGGAGGATCAGGTAAACACCCAGCTGGAATTGGGTCATTTGCGCAGGTGGGTAGGTCATCTCTAGATTTGGATAGAAACATAAAGAAATGAAGAACCACTCAACACAAATAAACACAAATAATTGCTCCTGCCATACTCCCCCTTCAAAACAATAAATGGGATGAGAATCTGGATAAGTGGGGATAGGGTACTACATAAGGGAAAAATTGTGGGATGAGGTAGATTTCATGAAGCAGCATATGACCGGGAATAGAGCGGGCAGCGTTCCCAGAAATCTCTAAGTAACTGAAAGGGATCAGTATGGGAAGGGAAACAGTTAAAGGGGAGATAAGAAGAGTAAGTTACAATCACGGTTTGGAAGAGGTATTATCATCCTTATTTTTTCTTCTCTTCCAAGCACTTGTTTTAATGTTCTTCTGTTTCACTGTAGGTGAAGATTTCCTTAAAAAAGGTTTGATCCATTGCCCAGGGACCCATTTGGGGCCTGCTGGGATGGACACGCATCTGTAACCCCTACCCCATGTTATAAGGGGGCTAGGGCCACGGATCTGTAGCGTATCTGGGTCTTTGATAAGTACTACGGGTCTCTTGGTCAATTTTGCTCTGGCGCATTTAGTAAAGTGATGAACGATGGATGGATTTGGTTCCTCATAGGAACAATTGAGGAAGTTCAATGTAAAAAGTGCTTTAGACAGTCTTAAAACAGGAGGGGCGGTTTCATGACCTCCTCTCTGTAGTTCCAACATATGCTTCAACGTCTGATGTTTGCATTCTACAATTGACTGTCCAGTTGGGGAGTGGGGGATGCTGGTGGTGTGTTCCGCCCCCCACTCATCCAAAAATTTCTTTAGGTCGCCAAGTTGTATGCCGGGCCGTTGTCCGTTTTAATTTTACCAGGAATCCCCAGTACCGCGAATGCTTGGGTGAGGTAGTTCACCACATCCTTCATCCGCTCTCCACCGTGGGCTGAGGTGAACGTTGCTCCTGGGAAGGCATCAACAGAGACATGGACGTACTTTTGCCTCCCAAACTGGGGAATGTGTGTTACATCCATCTGCTATACCTCACAACTGCCGGGGCCTCGGGGGTTAACCCCCTGGCCTAAAGATGGTACTTGGTGTTTTTGGCAGTTGGGGCGTGTCGCCACAATGGCTCTCGCCTGGTCACGAGTTAGATGGAACATTCTGACAAGAGCTGGAGCATTTTGATGGAACATCCCATGGCTCAGCTGGGCTTGCCGGAAGATGTCAGGCAGTTTTGCCATCTCAGTTGGCAAGGCTAGGGTGTCCACTCTCCGACTGCCCTTGGCAATAAAGCCAGGTAGGTCAGTGTTTGACCTCACATGCATCACCTAAAATGGTTGCTTTCGGTGGGAGACAAGTTGTATTCGTTTCAAAAGCAAGGCATAAATGTTGGGGTTTGACACCTCCTTCAGGGATGCTCTTTCAGCTCGGGATACTACCCCTGCAACGTATGATGAATCAGTTATCAAATTGAATGGTTCGCTGAACCTTTCAAATGCTCTCACAATGGCTGCTAACTCGGCAACTTGTGGTGATCCTTCGACCACCTTGACATCAGACTCCCACTTCTGTGTCTGAGGATCCTTCCAAGTCATTACTGACTTGTGGGATGCTCCGGAGCAGTCAGTAAAAGCTGTCAGTGCATTGAGGGGTTCACGACTTTGGATTTCTTTTGGGATTAATTTAAACGCCGAATTGAAAAACTTGTGTTTTGGATAATTAATTGAAATTTGACCTGGGTAGCTCTCCAGGGTGAATTGAAGGTGGACATTGTTCTGAAGTACGTGTTCAAGCAAATTAGTTGTCAATGGTAAATAGATGCATGTAAAGTCACACCACGCTAGGGTGCGGAAGCAGGACCTAGCCTTAATGATCAGCTGAGACATGAGCTCCTGTGGCGTGGTGAAGCTTTTGGACGGTTGGTGCGAGAGGAAAATCCATTCTATGATCAAGAGAGAGTCCCTCTGCACCTCGTCCCACTGAAAAACCAGCCCATGGAGGTATGGCATCTCCCCCAACACAATGAATTTAAATGGCAGACCTGGGGTGTAGCGGTGAGCCTGACGCGATGATAAGGCGTCCTCCACTTTTGCGATAGATTTCCTTGCTTCTTCCATCAATTGTCGCAGTGAATTCAGTTCGTCACTCCTACGAAGGAGGTTGAATAGAGGGGCAGGGTCCTCCATTGTCAGCCCCAGAAGTGGCCTCACCCAGCTGATGGACCCGCATAATTGATGTAACTCTTGCAGGGTCTTTGGGTTGTTATTTATTTTTAGTAATTGGGGTGTTGTCCTGTCTGTGATCTTGAGTCCCAAATAACGATATGGTGAACCTTTTCCGCCTGAATCTCAAATCCATTCGTTTCCAAGGCTTTGATCACCTCACTTAATGTCCAATCAAGATAGGTTTGTGTGGGAGCGCACACCAACACATCATCTATGTAATGTAATATGGTCGCCCTTGCTGCAAACTTCCGGACCAGGGACAGGATGCGAGTGACATACCACTGGCAGATCGTGGGGATGTTCTTCATGCCCTGTGGGAAGGATGTTCCAGTGGTAGCACCGCATGGGAGCCTCTCGGTTGATGGATGGTACCGAGAAGGCAAACCGGGGTGCATTGTCCGGATGCAGGGGGATCTGGAAGAAGTAGTCTTTGATGTCAATGACTGCTAAATTGCACTGCCTAGGAAGCATAGAGAATGAAGGCATTCCAGGCTGAAGCGGTCCCTCAATTACCTCATTGATTTTTTGCAAATCATGGAGGAGCCGCCACCTGTTCTTCCCCGATTTCTGGATGACAAACACTGGGGAATTCCAAGGACTGTTGGAGGGTTCTCGGTTTCCCTTCTCCAACTGCTCATCCACGAGAGCATTAAGCGCCTTTAATTTTTTCCCGATCAAGGGCCACTGGTCCACCCAAACTGGAGAATCAGTGGTCCAATTCAGTTTTTGGGTGGGGCGCTCCACAGTGGCCCCGATTAAAAATCCTGGGGTCAGGATGGAATTTCGACCCAGGCTCCCCACTGGGACATGAGATCCCTGCCCCACAATGTAAATCCAGAGTCAATGATAAAAGGTCAGACAGATGCAATCTGTCCCTGCAGGCCCTTAATCTGAACAAACGTCTGGCTTCTCTGGGCAGGTATAGATCCCTCTATATCCGAAACCATGTCCTCCACCGGCTGCAGCTCCCAATGTGACGGCCACTTGTTGGGACGAAATGATCGTCACATCTGCACCTGTGTCCATCATTCCTGCCACGCTGGTGTTCGAGCCTTGGCAGTGCATTTTACATTCCAACATAGGCTTGCCTCTCTCAACCACCTCAGCCCAGAAAACGGACGGGTTATAATTGTCCTGGGGCAAGCCCTTGGGCATGAGGATGGCTTGGGCGACAGCCTGGTTGGCAGCAAGGAAGAAAGGGGGCTTCACGCACCTGATGGTAATAGCGAAAACCCCTTGTGACCCAACCTGGATGATGGTTGGTGTGACCTCGATGTCCAGAGGAGTTTCTTCTGCGCCTCCCAACACAAAAATAATGCAGTCCTTTATAGCATCTCCGCAGCTTACAAGGATTCTTTGAGGTGTCATCAAATCCAGTGTGGTTGCAGAGGATGTGAAGACAGTTTTTTTTTTTCTAGATTTCTGTCCATGCACGGGGCCGCAGATCCACGCTGCCAATCTAGTTTCCCAGCTGTTCCTTCTTCGGGGCCAGTGATGACTTCTGCCCTGAGGGAACAGCTTGGAAATTTCATTTAATAGGAGCCGGAGCTCTACAGTTGCGGGCTGTGTGCCCCTCCTTGTCACACTGATAACAAATCAAGGTATTAGAATTTCCTCCACCCTGGGCTGAAGTAGCCAATGACTCAGCGGCCCCAGTGGTCCCCACGACACTCCCCCTCTTTTTCAAATTTGAGTCAATTGGAACCAATCATGTGCAGGCCCTAATTATATGATCCAATGTGGGTGGAGGATCAAACGGAAGATTCAAAATGGCTCATTTACAGGCCTCATTAGCATTGGTTTCAGCAATTTGGGTAATTATATTTTCAAGAGTTTTTGAATCTTCAATTTGTTTCTCCACAATTAATCTCAATTTATCAATGAAATCAATGAAAGGTTCACTAGGTGCCTGTTGAATTTCGGTATAATTTGAATGTGGAGCCAATTTAGGGGACGTTAAAAGGAAAGCCCTTTCTGCTGCGCCCTTAATAGCATCCAGGACCAGTTCCGGTGTTTGTCTGGCCTGGTCTTGGGGCTTGGTTAATAACCCAATTCCCAAAATGTTGTCTATGGAAACCCCAGCATTAACATTTGCTTTAGCTTGCAAAAGAATCGGGAGGACATCTTCTAGTTGCTTTCTCCAGTCAATTTCCCACATCTGGTACTCTGATGGAGAAAGCAAGCAAGAGAAGATGTTATTTATATCATGCGGGACCATCACTGTGGTGGTAAAAGTGGCCCACAGGAGAGTCTTGAAATACTGACTCTTGTTCCTAATTCTTTCTGAGCCTTGCATAATTCTTTAAGGCTCTGCGTTTCAAAGGATTTCCACATTGGGTTATTACCATTCCAGTTCTAAGTAACCGGAGCAGCAGTGGGTTGAGAGAGGGTTCCCGGATCCAGATCCAAGATGGCGTCGGTTCTGGTTCCCGGACCATGGGAATTGGAAGACAAGGTGTGGGAACCGGAAGGCCCCTCCCCCTGGGACGGGACACAGGATGGAGGAGTGTGGTCATGTGAGGGCACGGAGCCACAGTGGAAGGGGCGGGACCTGATGGATGGGAGGGGCCCGCAGAGGACACATCCGGAGGGGGGAGGAAAGGGTTCCGGGGAGAAGGGAGAAAGCGATTGTGAGGAGAAGAAGGGAAGATGTCGGACTGAGCCATGCAGTCTCCGCCATCTTGGGGAAAGGGAGAAGAAGTGGATAAAATGGCAGGTAAGGGATCGCATCCTCCACCATTTTGTTTGGAACCGCAAGAACATTTGCAAGGGGAAACTGTTGGGAAAGAGGGAATAGGGGAGTGGGTTTGGGAAAAAACCAAAACAGCACGGCCAGTGCCGTCCCGGCGGGGCGGTTGAGGAGACCGAGGAGGGTCAGGGAGATGGTGGCAACACTGCACCACATGGCATTCTACACCTCCCGACCTCCTCAACGATGGGGTAACAGGGCGAGGGACGCAAGGTGAGGAGCAAGGGGTACGGGGAGAACTGGGGGAAACCATGGGCTTTTCCTTCATTTTCCCTTCTGCTTTGTTCAAGTCCCTCAGGACTAAAACGAAAGGGAGAAATCTCTTTCCCTTTGTGTCCCCGCACACCTTCAAAGCGGAGATCCAATCTCCAACAAAATTCCAAAAATCCACCAACTTTAAATTTGCAGGGGACACTTCTGGAAATTAAAAGAAGAGCCACCAAACAAATTTCTTTAATATCCCTTTAGAAAACTTAAACCCACTATCCTTAAGGGATTCCTCAGCTTAGAAATAAACCTCCCTCTGAGGCTGAGAGCCAAACACCCATTCTCTCAAAATCTGAACTTCACCTGCCACTCACAAAAGGAGAAAAAGAAAAGAAAATTCCCAGAGGCCGGTATACTTCACCCCTCATTCACTGAGCAGGGCTGTTGGCCACAAAACTAGCTCACTCCTTGGAGCCCAGACGGCCGGTCACTGGAAACCAAAGCACGGGTGGGGTCCTCCAGTTCCAAACCAGTCTCCCTGGTCCGTTGGGGAGGTGCTGGTTTCCCCTCAGAGCACTGCTCACTAAAACATGGCATGCTACTATGAGGGGCTCGGCAGCCGAAGGCGTATACTCTCACCGTGATCACCTGGGTGACGAGGATGCTTGCAGGGTGACCCGAAAAACTGGGTCCCTGTTCAGGCGCCAACTGATACTGTTCCCTGGCGTACCCTCAGGCGGAGGGGACGCAGCGTCCTTCCCAGGAACGCCCTCAGCGAGAAGCACATCCTTGGCAGGGTAAAGGCGCAAGCCGGAAGCGCAGTGCTGGCTCCTCGTGACAGGCAGCACGCCAGGAGGCTTGCTGTAGTAGACTGAGCGTTGCTGGAGATAAAGGAGGAGGGAGGGACCTCTGGTATGGCTTCCAAAGGGTTTATTACTTTGGAGGGTCCAGAAACCAAAGGCAGGGAGACAGGGTGCACAGGGGTTTTTATATGGGGCTGTTACAAAGGGAAGGACCAATCGGGTACAGACAAGGGGGAGGATATGATGAAACAGTATCCAATAGGGAGTACAGGGAGGCAGGCATAACAGCAGGGGGCCAACCAGGAACCAAGTACCATAGAATTCTCTGGAACAGGGGGAGGAGCTTAGACCAAGACACCACCCAGTGGGATGCAGCTACACCTCTGTATTGCCCAGAGAACCGCCCTCTGACCCACTGTCTTGGGCGGGGAAATCCACCCACTGGATGGCCAATGTCTGATTGGCATTTGACTGCCACAGCCCAGTGGTGGGCTGAGCCACCACAACAGACAGTAAACTGTCGGGTTTTTCTCCACTACATGCTTGCCTAAAGGGAACCATCGTCTACTGTTTGTAATACTAGATTGTGGTTCATTTGTACCAGTTTGAAGACAGGGGTGCGTGACATACCCATTCTACACACAGCTGTAATTAAAAAAGGATCACAGTGTAAGGGGAGTCTGCCTGGCATTTTCTTCCAAGGTACTCTCCGCTGGCAGAACAGTAATGTGGCCTTGTTCAAGTGGTTGTAGTGTCAGAGTTTATAGTACTGCCCAGTAATAGTTCCTTTGTAACAACTTAGAAATCTCTGGAGGATTACTATGTATCGATTTGACTTGCTTAAAACCCTAAAAAGATATTGGTAAACCCATCACCGTTGCTTCTTATTTTGCTCTACAGTACTCTTTACTGTAGTTTAACTTGACTTAGGTATGGATAAATTGCTTTACTGGATGTGATGTGGATGTCACACAAAGGAAGGTGTTTTTGGTTTCCATGAAAGGGTTTTCAGTGGCTGGATATTTAGGAAATCCTTGTCTCCTGGCAGCAGAAAGTATAGGAGCATTTTTCTGCTTCCCCCTACCTGTCTCTCCAGTTGTTATCTTGCTTTCCAGTACAAAATGAACAGTTCCCTTTTCCCTTGTTATTTATCTTCCTCCCTTTCCTATCCAATTGTATATTCATCTTTCTTTTTATCTTAGGCTGCTGTGGTACAGAATATGCAGTAAAGAGGCCAACCAGCATTGTGGAACCAGTGAGTTGGGAAGACAGAAGAGGACTTGTTCCCCATACTGTTGCTACAAAACCAAGTGAAAAATGCTGCTGTGCAACAGGGTCATTTTCCTTTTTTTTACCAGAAAATCTTCATTCTCTACTTACATCCTTCCTCCTGCCCCTGATTTTTTTGCCTTAGCAGTTGCAGGCAAAATAATTGAAATAGCACTTTTTGTGGATAATGGTAGGATAGACTTGGGATGCAGGAAGAAAATCTTTGGGGACACCTCAAAGGTTTTACCAGGGTGGTTGCTTTAATTGATCGCCAGTAATGGCTAAGGGCTATCAGCCTGAAAATGACAGTACAAACATGGCAAGTCAGAGTTGATAAGACTCCAAAAAGTTTTCACTATCATCTTATTCCAGGAATGTGTCTAGGATTGTACACAGAAGCTCATTCCACATAGTTTTCAGAAACTGAAAAGCAAAACCAAATTAAGCTAGTCTGACAGATAAATATTCAAGGAGAGGTGAAAACTCCACCCAAATCAATGATGCTAGGAACAAAAGCAAAAACTTTTCCAGACCTTTAGTATCTTGCCTAGGTTAGAATTGTTCTCATTTCATCTGTTTAGATTCAAGCATATCTTCACTTAGCATTTTTTTGTGTTTTTTTTCTAAAACTTATTATCTTAGCACATTTTCATAGGGACAGTTCAACAACTGCATTTGAAAAAAAAAAAAACCAAAACACTTTGGAGGAGTCATTTGGCATTTAAAACCACTGTTAATTTTACAGGCCTGTGTTTAGAAGGTGCTGAACTGTTTCAGTTCAAAGTTAATAAATAAAACTTCAACTTCTAGTAGATGCAAAAAAATTTATGTAAAGTTATGCAAGTGAGAAGAGGAATTTATCAAAAGAAATACCTCCTGATTTTATAATAATCAGTGCTTTCAGACAAACTGCAAAAATAGGTGAATATCAAGCATTTTGGTTGTTCTAACTGTAATTTTAGAGAATGCACAAGGTCAAGGCTTTACAAACATTTTGTGACATGCTGTGGTAGCCGCTCTTGGCCTTGTTCCAGTTCAAACATTGCTACAAAGTTGCCTGGCATGTGTTTGTAATATATGCAACAGTTCAGAAAGAGTTGTATTAACACCAAGAGTTAATTCTGCTTGGATACGTGACCTGTTAGATCGACTGGGCAATGCTGTAATAAACAAGAATTAATATATCACACTAAGAAAGGAGGCAGTAATCTCTCATATTTTTATTTTCACTATTTTCTGTTTCTGTGTCTGTTTTAGAAAAGTATGCAGCCTGCGGTGTGATCAGTCTGGTTTGCAGACTTTTTATCAATAAGTCATGTTTGTTCATCCAGTTTATCAGGTGACACATAACAATGCACCTTGCAGCTTAGTTCTCCTCCTGGTAGCCTCATACAAAAAATGTAAAATTTCATTTCAGATGGAATAGAAATTGTGGTTTGGATTAGGAAAATTCTTATACTTGTTAGAAGAGAACTTCAGGCATTCCTGTTTTACTTCTGCTGATTTTAAGGTGAATGCAGAATTTGAAATCTCCTGTAAAATCCTTGCTGCAATGTTAAGTATACTATTAATGATGTTGAAGAAGCCCTTTTTCATAACAGTTGTGCAGTCCTATATAGGTTGTACTGAGGCATGTTCAGCTGCTTGCCTCAACAAAACCAAATCTGAGCCAAAGTGCCTCTTTCAATGGGCTGTATGCTTTTGGTAAACCCTTGTAAAGAATGACTTGCAAAATAATCAATAAAAACACAACTTACCATCTCTGTAGTTCTTTAATGACTGTGACTACTTTAAAGAGCAGGCTTATTCCTGTTTATGAGATGGGAAGGAGGAAATGTGGAATTGCACAGTGACTTGTCCCACACAACAGGGTCGGTGAGAGTGTAAACTGTATCTTCTGATGTGGAAAGGACAAAATTATCCCCATTTGGCTTAGCTGTGCCTTGGGTTGGCATTAGGGCAATGGGGTAAGACTGCTTCTTTTGATGTTGTAGACATTTTATGATTACTTTAAGCATAAAGCAAATTGCAACCCTTGGCCTGTTTACCCAGATCACCATTTTACATAGAACAGTAAGTTACAGCAATTTGTGAGGGCAAGACAAGCCCTCAGTGTTTTGCCTTTGCTTGATGACAGACAATAGGCTTACAAGACCACAGGAAAAAATGAAAATGGCATCAGTCAGGCTTGGAAAGTTTTTCTTCTCTGGATGATTTTAATTAATATTGAAAATGCATCAGTTGAACTGCGAATTGCTTTCAAAACTGGTTAAACTCCATGAACTCGCCCTCCGTGAAGATTCTGAGGCACTGACAGGTTTCCCAGAGATGATATGGACGCCCCACCCCTGGAAGTGGACAAGGCCCGTTTGGACAGGGCTCTGAGAAACCTGGTCTACAGCAAGATGTCCCTGGCCACGGCAGAGGGATTGCTTACGATCTTTAAAGCTCCTTCCAACCCAAACCATCCTTTCAGTTCTACGATAAACTTCAATCGCGTGCTCCATGGGAGAGGATTTACGGTATCTCCGCCCTGTCACGTCCAATTATTAACAAGAAGTCGACATCAAACGCTTCATTTCAACACCTCCCCTGCAAATTTTGACAGCGCCGGCGCCGAGGCGGCCGCCCCCAGCCCGGGCTCCCTCACACGNGCCCGCGGGACCGCGCAGCCCCGGGGCGGGGCGTGCGCTCAGCCTATTTCCTCGTTTGAGCAGTACTTAAAAATAAACCTGGTGAAGCAAAAAACTTCGAATTTGTAAAAAAAGAAAGAAAACAAAGAAGCCATAATAATTTTTTGCATTAATCTCTCTTTCTGCTAGGCTCTTTATCTCGGGAAAGATGGCAGATCCCTGGCAAGAATGTATGGATTATGCAGTTGGTTTAGCAAGGAAAGCTGGGGAGGTATGTATAAGCTCTTTATAAACAACAACATTATTTATTTAGTCTAGTAGGTATATAGCTTTTGAAGGAGGTTGATGTTGGAATCTCTTCCTAAGACTCCTATGTCAAAACTTAAATGGGCAGAATAATTTGTGATGTTCAAGTGCACGATTAGATTGTCTTTTATGTTTGCAACTTGGCTAACTTAAGAAAACAACTTTGTACTTTTCCTTGGCCTAGAGTCCGATTAAAGACTAAGGAGTAACTTTTGTTCCTTGAGTTTGATTTAAAAAATAAAATTCAGAATTGTGGTAAACGAAGAGCATCTCGATTTCCCCCCTTAAGCGATTTCTGTCTACCTTACTATTTTACCACCTGAAAGCTGGTGACATTCTTGTGAATGCTTCAATCAGCTTTATACAGTGGGTTGTTGATGGCACACAATGCCATATTGTGTTCTCTCCGTCCTTGGAAGTGTCCAGGGCCAGGTTGGACGGAGCTCTAAGTCTGGTCCAGTGAAAGGTGTCCCTGCCCATGGCAGGAGGGTTGGAACTAGTTGGTTTTTAAGGCTCCTTCCAAACCAAACCATTCTATGATTGTGTCTGTTCATGAAGATTGCTTTGCTTCTATAAATAAGAACCATCCCTTACAGTGATGGTATTTTGCCATTTGAGATCTAAGATGGCTTAGAACAAGAAAAGGTTTGTACATCTTGGCAAAGCCTCAGCACAAGTGGTTACCAAATGTTCAGTTCTTAGTAGTTCTGCTTGGTATATTTGAAGGCTGTGGCAGCCAGACAAGATGGCACATGTACTAATTCTGTCCCCTGCAGCTGCAAAATCTGTGCAACATTGTCTCTGCAACGACCTCATTAAAGTCTTCCCTCAGAAAATCGTTCTGAGTTACAGTAAAATAATTATGTGGGCTGTGAGGCATGGATTCTTGCTTAAGCTGATACTGATAGTCTTAAGATCATAAGTGCGGGGTCTGGCTAAAAATAGCTGATTTGAGCGCAGTGTCAAGTGTTTTATTCAACTCTGGTATTTAAATTTGTAAATTTAAAACTTGTCCTGACAAAACGGACCTCAGTTTCATCTACCTGGAGATCTTCCTGTAGTATTTAGATTTAAAGTAATGTAAAACTTTGTACTGAGTAAAGATGCAAGTCCCAGCTCCTGCAGTTAAATCCAGGCTCTGTCACTCCTTGTGTTTGTGTTTTGTGTGTGCAGTATAGAAAATGATTGTATAAATGATGCTCATTTTTTTTTTTGAAAACTAACATTTTCCATATTGTTAACAGTGAAAGATTTTTTTCTTTTTGTTTTTGTTTTAACAGATAATCCGTGGAGCACTCAAACAAGAAATATCTGTTATGACTAAAAGTTCACCTGTAGATCTAGTGACAGAAACTGATCAAAAAGTAGAAAACTTCATTATTTCTTTGATAAAAGAAAAGTATCCTTCTCACAGGTATGGGTTGTTACCAGTATGCTTTTGACAGAAGAAAAATTGAAAGTTTATGATTTTGCTTCGTAAAATTTTATTGCAACTGGCATGCTGGAAAGTTGTAGCTTTCTCCTTTACCTTCAATAAATTAAGTATTTTAGAGTAGTAGTTGGTTGAAGTTTTGCACAAGGCTGGAGCAACAAAACAAGGTGTCCCCAGGTCTACTGACATGAGACAAAATGCAGGCTGAAAGTCACTTGCAGTTGAGCCAACTGTAAGAAACTCCTTGGTTATTGTTTTGGAAAATCAAAGGTGTCCCCAGGAGACCTGGAACCCAGATTTCTTGTCTGCTTTTGAAACTAATGTGGCTTTGCTGTCTGTGTTGGATGGGTTGTGTGGAACTGAGTGTGCCTTTGGCAAATCTCATACAGTTTGACAACATAAAACATCCTTAAAAGAAGACAGGATCTTCTTGTTCCGCATAACAGAAAGACTGTCATACAAAATACTGGTTTTCTTAATTGCTCTTCCCTTTTTTCCCCGTTCCCCTGCCCCTCTCTGTACCCCTATCCCCCACTCCCTGAAAAATGTATTCATGAAGGGTGATCTATATGTATTTTGCTTACATGGGTCTGTCTTTAACATTTTGACATAATGGCTCGAGTTTAATACACTTTCCTTAAAGTCAGTTTGCTATTTTTTTTTCTTGCACTTTCTTGGAGGTTTTGTTACTGTAGCTGTGTATGTGAAGTGTAAGAAATCTGTGTAGAACTGGAACAACTGAGGTGGTGCAAAGGTTCAGTAACCAAATTAGTATAAGCATACAGACTTGTGGAATGACCTTGAAATAACAGTTTCTGTGATGCTGATAAGCATTTTAGAATATTTTAGCTTCTTTTTATTTTAGGTAACCAGAGTTGCATTAGACATAATGGTGCTGCTGAACTTCTCTTCCTAGCGAATTACTCATCCACCTATATTCAGTCTCATCTCTCTGAAGGTCTGCTGCTTTCTGGAAACATGCTGTTTCCTTCTGATTAGTCATCTTCACTTCTGTAGTTAATCATAAAACTCCTAATCAATATTAAAGGGACCTCATTTGTTTCCTCTCAGCAGTTCTCATTTAACACGTTTGTGGAGGAAAAAAGCATGTGTTTGCTGCAAACTTTTCATAGGTTGAGTAATGTGTGATAAATTGTGACAACCTCCAAAAGGCCTCGAAGAGAATTCCACCCACTTAAGCTCATTCTAATAATTTTGCAGTCTAAAACAAACACTTTCATGAGCAGCAAAAATTGTGAAATTCGGGGTGCTCTGGCACTGTGCCTTCTGTATCCCTGGGGTTAAGTACTGTAGCTGAGCATGCACTCACCCATCTTCATGAACTCTGGTTTGAATTTCATCCCTTTA
This sequence comes from Dryoscopus gambensis, assembly GCA_013389985.1. Classification (NCBI taxonomy): domain Eukaryota; kingdom Metazoa; phylum Chordata; class Aves; order Passeriformes; family Malaconotidae; genus Dryoscopus; species Dryoscopus gambensis. The sequence continues at coordinate 67,180 of WEIT01021133.1, forward strand.
CCATGTTACCATTTTGTCATGCCTGTAAAACGAAAGTTTTGAGATTAAAAAATTTGTGATATTTGGGTTGAAATCCGTCTTAAAATTTAACAGTTGCTGCAGTGTTCTAACCAGATACGTAAGACCACAAAGGCTTTCTTCACTGAAAACACAAGCTAAAAAATAATGTTGTATAGCACAAATAAGCTGAAGGATGTAAATAGCTGTAGGTATTTTGAACAAAATTTGATGATGCTGTTACTGGAAAAAAATGATAAAAACATCAGTGTTCTGAATGCTAAATTCTGGTATTATTCTAGTATATTCTGAATGCCAAATTCTGGTATTATTTCTGTATTGAAACATAAAGTTCTTTTCCGCAGATACTGTGTTTATCCTTGACATCGTAAATACTGATGCAAGCTTGGTCAGATATGGTTGGTGCTTTCTTGATAAATCATGTATTTCTCAGCTTTTTGCATATGATCGCTGGTGGTATTCCAAGCTTCATCTCACTTTTAAGAATTTTAATGTCAAGGACAATGTTGTAATTCAGACGTGTTAAACAATTTCTTTCTGTCTTTTAAATGT
>WEIT01021135.1:1735-59412 GCA_013389985.1 Dryoscopus gambensis
TGGCAAAAGGCAAATCCTGAATCTCCAACAGGAGAGCAAGAGTCTACATGTTACGTGCCTCTTGCAAAAGTTGCTGAGCCTTCCAACAGTGCCTGTTTTGTAATGACGTAAACCTGGTTGAAAGCAGATGGAGTTGGTTTTACTCCTTCATAAAAGTAGGCATTTCCTGTTACTAGAATAGCTAGAGACCCAGCAACACTTAATTAAGACTACATTTACTATGTTTTGAGTCCTTATTTCTTTGAGTCCCTATTCATCCAGTTCACTAGCCATGTAAAAGGGCCAAGCCAAGGTACCTGTAGTTTGTGATCTTTTGTTTATATACAATGTTATCCTGAGGTGAATGCAGGAAAGTCAAGGATCCACAGTGGAACTTAATGTTCTTTCTACTGATGATGTTGAAAGACATCAGCAGTAGTAGTCCCGAGACCAGTAACATTAATGTAGGCAGCAGAAGAGGTGATGAAATTATGGATGCACTTGGAAGTATTGTACTTCATACTCCCGAGGTTCTGGTGCTGAATGTTTCAAACACGTAACTGTAATACTGTTGGGACTGACACTCCAGGTGCTGGTCTTGCCTCTGATATGAGCTGTTCTCCTCACAGAGCTTCTGTGGTGAAGAACATTGGATTATCTTGAATAGTTTATGCATGGGGTGTGATGAGAACTAGCAATGTTAAGCCTTTTTAGGATTTTATTGTGGACCCTCTAGGTGTTACCTTTACCCAAGAAAGTATCATAAAATTACAGTGTGTTGGCAACCATGGATACATTGGCAACTACAGCATTAGTGAGGGCTGTTTTACTTATGAGATGATCCTGCAACTGGGAACATGTACAGCCCACATGCTTTTTTGAGTTGCCTTCTGAGGGTTTTGAGCAGTTTAGAGATACTACAAAATGGACAAGAAATATCAAGCATTAGGCTAAGGAAGAGAGATCTGAAGAATTTTGATTTTCTTGAGTAGTTATGATCATCATTTCCAGTGTTGGATGGTAATCTGCTGAGCCTGTTAAATAGCGAAATTGCAGTTCAGCAATGATCGAGATGAACCACGGCTTCTAATTTTTAGAGGGAAAAGAAGATAAGGAAAAACTATTTGCAGCAAGAGGTTACTATAATAAGTGTAGTCTGATCAGGCTGTGAAGTGAATTACAATATGAATACTTTTGTTGTTAGACTTCAGCCGCTGCATGTGAACAAGGAACCAGGCTTTCTCCAGATTACCTTCATCTTCCAAATAGTTACAGATCTCTTGCCTTGCAGACTTAATATTGTGGAAGGAACAGACATAGCAATTTGATGTTAACTCTGGTTTTGATTCTCAGCAGTGTAGTTGAGAAGTTTAGGATTCTTTTTGAGATTCACTAAGGAAATGTTGGAGCTGTACCTGAACCCCACAATTGCTCTTGATCTGTGAAGTTAGTAACAGGGAAATTGAGGCTGTCTAGATCTTAGAGGCACCAGAATTGCAGGAAGATGCTTCAGAAAGAAGGAAATCCAACTCAAGTGTGTTAAAAGGAAAGCTCCTGCCAGAGCACTGCAAATGCTATGGGATGCTTCTTTTATCTGAACTAATTTGAATGCCTGATTATATTCTTGAAAATTGAAGGCGCTGTGGCCATGTTTCATATTTCAGATTAATCAGCTGCAGCTGGTAGAGAGGAGAAAGTTCTTAAAGTTCTTCATTTGCTACTGTTTGCTTACAGCAACTGAAATTTAGCAGTGCTCTGGAGATAGAAATTTTAAAAAGTGATAGTTCACCTGTTGTGTATGGGGATGTCTTTATTGACATAATACTTAATTGTTACCATTTGTTCTCTTCTGGCTGTCTGTGGTCATTCCATGTTGCACTTCTCAGACTCATCCTCGTGGTTTTTGTCAGAGAGTTTTTTATTTCATGATTCTGAACTGAAATAATAGATACTGTGCATGCATGATGTTATTTTTTTTTGAATGTAAAACAAAGATAGGCCCTTTTTTTGCAGGTGCCAGAAAGGAGTGTGAAGGAGAAAAACTCTGTACTCTTTCCATTGTACTTGAATAGAGGAAAGAAATGGTTGGCATCTTGACATTTGTCAGTTGACGTGTTTTTATACAAAATGCCAGATTGACTTACCTCTCGTTTTCCCTCTGTAGATATGAAAATTACATCTCACTAGACTGTTTTTGATAACAGTATCTATTTAAACAGCCGTGCCTGAGATTTGTTTCATGTCAATTCTTTTCAGGCTGCTAGTAATCTGGTCACTGTGTTTCCACTTGTGAACATAAATGTGTACGGCCAGCACAAAGTTTCTAATGTGCAAACACTACTTTGTTTCTTGAGCCTTGTCAAGTCATACATTTTCAGTTTCAAGATGCATACATTGAATGTATTCATTTCAAACTTGTGGGCAACAGGAGCAACATTTGTAAGTTTCTATAGCTAAAGATCAAAATAGATGTTCTCGGCTCCCAGCTGTGAGCTGAATTTGATTGACAGTGATTTCTTAAATTCAGTGTAACAATGTTTTCTGAGAGGGTGCAATATCAATTTTTGTAGCTTTTGCTTTTCTCAGCATTTTTGTATCTATATTTGTTTTGCCATTGACAAAGATAGCTTTTGTTACCAAGTAAATCTTTCAATTTGAGTATTGGGGGTTGTTAATGAAGGAACATGTTGGTGGCACTACAAATAACTTCAGTGCCTATAACAACACAGATTGTTTAGTTTCTTTATAGCCATTTTTCTCCCTGTTTCAGGGGGAAAAAAAGTGTTTTATTGGGAAGCGCCAAGACTGCAGGGAAAAAAATAACCTGCTGAGCTTTGGAGAATTTGATAAACCAAGTCCTGAAATTACTATCTAAACTCATTTTTATAACAGTCAATCAAACAAACACACATTCTTCAGAGCTAAAATGTGGTTTGTTGTCTCTTACTGCTGGTTGAAACTGATGTATGTGTGGTATATATTCTTGCACGAGTTTAGCTCAGTACAAAAGGGGATGTGTAAGTACTGCTGGCAGGCTTGGTAACTTAAGGATATGATATGTCAGTCAGCTGAGTTGGCTACATGAGCGGAGTTGAGAGTAACTGTAGCCTTCAAAGATGTAAATGGTGCTGACTTCTTGAGAAAAACAGACAGAAGGTTTTACTATGAGATTTATAACAACACTGGCACTGTGGTTAATAAATTTCTGTGAAAACTTAAGTAGCAATCAAAAAAACGATGAAAAGTAATTCAATTTTTTTCTCAAATTTCCATTGCGTAAAATGCTCTTTAATTTATACCTACTCTAAAGCCAATGTAAGTAACTGTTATGGCACTAATGCTTTTTTTCAAGTCTCTTAAAATGGTGGGTGAATGCTAGAAAAGCCCATGGTAACTGAATGGTTTAGCTTTTAGTAAATATCTTGACTTTCTTTTTTCTAATATCTTGCTGCATTGAGACATTTACTGATACTTGCTTCTTGTAGTGGGACTGAAGTTGAATTCTGTGGACCCAACAATGAGCATCGACTTGAAATATTTAGGTGTGCAGCTTCCTCTTTCCTACTCAAATTTCTCTCTGTGGAGCTATCCAGGTACCAACCCCAATTCTCCAGGTGGGTAGAGTATGAATTCGCTGTAATCTCAAGTGTCACCTTTTTATTATCAGTGATGAGAAGGAGAGAATGGCTATTTAGTTCAACTTGGTATCTAAAGAGATTAAAATGATACTAAAATGACAAAATAGGAGAACTTCCTTAGATCATTATGTGGTTACTGGGCAAGGAGTCCTGAGTAACTGTGGCTAGATTGTTTTCAGGGTTCCTGTTTTTTGATAGTTATGGTCCAGTAATAGTATCTGTCTGTTTTATACTGACCTCTCAAATTGCTTAGAAAAGGCTTAAGCAATCTGAATTTGTGTGATGTTGCTCACTTACCAAACAAAAAAAAGGTTGTCTTTAACAGAGCCAAGTATCAGAATTTTCCAGAAGACCTTAAGATGCCACGTGGAAGCTACCCTATAACTTCATGATTGTTATACAGAAGTTGTGACTGATTGTTATTTTTTAAACTTGCTTGGTATCCAAACAAGTGCATTTCTCATTATACTGTGACTATGATTCTCATACTGTTGTTAGGTACTGTTTTTAATAGTGAACTAGATGGACAAAGGATATCTTATCTTATATGTCTATCTGTCTTCTACTTAACTGTTTCTCCCACTGTAATATTCTGATTACTTATGTCTTTCTTAATTTACTGCTTTTAGGAGCTGGTAGAGGCAGACGTTGAATTTCAGATTGTTTACACTGCAGGAGAGGAAGATTCAGTTCAGAAGACCTCAGTCAGCTTAGTGTCCAGTGCAATTATTTCTAGCCTAACAATATATTAAACAGCCCCACAGATCCCTGTTAGTATTTTTACATTCCATCTTAGTTCCCACAGTTGATGCATAACTTGACAGAGATGTAACTGTTTGCCTTTTGTGGTTATTCAGTGTCCTTGCCCCTAATTGATACTCATCTGAATTTGACAGAACACCAAACATTAAATCAAGTTTCTGCAGGTGTCATAAAAGTCATTGGCTCAACAGAGGGGAGAGAATCAAATTGCTCTTCTTGCTGAGTGAGGCTGTAGTATTAGCTCAAAACCTGCCTGTTCTGTTTTAGCCTACTAATTAGTTAATTGGCCCATTAGACTTTCAGAGCCAACTGCTTTTGCACATTGCTAAGGAGACTAAAACTGAAAATAAAGGAAACACTTTTTGTATGGGATAGCAGATGCTCGGCCACAGAGCAGAACTCTACAGGAAGCTTGGCCTTATTAAGTATTCTGTTGATTTAAAAAAAAAAAAAAAAAGAAAAAATCAAGTTGCTTCAAACCTTTTGATTTTGCTACTGTTTACCTATCCCTGAAAAGGAATAAGCAGAGTTTGCTAAGACACTGATACAATCAAACTTGGTTCCTAAACTGAGGCTAGCTTTCTTCTTTTCCAGATACTGGATTTCCTTTTGTTTCCAGGACAGGAAAGACAAATGATTTCACAAAAATCAAAGGCTGGAGAGGGAAGCTTCATGGTGCTTCTAGAAATGAAGGTAAAAAAAAGTAAAAAGTACATATTTCCAACATGTGGCCATTTTCTTGACCTTCCATAGACCTTGCAATCTGCTATTTATGTGTGTCTTAGTGAGAGATTTCTTTTTTTATATTGAAACTGTTATGATTAAATAATATTAGTACTGGTTCCATAGTCAGAATGGAGATAAATGAGGGAAGAGAGAAACTTTGAGTAAGATAAAAATATGTGTTCTGTGTACACAGAAGGCTTGAGTGAAGAGAAAAAGTTTTGGTTTTGTTTGTGAGTTTTGAGTTTATATGGAAATATGGTAATTCCAGCATCCTGTTCCGTCAGGGACCCTAATGAACCTGAGTAATTTTCATTTATATTGGTGTATTTTTAACTCCAGTTAGAGCACGTATTCCTCACATATTTGATTACTTTGCCATACCTCAAGTGGATTGCTGGAAATTTGCCAATTTTTTACTTTAGATCAAATATTTATATTGTACCTTCTGCAGTTCTATACAATGTTGCGTTGGAATATTCCAGATATGTTGTGCTATACCTGGTAGGCCAGGTGTTTAGGACAAACAAAGTACGAACAGAAGCACAGAAGCCCTGTAGTGTTTTTGTTAATGGATGCTGTGTGGGGTCTGGCTGAGCTGGAGTTCATTTTCCCCACAGCAGCTCTCACAGAGCTGTGCTCTGCACTGGCAGCTGGGAAGGTGTTGGTAACACACCAGTGTTTGGATACTGGTGAGCAGCGCCCGCACGCACCAAGGCTGCCTCTCAACGTTCCCCCCTCAGCAGTAGCCAGCGAGTGGGCATGGTCTTGGGAAGGGACACGGAACAACTGACCCAAACTGATCAAAGGGATATTCCATAATGTATGTCTACTCAGCAATAAAAGCTTAAGAGAATGGAGAAAGAGGGAGGGCATTTGTTACTTACAATGTTTGTCTTCTGGAGTAACTGCTGCTTGTTCTGAAGCCCTGCTTCCCAGGAAGTGCCTGAACATCACCTGCTGATGGGAAGTAGAGAATAAATCTCTTATTTTCCTTTGCTTCCACACATGGCCTTTGCTTTTACTTTATTAAAATGCTTTTATATTGACCCATGAGGTTTTTTGCAGCTTACTTTAAACCTCCCATTCTGCTGAGAAGGGGAGTAATAGAGTGGCTTGGCCGGCACCTGGAGTCCAGCCAAGGCCAACTCACCACAAATACACGTGTAAGATCTCCACAAAAACAGTTGTGCAGGCTGCTGGTTTTGTTTCAGAATGGATTATATTTGGTGGGCTTATGTTATATGCAATTCTTGTAGAAGAGTGCATTTTTTAAAGATGTACTTACCTATCCTACAGTGTTTAATTATTATAAGATTTAACTCCAGGAGTTAAAGTACTCTTTATTTATTTAGGTGGCAGTTCAGAAGGTTCATTGAAGAATCGTTCAGCGTTCTGTAGTGACAAGCTGGATGAGTACCTGGAAAATGAAGGGAAATTGATGGAAACAAGTATGGGATTCTCTTCTAACACTCCCACTTCTCCTGTGGTGTATCAGCTTCCCACTAAGAGCACTAGCTATGTTCGAACACTTGACAGTGTTTTAAAGAAGCAGTCCACTGTAATTCCATCAACATCTTGCACATTCAAGCCTGTTCCTCCATCATCTACCTCTAGGAAGAGAAAGACTCAAACCAGACGGACATCTATTAACAGAGTGAAATCTTACAAGCCTATTCTGCCTTCACCTTTTCCTGCAAAGCAGAAACAGAACTCATCAGGGGAAAAGGTTGCTAAGTCTGCTAGCAGTTTGAGCAACCAAGCGGATGGTTTTGTGCTGCCAACTGTGGATGAAAATACATTTCCAAAGCAGATCAGTTTGCGTCAAGCACCACAGCATCACCAAGCACCTCGTCCACCAGGTTTGTCTAAATCTCAAGTGAAGTTAATGGACTTGGAAGACTGTGCTCTCTGGGATGGGAAACCACGGACCTATATTACAGAAGAGCGAGCAGACATCTCTTTGGCAACCCTGCTTACAGCTCAGGTAGATCTGTAATGGTTTCTTTCTTTTCTGTACTGTTACTTTTTTTAATCTGCCCACTTACGGATGTTGCATAGAGATGCAGAAAATAAGACTGAAGCTGCTAAGGATCATGATAAAGCATGAGATTCCTCTGTGGTGCAATCTTTGCAATGAAACTTGAGGAGTGCTGACTTAGCAGTATGTGAAAAAACTAACTGTGATAATAGTGTGTTGATGCAAATTATTAATAATTTGAATTGTTTAAAATTTTTACCGTTAAAAATTTGGGTTAATACAGTTGTTATTCAGTAACTGCATTTCCTTGCTATTTTCCTTTTTATGTTTTCAGTTGAGCTAACTGCAAGAAAATCCTGGTCTTGTAATCTGGTTGTCACATGCTAACTTCTTTTGCTTTTTTTCACATCCTACTTATGACCACTATGGTTTTGCTGTCTCTGGTTGCCTCTCAAAAGACTTCAAATGCAAACTCTGTTCTGTTGGGGTTTTGGGGGGTTCTTTTTGTGTAGAGGACAAGTTTTCATATGTAAACAATGTAAGTGGAGGAGTTTTCTAAATGAACTTTGAATAGCAATTTTTCATATGTTTGATTTAATTTTACTAAAATATTCCTCTTATTAAAATTTGAAGTTTATGCTTCTTCAAAACTTCTTTTAGGCATCTCTTAAAAACAAACCTATCCACAAAATAATAAGACGACGAGCACCTCCTTGCAACAATGATTTCTGCCGACTGGGTTGCATATGTGCCAGTCTGGCACTGGAGAAACGTCAGCCTACCCACTGCCGCAGGCCAGACTGTATGTTTGGGTGTACCTGCCTCAAGAGAAGGGTCTTGCTGGTGAAGGGAGGATCAAAACATAAGAAAATGATGAAAAAGGCTGTGCGTGGAAATCTTGTGCTGTTTGGAACACAAGGACAACAGCAGGAGGATGAAGATGGGGAAGAAGAGGGTGATGGGGAAGAGGAGGAGATGAAGCAGAAAGACAGGAAGAAGAGAAAAAGGGTGGAATACAGTGAGTATTGGTGGATATTGGTAGTTTGCTGTAAGTAATCTTGACAGGCATTTTTTACTGGATGTAGTAGTGATGCCATTTCTAAATGCAGGTGACTTACAGGATAAACACCCTTCCTTTTTTTTCCTAAGTAACACCTTTCCTTTTTTTTTTTTTTTTTAATTCTTACTTACGTGATCAGCATTTTGGGCACTGTGTAGTTATTTATTGAATCAAATAGTTGGAGTTTCTTTTTGGTAGTTTAAACTCCTGTTCAACTCTCCAAATATCTTTAAAGACTATGGATATGAGATAATTACTGCTATCATTGTTGGTAATGTTCAGTATTACAGTGCTGTTATCTTTCCCTGTTAACAAATGAGTATCTAGAGCTGTGTTTTCAGTTGCTGTATATAGCTGTATAGTTCATGGATTTCATTGAAAATACAGTTATTTAGGGTGATTTCAAATCTAGTGTAAGGTACACTCAGAAACCAAATTGGTAGAAATTGCATATGAATTTACATTTTCAGTTTCTTCCTAACAATACTTTTAGGAATAGCTAAACCAGAGTATTCTCTGGTGTTCTACGGGAACAAATCATTTCTTCCATATAGCTGCAGTATACAGGTCTGGGATTTTTGGGGGTGTTATGCAATTTTTCCGTATGCAGCATCAGTGAAGGTCACTAATTTTCAGTGGTTTTGTGTATCTTCTATCACAACAAAAATAAGAAACAAGGACTAGTGTAGAAACATTTTTATTTCTTTTTTCTTGTAGACAAATCCCAGTCACTTTTGGCTAGAATCTGACGCAAGAAAAGCAACCAGTAGAGTTTTCTGGCAGTTTGAATGAGTTGCATGGCTAGACCTCAAACTCAAAATTCTGTTACTGCTGTATTAGATGGTGTTTTATTTGTAAGTAATTTTTGTTTTTTCTCTTTTTTTCAGCTATCTGTGACTCAGAGCCAGAACAACCTGTTACGAATTGTCCATTGTGGGTGAAAGTAGAAGGTGAAGAAGATCCAGAGCCAATTTATGTCCCAACACCATCTGTTATTGAACCAGTTAAATCTGTGGTACTGCCCAACCCAGAGGTCTTGCTTTCTAGTAAGAACAGATCTTCCAGTGGAACAAAGCCAGGCAGAGTGTACACTCCTAGACCCAATCCAGTGGTAAGAGAAAAAGAGATGCATGTTTTTCTCTGTACTGAAAATTAAAACAAGTACTGCCAAAAGCTTCTGCTCTAGGCAGTTTTAGAGAAGTTTGAGGTGAAAGCCTAGGACTGACTGCCCATAGGTGTGTGGATAAGCTAGGATGAATTGATTGTATACAAATCTTTAACTATGTCCGTGTTCTGCTGATAATTTACTGTAGCAATATGGAGATGGTGGAAGGTGATTATGATCCACTAATAGCCTCATTTAAAAATACAGTAATATATGCTATTTTTGTCAAAATTATTATTAGTCCTGTAATGTTTGTAAAAGTTATTAGCTACATAATGTAGCCTATCTAAGTATGAATTACTTGCGAAAAATGTTTGGATACAGACACAGAGAGTTCAGTGTAGTTCTGGAACACTTTTTTTTGTTCTTTTTTGAGGTTTCACTGTCAGTGTTCTAAGAATCTGGCTTTGTGTCTACCCTCACCTTAGTATCAGAAAAAAGCAACAATAGCAGTAGAGGAAAAACAGCCATAGAGAGGAGTGTAGTTATATCTGAAGAACAAACAAAGTTATTTAACATATACCAGATAATGTTAAACAATGCATGACACTTAGGATTTGTTTCTTTACTAATAAGAATATCTGAATGGGTTTGAATTTTTGGGGGCTGGTGGTGACAGACTGGGCTATGCGATGATACTGAGAGGGCAGACCTAGCTTTAAATGCTAGACTTTTCTTTGACCCTTACTATTAAAGCATTTATGTTGAAATATTGTTAAAAAGCAAAGCTGTTTCATGAATCTAATGTGCGTCTAGAACAGAGAGGAGAAGTTTTTGTCTCTTTTTTTTCTTTTAGATTCGAGAGGAGGACAAGGATCCTGTCTACGTGTACTTTGAAAGTTTGATGACTTGTGCAAGGGTGCGAGCCTATGAACACAGGAGAGAGCAGAAAAAGCAGCAAACAGACAAAAGTGACTCACAGGGTTGTAGCGTAAAGGTAAGAATAGCTAGCGTATATTATTGAGCAGGCAGAAATACTGAAAATATTGAATTAATTTTTTCCCCAGAAACTCCTACATGACATGAGGGCTTGACTTGCATTTGGTGACGGTAGGGCTGTGGAAGCTGGAGCCTAAATCACTTTGTAGTGCTGATAAACTTACCCTGTTACTGTGATACACACTCTCTTGTCTGGTGAAATTCCTGACTGCCACAAGCGCATTATTATGTGAGGCTTAAATGTTCATTGTTAATAGAGCCCTTCTAACCTTGGAACCTGTAACATCGTCAAACACAGCATATTTTTATGATTTGGGGTGAACTAGTTCATTTTGTGTTGTGATTTTTAGTGTGGAAGTGAGATGTATAGGGTGAATATTTTTCTTTATTTCTTTCCTCCAGCAGGAGCATGAACCAGAGCTTCAGCCTCCTGAGAAGGCAACCTGTGAGGTAGACAAAGACACTGATAAATCAAGAGGTAAGAGCTGAGTCATGAGTATAATTCGACCTCTTGGTAGTTACACATTTTTTGGTATTTCGTAGAAAAAGTAGCTACTGATGAAACAGAAGTCTGTTTTCTGGGGGAGTTATTACAGTTGTTAATAAAAATCTGGTGATATACATACAGTTTTCGTAGCGGCTGGAGGGGAGGGGGGGCACATGGAGATACAGCAGACTAAATATCCAATACTTGCTGCTGCTCTAAGTGTAAAATGACCAGTGCTGCAGTAGGTTGTTTAGCAATAAAAGATAAAACTGCACAGCAGACTTGTCTTCAAGAGACATGATTAGGTACTTGGAAAGGAACGGAGATTAATGGTTTTGCTTTGTCTGGGTATTTTTTTCTCCCTCTTTTCTTTACTATTACTTTGTAGTTACTGAAGAATTAAATATCCATGTAGTTCTGGGAGAATGGGATCCTCATATTCTTCCCATAGAATTGTATGGGACAAGGAAGCACGTATGCTTTATTTGGAATTGTTTGATGTTGGATTTGTTTAGTTCAAGTTGAAAGATTGAAGTTCTGCTATGTTATAGATACCAGGTTTGAGTTTCTAGTTCATGAAGAAGTAGGCTAGACATCCGTGTTCTCTTCCAGTCTGAAGTGGCCCAAATCATGTTACAAACCTTAAAATGAGACATTTACTAGAGGCATTGTGTCATGCACTAATGAACTATATCTGCCTTTTTGAGCTTATTTTTTTACTCTTTAATGTATACAGCAGCGCACTCTGTATTTAAGGATGAGAATGGAAAAATAATACAATTAGGTGAAAATGCTGATGCATTGGTAGGTGAAATTAAAATGGCCAGGACACAGTGCTCAACATCCTTACAGTTTTGCAAAAAGGGACGTTGTATCTCTAGTGACAACAAAAGGTCATGCTTCTGTTTACACATCTTCTGCAAAAGACAGTTCTGCTAGCGGTGTGTCGCTTCATGCCATTATAGGACACGGGTGCTTTTCTGACTCCAAGAGAAAAGTGCCATCTCTTGAATAACCAGTGATGCTTTCTTACTGTGTTGGTGTGTTTGGAGAACTTCCACCCATGTATTGAAACAACCCAGCTTTGTTTAGCTTGTGATGCAATGGGATACAACCTGACGTGGTATGGCTGCAGGGATTGAACCGTAAGAAATAATTACATTGGTTTTGCAGTGAGTTTTTGCTTGCTTGTGAAGCTCTACAAAGGGAGGTGATGCTTTGAACAGTTCTTTTACTTGCTGTTGGCCTGCAGCTGAGCTGAGGCAAGGGTGGAGGTGTGGGCAGAATGAAATTGTTTGACTATCCAGGTGATTAAAATGCCATAGTATTGCAGAAATCTATTTCAATTCTTTCTCAGAGAAAAGCTGGTGTTCTTCCCGTAGTGAGGGGGACTCTTTCTCCACCTCCTATGTTCATCACACCACTCAAAGTGAACCAACCAAACTTATCGAGATTATCTCTGACTGCAACTGGGAGGAAGATCACAATAAGATCTTGACCATCTTATCACAGCATATCAACAGTCATGCGCCACAGTGCCTCAAAGTGGGTAGCTTCATTATTGAATTGGCTTCGGAATACAAGGCCCAGGATGAGAACCATCCTTCTGTCTGCTCCTCCAAAGTGAAAATTTCAGTGCCATCCTACCAGGACAAGGACGAGAAGCCTGAGATCCCTATGTTGGAGACTCCTGATAGCGCAGTGGCGTCATGCAATAACTCAGAAAATGTAAAGGTCATGCGGGCAGAGCCAGTGGACAAAGAGCGGGAGGAGCTGCTTTGGGGCAAAGGCTTGCCTTTTTATGCAGGGGTTTCTCCTGCAGGAAAGCTGGTTGTCTACAAATGCAAAGCTAATACGAGCCCCTCGGGCTTGATTCAGGTGGGTCCCTCTGCCTTTACTGTGGAGAATAGATGCATCTTCATCCAGTACTATCCCAGAACTCTTTGAAGGGGAGAGCACTTTAATTTGTCTATGCAGTCTTTTGCCTGTCCAGACAAGAATTCTCAGAATCTGGTGGCATTCCTCTCCGTAAGCTTGTCCCTTTCAAGATTTACTCAATAACAGGAAATCTGATTGGAATCCTGAAATCTGATGGTTTAACTTGTCTTTTTGGCAATTTGGGTCTTACTGACCCAAGTGCAGAATGTCTCTCAGGATCTTTTTAATTCTTTGTAAAACCCCCTGAAGGTGCATTTGACACATAATGGTTCTAAATGAATGACTGTATGAGTCCACAAAAAGAATATTTTCTCGGGAAGTATACACTGGGACAAAACTTTAAAATGAAAATATAAACATTAGATTGCTTTTTGCTACAGCTTACTGTTAATCTTCACTAACAGCCTGAATCTTTATAGAATATATGTTTTGCATCAAGAGACTTCATAATCCTAAATTCAAAGGGTCTTTTCCCTGCAGTTTTATGTTGCTGGCTTTGTGTTAAGAATTAGTAGTAGGAACTGCAGGGTTAGGATGAAGATCTTCTTCCATCATAGCTATTTGTGATTATAGTAAAATCACTTTCAGGAAAACCACATGAATGAGAAAATGAGAGTAAAATGTATTTTCATGATACTTTGCAGATATGACACCCTCAGAAAGAGAAGCTAGTGGAGAGAAAAAAATCAGAGAAATTTTTTACCTTCAATGAAAGTTGGTCCAAAAAAACCTACTGTTTGTGTAGTAGTGTGTTAAATGCTTTTGGCTTTTAGAATGTATTATCAAACAACCTGAAAGCAAAATGCAACACTACCAAAACTTTCCACTGTCCACTAGGCATAAAGCCTGACATTCAGAAAGATGCTGTGTTTTTCCTCCTGTGCAGTCCGTTACCACTACAACTTGGAATTTGAAGTTAGTGAGCTCATCATACCTTAATTACAATATCATACAACAGTGTGGATAAGGAAAAAGTTGATACAGCTTTTACAAGCTCTTTTAGAGTTTTGTCTCAATGTATATGTCATCAGTATTGTTTCTTTCGTGATGCTAGGTCTTAATAGCTTTGAGAATTTTATCGAGAGTTGTCCTTCTATTAGGGAACCTATTCTTATTCAGGACTCAGCATAAGTAAGGGATAGAAAAAACAGGTGCTAGCTTCACTCTTAGCTAGTTTTAGTGATTTCACATGTTCCTTGGATTCTCTGGCTTTATGTGCGAGTCTGAGCAGCATTTAAAATCTGTATTACAAAGATAAAACAAGAGTTGTTTGAAGTTCTCCTGGGCAGTAAGGAAATTAGGAATTCCCATTCTGAATTGCAATGTTTTTTTGAAAAGGACATTTTGAAGTCCCATGGAATGAAACACCTCTCCAGGAGTGGTGAATTAGCATTCTTTTCACAAAGTTTCCCTTTTCCCCTTTTTTCAGGTTAATGATAAAAGGTATCCTCAGGCCAAACTGCTTTTGGGACAGATGGGGGCATTACATCCTGCCAATCGGCTAGCAGCTTATATCACAGGCAGGCTGCAGCCCACAGTACTTGATATTGCAGCCCTCAGTACTGTGATCTCCAAGGTAGCACCCAGTGCTAAAACACCTGCTTCTGGGACACCATCAGTCCAGGGGCCCACAACATCAGCTCCTAAAACTACATCTTCCACCAGCACTACTTCAACCCCCACTGTGACGACTCTGAAAACCCATGTCCCAGCACAGAGAGAGATAGGTAGGTTGGAACTTATTACTGTGTTTTAAATTGCGTGAAGCTGAAGTACAGAGTGAGTGTACAGCGTTAATGTTGATTTCTGTGCAACGGTGCATGCTGCCTTTGGCTGCATTGCCTACCTCAGATGCCTCTGCAATAAATAACCTCTTTAAAGCAGAAAGTTTTACTTTGACTTCAGAGTAAGATTACAGATGTTGACTATTAGTTGTTTTATTAATGCTGCTGGAGCATATTTTCAAGAGACGAGAGTGGATGGAGATTGGCCAAATATTAACCAGGATTTTTTTTTTGGAGTTTCGTTATTATCATTTTTTATTGCTTTTCATCAAATGCAGATTAACTTCAAGTGAGTAAAGTATCACTAATACGTGGTTCTTCGCTGTTAGATTTTCTGCTGATGTTGCACTCACAATTCTTGTGACCGCCAAAGATGTGTGAAGCAGCAGTGAAAGACAAGATGGTCCAAATCTGGATTAGCAAAACAACAGGTGTGCAGCCAATAACCACGCCAGCCTCTAATCTCATTGGATTTCACAAGCTAAACAGGGTTGGACTTAGACAGCACTTTGAGTTAAAAAAAAAAATTGGAAGATGCATAAGTTACTTTCATATTTGAGTTGGTACTGAAATGGTTACCCCAGCATGGCAGAAGCGGAAGTTGCCTTTAACTATTACATTTTGCATGAGTTTAAAAGAAGAGATCTAGTACCCATCCACATAATCCCACACATTATTTAAAGATCTGAAGAAGCTTTGCAAGGGAAAAGGATGTTACCTGTGTCCTGGAAAAACCTTAATTTCTGATTGACTATTTTGTTTCTTTCTGCCTATATTTTCATTGCTACATAAATGGGTGTGTTGTTTTTCTTGTCCTGTAATAAAACTTGTTGTTTTGTGTGTTTATGCAGTTTGAAAGAGCTGACTGTGTTTCATTGATGGGTGAAGTCATTGCTGCATAGTGATTTAAGTAAAAAGTACCAGTTCTGGCATAGTCTGGGGTAAAACTGCAGTATGCATAAATAACTCCAGTGTTTAAGTTGGGCTTGCTCCATAATCTCAGCGCTGTTGTACTCATCTGTAGGCATCTGGAGTGATGTAAATGCAGTATTCTGGTCCCTTGGAGAGCAAGGGATGAGGTAAAGGATCTTCCTAACGGTGATTAATTTCCATCGGTTAAATTTGTTCCATCCAGTCTGCAGTCTGACTGTTGCTGCAATTAGAAGGGGAAACTCTGTATCCCTCCCGGCCCTTTCCCCTGTGCCTGTGTAAGACAAATACAGTAGAAGGGGATGAAAATCAAGAAGCAATAAAAAGGGGAAGATGACACAAGCTGTTACACAAAGAATTTAAGGATTAAAAATAGTTGGAGCTCATTATTTCATTTAGGTGTTTGTTTTCCTGCGCTGTTAGGATTGTCCATAGTTTCACAATAAAGAACAAGACTTCAAGACCTGGTTCTTTTGTGTGTCTGGGAGGAAATGCAATAAAAAGCTATAGTAGTGGAATAAGGCAAACATATTTCTAACATGTAAGGCATATCCAGGACTGCCATAAAGGTTTTGATTTAATTATAAGGTACATAAAAAAAGGAGGCTCAAATTCATGTTGAAGTTACAGCTGTATCACCTCATGAAAGGCAAAGCGGAAATCTATTAAAATTTTGACCTGCAAGTTTTTATTTGCAGCTGGCCGACCCTCACCTGGTGGTGTGTTTACCAAGTTTGTGATAAACAAAGCGGGAGCTCTACAGCAGAAGGTTCCTAGAGCAAGGCTGCACCGGCCTCCCTCAGTGCGACAGTTGCTCAGTATCAAGCCCACACCGATCACGGTCATTGCTCCCGTGGTTCCATCAGTGCTATCTCCAGCTCAGTGCACAGTCTTTCCTGGGGTCACTACAGCCACCACCATTTCTTCAGTTGCTGTGGAAAGAACCAGTGTAGCAGCATCTACTGTGACCACTCCTAGCCAGACAAAAGCTGGTGAACCTCCCTGCTCTCCTCCTGCACTTACAGTCACAGCTGCTCCTGCAACACCTGGAATCAGCACCTGTACTACTCCATCCACCACTCCTACTGCTACTGTGAACACAACAAAAACATCAGAGATTGTTGGAGCAGTAGCAACTCCATCATTCCCAAAAGCTGTAGTAGCACCACCAACTGTTACTTGTCCTGTTGTCCCAACATCCACTTCGACAGTTGTACTAACAACAGCTGCAGCAGCTACACCTGTGGTGACGACACTAACTTCCTCTGCTGTCTCTGTTCCAGTGGTACTGTCAGGAGTTAATTCAAGTCCTCCACAGAATCCAAAAAGAGGTAATGCTTAGGTGCTTTAGGTTGTCACTCTAGCTGCTTTTTTTTTTTAAGATCTGCCTCTTGTCATAGCTGTAATACAGTCTGCACCTGGTTTCAGTTTAAATATGGATTCACTTGCCTCGCCCTCCTTTCCAAAGTAGGATAAGAAGTGTCATCTCTTAAGTAGATTTTTGTATTCCAACCTGAACTGGTAGAGAAGGAAAAAAATGTAACTATCTGGTCAGTGATTGCTGTGAAGTGTGCTGGAAGCCTCACATCATTCCTTGACCTAGAGAAATGTATAGCAGTTATGGCTGCTAGATTTTCATGGTTGGCATAGAGTCCAGGAATTAGGTATGGAATTACTCTCCTGTGTCATGGTTGAGAAATACCAGTGGAACTACGTAGAAAAAACTCAAAACTGTTCTGACCTGGTTGGTTCTATGCATTCTGTGACTAAAAAGAGAAAAACTTGCCTTCAAATAAACTTAAAAGAGATGCAGTTGTTTGCGAAATATTTGCACTTGTATTTATTAAGAATAATGCCTGATCTGTAGGTGGTCTCTTAAACTGATTTTTATGTAACTTGTTAAAATATTTCAGATGATTCTGTTCCACAAGCTGCAAGTAAGACTCCCCCAAAGATAGCTCCTGGAACAGACAAACGTGTTGGACCTCGATTGCTGCTGATTCCAGTGCACCAGACACCTTCTGCACTGCGACCGGTGAACAACACGCAGCTGGCACAGAGGCAGAGGATGGTCCTTCAGCCTCTCAGGAGCCCTGGGGCTGTGAACCTGTTCAGACATCCCAATGGGCAGATCATTCAGCTTGTTCCCCTGCAGCAGGTTCTAACTGGGGGTTCCCAGCCCAGTGTGCAGCCAGTGATGCTCCGCAATCCAGGTACAAAGTCCAGTGCTTCCTTCATGACTGACCAGCGTGTGACTCAGAAATGAGCAATGAGACAGATGTCTTTGTGATGCTCCTTTCACTTGCTGAAAGTAATTAAACAGGGTCTAATTTGGTTCTGTGTGAGTAGTTGAAGAACATAGTGTAATTATTCAGATGCAATGCAACTTAAATACCATGTGTATAATATTCAGAAAGTGCAGTTAATACCTAAGTCACCAAAATTTGGGAGTTCTTTGCAGCAAGTAAAAGGGTCTGTGTCTGTGTATGGCAGCGGAGCCATATCCATTGTACTGTCCCAACTTGAAAGAGACTCGACCTCGTGATTCAAAAATAATTCTTGTTGGAGATTCTGTTAAAAAAAGTGAGCTGTTACCCATGTTTCATTGGATGTGCTGCTCGTTTTTGTTAGGTTTTCAGGTTGGTTAGTGTGTTTACAGAAGATACTCAGATAATGTTACACTATCATACAAAATTGTCAGGTTTTTTCCTCCTTAAGAGTGTGAGAAGAAAAATAAGTGTGATTTTCAGCTGTTTCTCTAGTGCACAGTTGAAGACACAGTTGGAAGAGTTAGAAATTGCAGGTTGGGTATGTTGTTGTATGTGTTTATAAATTCTAACCCAAATGTACTTTAAGTGCCTGTTTACTCTATAGTAGGACCTTTTCTTCTGTTCTCCCTGTATCAAAACACATCTCAAAGAGAGGGAGATGGAGTGGGGTGGAAGGGAGAGCGAGAGCAAGCACATTAGATAAAACTGGGGAGGAGAGAAAACAATGCTGAGCTTTAGTTGAGATTTGAGCATGAGGTGTAGTAAAGAATCAATCAACAAGTTTATTTAATTTCTTTCTGTTTTGAGGCTCTTGCTGAGCAAGGGAAACTAGTTGCCATTAGTAATATTTTTCCTCCTTGTTTAGGGAGTGTTGAAACGCTGCAGAAGAGTTCATAAAGGTGAAAAAGATGGTGGTATAATTGTGTAATTTTGATATAGTTTTCTCTTTGCAAGTCTTTTTCTGAGAGAAAAAAAAATCAAATTAAATACTATTTATTTATTTTATTTTTTATTTTGCAAAACCCCAATTTCCCTGTTTTCCAATAAATGGGAAAGTAAAATGCAGGACTTTCAATGCTGTATCTTTTTTGCTAAAAAGGCTTAATGCTAGAACTTAACATTAAATCTGTTAGTTTTAGAGTGGCCAGTTCATACGTTTTATTGGGGTGTTACTTAAAAAAATTCAAGTTTATATTTCTTTATGCAGGACCAACTTTTCCACTGAGAACTTGTTGTTAAATACTTGATTCCATTATGATCCTTGAGAGTGGTGTCTGCTTCTAGTACAGCATCAAATACTAAAACTGAAAGAAAAAAGTTGCTTTGAGAAAGTCTCAGTTGATGTTTTGTTTTCCTCACAGGATCTGTTGTAGGAATCCGGTTGCCTGCACCTTCTAAGCCTCCTGAGTCACCTGTTTCTCCCAATTCCTCTGTGTCTTCCACTTCTCCTGCCACAAATTCAGCTGTACAAACTGCAGTACCCAAGTTATCCCCCCCATCCAACCCAGCCACTCAAGCATCTTCTCTTCTTCCTTCAGTAACAAGTTTTGTGTCACAGGCAGGCACTCTGACTCTGAGGATCTCTTCCTCTGCTGCCAGCAATGTCAGAAATCAAACAGCCTCCGAGTCTAAACTAACCTGCAGCTCAGGTGGTCTGCCGGCCACCACTGCTAATCTCATACCTTTACAGTCCGGAAGTTTTGCTTTACTTCAGCTCCCGGGACAGAAGACTGTGCCAAACTCTATTCTTCACCATTTTGCATCTCTTCAGATGAAGAAGGATTACAGGAAAATATGCAAGAAAGAGGACTCAGGTGCTGCTCAGCAGAAGGAGAGCGGGAATGCTCCATGCTCAGGTGACACTGAAGTTACAGAATCTGAGGTCACAGTGCCAGATGGGAAACAAGAAGAAAATGAGTTGTCGATTACCCTGTCAAATGCTATTGAAGAGTCAGCGTCTAGCACAGTCACACCTAGTGGTGATAGAAATTCCAGTATATTAGAGATGGTGGAGAAGAACTCAAAGGTGCTAGAGAGTTCTTGTGATGATAGTTTTTCTTCTCGGCATGGTGTTTCTGCAGATGTCATATCATCTGACCATTCATACATCAGTGAGAAGCCAGGTGATGAGGAGGAAAAGGGGGCTTCTGAAGAGAAAGAGCATTCTGTCAGTTCTGAAACTGTTGTGGAGGCAGTTTCAGCTAACTCTGAAACTGTTTATGGGTCATCAGATCAGTCTTCAGGTGCTCCTCTGGGTAATGCACATTCACAGAGTCTTGAGAATTGGGAGACTGCCCAGTTGAAGAGCCATGGGAAGGAACAAACACATGCTGAGCAGGAGCATAAACCAGTAAAAGAGGAGGAAGGAGATGCACAGACACAGAAGGAGGACAACAGAGCAAGTTCTGGACAGTTGCATAGTCAACAAGAGCAAGATATACAGCTGAAGATCAAGGAGGAACAAAGAGAGACTGAACCATTTCAGAACAAACATGAATGCCAGGGTGATGCTGCACAACCAGATATGGAAAGGAGGGAGTACAAGGGCTCTATAGAAGTGGAAAACATAGGAGGGCAAACAAGTAGGCCTGAAATTGGTTCTGCAAAAGAGCAGGATAATGCTTCAGGAGATGAGCATACAGTTGATACTGAGGAAGGCAAAGGAAACATACGTGGGCAGGAAGGCAGTAATAGCAAAGAACGAGGTGCTTTTGATTCTCTGGAAGAAATGAAAACAGGCCATGATATTCTAACACATGTCAACAGTTCTTGGAGCAAAATATCTAGCATTGTACCCCCTTTAGAAAATAGAAATGAAGTGGATAACAAAGCTGATACATCAGAGAAAAGTGACTTCCTGACAACACCAGAACAGAGGACACACAAAAAGGATTACATGCCCACTATTGATATAACTGCTGATGATATGGAAGAAGAAGAAGAAGATGAGGAGGAGGAAGAAGAGGATGAAAAAACTGATGATTCTGCTGATGAGATGCTGGATGGTGCTTCTGACTTCCCAAGTGAAGAGGAAGTAGATGTTGAAAAAGTGGTAAGCATTTAACTATTTATGGAAGGATATTTTTTTCTTTTTTTTTTTTTTTAATTGCCCAACTAACATGTCATAACCCATGGATTTGAAAGACAGAGTATAATGTTTTTGTTTTGGACTTCAGTTTCTTTAGGAAGTGTAAATTTGGGTTCGAAGTGGAAATGTCTTATTTCTTAGTTGCATGTTTTTTTTTAGGTAGCAGTGTAGTGGCCTTGTAGAAATTGCCTGTTTTTCAGATAACAGGAGTTATGTTAAGCAATCTGTAATAAAACCGTTGCAGGTTGTCTTCCTCCAATACTTACTCAAATAACTTGGTTACTTGTAATGTGACTTAATGATCCAAAAATGTAGTGGCCAATCTAGTATTTCTGTTATTTTAAGGTGTTTTCTTCTATTTAGTTTTTATAGCCTTAATTAACATTTATTTCTGGAAGGAATGTTTGAATCCATCCTTAAATTCCTTTTTTAAGTTAACAGTACATTTAAATAGTATGTGAAAGCTGTCATTCCTTATTTGATAGAAAACAAACTGCTCCAAAAGGCACAGAATAAGGGTAAAACTTTGTAGTTAGTGTAGTTAAGATATGTTCAGATCTTAATGCTCGTAAAATTCCCATCAAATTTAACCCAAAAATTAAAATAAAGCAATCCAGTGTGTAATTCCTTTACTTCTTACATATCACTACGTGACTTAAGAAACAGTGCATTGTTACTTAAAATTATGAAGCTCTAGTTTCATGAATCAGTCAAATGGACATATGAACTACGATAGCCTTTTCTTGGGATGAGATACAAGTGGAAAGAGAAAGGTTAAGCTGGAAAAGAGTTGAAGAACAGACAAATTAAATACAGGAGAGATAATGTTTGTGTCCTCGGGATTTTGAAAGTATAGAATTCTTGTAGTCCTGTTGTGTTAATGTAGTCCTCTTGCAGTTGAAAATCAGATTAGAGTTCTTTGGTACAAACAGGTCCAGAAGATTCCTAAAACACCTGGGCGATAACTTCCTGGTACAGGTGCTACAGGAGCCAGCTGGGAGAAGTGCCCTCCTTGAACTGCTGCTTGGTAACAGAGAGGGGCCTGTGAGTGAAATCGCAATTGTCTGCTGTCTTGGCCACAGCAGCCACAAAACAATTGAGTTCAAGTCTCTGGTGACAGGAGGAAAAGTGCCAGCAAAACTTCAACCCTGGACATGAGGAGGCCAGACGTCAGGCTGCTCAAGGAACAAGTTAGGAAGGTCCCCGACGTTACCCACCTAGATGACCAGTGGAAGCCAGTGGATTCAGTCTTTTTGGATTTCAGTAAAGCTTTTGATACTGTGTCTCACAGGATCTATCTGGACAAAATGTGCAGCACTCAGCTGGATAAACACATCATGGGATGGGCGAACAACTGGCTCATGGGTCGGGTGTGAAGGGTGATAGTGAATCGGGTGACAGCAGACTGGGGACTGGTCACTACTGGGGTTCCGCAGGGCTCCATCCTTGTCCCTCTGCTTTTCAACATCTTCATAAATGACTTGGAGGCAGGACTGGAAAGGATACTAAGTAAGTTTGCCAGAGACTAAACGGGGAGGAGCTGTTGACTCTCAAAGGTAGAGAGGCCCTGCAGAGAGACCAACTATATGAAGTTTAACGAGGGCAAGTGCTGGATTCTGCACCTGGATGGGACAGGCAACCCTGGGTGTACAAACAGCCTGGGGAACGAGAGGCTGGAGAGTAGTACCATGGAAAGGGACCTAGGGGTCCTCATCTATGGCAAGTTGGGTATGAGCCAGCAGTGCCCTGGCAGCCAGGAGGGCCAGCCGTATTCTGGGGGGCACCAGGCACAGCATTGCCAGCCGGGCAAGGGAGGGGATTGTCCTGCCCTGGTCTGCACTGGGGCAGCCTCACCTGCAGTCCTGTGTGCAGCTTTGGGTGCCACAGTATAAAAAGGACATTCAGCTATTAGAGAGCATCCAAAGGAGGGCCACAAGGATGATGGAAGGCCTTGAGGGGAAGCTGTATGAGGAGTGGCTGGGATCACTTGGTTTGTTCAGCCTGGAGGAGACTGAGGGGAGACTTCATTGCAGTCTGCAACTTCCTCATGAGGGGAAAAGGAGGGGCAGGCACTGATCTCCTCTCTCAGGTGACCAGTGACAAGACCCAAGAGAATGGCCTGAAGTTGTGTCAGGGGAGGTTTAGGTTGCATATTAGGAAAAGGTTTTTCACCCAGAGGGTGGTTGGGCACTGGAACAGGCTCCCCAGGCAAGTGGTCACAGCACCAAGACTGACAGAGTTCAAAAAGGGTTTGGACAATGCTTTCAGGCATGTGGTGTGATTCTTGGGGATGGTGTTGTGCAGGGCCAATAGATGGACTTCGATGATCCTTGTGAGTCTCTTCTAACTCAGGATATTTTATTATTCCATGATAGCCAAGTGAACAACTCTGGCTTTTAGAGAATCTCTTCAACTTCCAGAGGAACAGACTAATCATATGCCAGCTTGCTGTTCTCAGACAAGATGATAGCATCTTAGCTGCATGAAGTGAGAAAACTGAATACAGATGTTATTTTTGGAAGTTCTTTTAAGTTGAAAACTGAATTGTTGCTGTCTTGTCTTCATTTGGGTGGTGGCAGTTTCATACGTCCTGTATCCTTCAGTAACTTGAGCAGAGTTATCCTCAAGCTTTGACAACCACAGTTAATTAATTCCTGATGCCAGATAAACTTTCCAGACGTGGTAGTCTTAGGAATTTGTTGGTAAGCCAACAATAGTGTTTAGGTCACAGGGTAGTCTGTTATCGAGGTTGATAATTAAAAACTGTATTTTCTTTCATCCTGCAAAAGGATGATGAAGCAGAAGAGTAATTATTAGAGATTGGAAGAAATGTTTGTTTTGGAAGAAATGTATTGTGCAGGTTTTGACTAATATGGTTTGGAAAGCCATCTAAGGGTATGTCTTCACCACAAGCTCACATGAATATGATAAACTAGCCTTGGTTCTAGAGCAGTAAACCTGAGGAATGAGATCTCAGAGGACTGTAAAAACCTGTCTGGAATTTGGATTTATTAATCTCTGTTGCCTGCAAGTTGAGTTAGCATGTCAGTGCCTAATGGAGACATTAGTTTTGGATTTAAATCTGTTATTTTTCACTAGGGTGTACTCTTCTCTCAGCATAGTGCTTACAAGACAGATGTAGTAATGTATTTGAGCTGTTTAGGTGATAGTGTGCCGCAGCCAAACCACCTTTAGATTTAAGATTTTGATACTGTAAAAGTGCTTGTACCATATTTGCTACCTTGCCAACAAAAAGCCCTATAGAAAATAGCAAACATGGTTGTAGGAGCACAAGAATGGGCTGTAGGCAGTGTTGACCTTGATGAGTTACAGCTGCCTTGAACCAGGTGTTTCTACTAAGGATCAGAGACCAGCTGACCCTCTGGCAGGTAACTCATAAGAGAGAGGGGAGGACCCTGGTGGAGGACTACGACTGAGAAAGCATGCAAGCAGCACAGGAGAGAGAGACTAGAGCAGCACTACCCAGAAAGCAAGCAGCACTGGAGCAGCTTTAGATGATAGCAGCCTCCTTTGTATCCCTGGACTGAGAGTTGGGTTTTTTGTTTACCGCCAGGCAGACTGCACTGGTGTTGCTTGTCAGACTGGATGAAGTCAGATCATGTAAACAGGCTCGTAGAGGATGTTTATCAGCTTCATTAAACTAGTGGAAACAAAGAAGCAAAGAGTATATGCATGTCCACTAATAGTTTTGTTTAGCGGAAATACTTAGGACAGCTCTTTTTCTATTTGTTTGGAATGTGGACTGGTTTTAGTTGCTCAGGAAGTGGTCATTTGAAATCTCAAGAACTCTAGTGAGAGTCAGGATGATTGCTACCTACCTGTAGTAGCTATTACTGTTTATTTTTTAGCATATTTTTCCACACTGGTAAATTGTTCTTAGTTTTGCAGATCAATGCCCTTCAAATTACCTTCGTACCTTGTGCTGACTTTGTGTCCTTGACTTAGAGATTTTTCTAGTCTCTTCTACTCATCAGAAAGAAGCTTCCTGAGATGATATCTTTGCCCTTTTGTGCTTCTCCCCCTGAGTTGCATCAAGAGAGGCTTAGGATGGTTAATCATTGTGGGTTTGGTGATATGAATAAAACCTTCTGGGAATATCTGTAGAAGCAGACTAATGAGTATCAGGACCTACTGTCTGAACAAATTCAGGTGCGATGGTCTGGGAGGTGAAGTTAAATTCTTGATCTCCAAGGCATGATGACTGCACACAGAGTTCCTGCTGAGAAGGACTGCTTGGCCTGGGCTAGGTCACAGACTGAGATTCCTAATTGTTCATGAGTCCTTGTTGGCTTAAGCCAAAACCATACCAGGGGTTGTTCTGGTTTTGTAATGCTACAGATAAGAGTCCCATGGTTCAGCTTACTAGTCTAAAGAGCTTCTGTGTCTGGCAAGGTACTGTGTTGTAAGTGTTGTTTAAAAGTGTTTTTCAGTCATTCTTTTTCCAAGCCCAACATTGAAATTATAAGGACTGTTACCAATTATTATAAAATGGTAAGTTTAATAAAAAGTGCAAGTGATACATTTTGTGGACAGTATAAGTTCTAACAGTCTCTTGCATGTTCTCAGCTTTTACTTCAGACCATGTGTGAAATGAGCAGACATTGTAGCATAGAAGGCAGCTCCAGAAATTACACATTTACTTGGGTAATGTGTAATGACATCCACTGTCGTCTAACCTCCTTCCTCAGCACTGTCACTGAGGATCCTCTACCATCACGCAATTTGCTCTTTAGGTATTAGCAAAAGGGGTTTAGGCTGCCAGGAACAGACAGAAAAATCAGAGGAGAGGGCTTAGAAACAGGCATTGAAATGCAGAGAGGGAAAATGCTGTCATTTCCACAACAACTTCAGAACTCTGTTGTAGGGCAGTATTGCTCCTCTTGTGTCTTCATTCCGTAAGGTATTTTACTTCTCAAAGGCATTTAGAATTTATGTAACTACAGGAAGTAGTTGGAAAGACTGAAAGTAGTATGGATTGACTGATGCTAGAAAGGTAGGGCATGTTCAAGAATCAAGCTGGGCTGTGGATAATGTTCAGCCTATGGCAGGTTGGCACTATTTATATAGGAACAACTATTCTTAAGGTCAGAACTTAAGTGGACTTACTTCTGGTGATCTTCATGATTGTGATATTTTTCCTCTTATTAGGAATTCAAGAGTAGAGAGCAAAGATCTACCAACCAGAAGCATTTTTCCCTTTGTTACTAGATGTAAGAATGAAAAAATGAATTACTTTTGTTTTTCATATGTCCACATTGAGAATGCGCAAACTTAAAGATGTGAAGTTCTTGGTGGGTAGCGGCGTTTTTTACGTCTGTTATTTTTGTCCATCTTTCATGAAAAAGATCCCACATACTGGGTTTTGAGTACCATTTTTCTAATATGACAGCATGTAGAAAGTTTCAGTTCTAGAGCAGCTCTAGCCTGGATAATTGCTATCAACCCTTTGATTAGCCCAGTATAACTTAGCAGCACTGAAAAGCTTTATTATGACAGTGTTTCTATGGTAAGCTAATTTCCTGGGGTGTTTTTCCTCTTACTCTCTGGATTGTAACATCTTTTTTGAACTACCCTCCCTTACCACATTCCCTGCAATGTAATGATGTCCAAATGTAGTTTAGACAGGGTAGTCCTGCCCACTGAACAAAACCAGTATGCATCTCTTGCATGTAAGGGTCGCAGAAATGGTACTGTATGAAGTGGAAAAGCTTAGAGAAAGTATCAGGTGGCTTTCAGCATCAGGATGGGTTTATGAATGACCCAGGAGAGCAGGCAAGAATGTGAAGTGTTCTTTGTATAAAGGAATAGATCAATGTTGCCACTACCTCTTGTACATGCAGTATTTTCAACATAATGCCGGTATCTGCTCAGTAGTTCTGTGATTTAAATATTCGCTTTATTTGAATCGTTTTTGTTTAGTCAGGATAGTTCAGGGACCTGGGTGAAATAGAGTAGAGAATGGAAGTGTAATTACATTTTCTTGCTTAAGGAGAAAGAGTTTTTCATTCTGTAATCAGACCAAAGATTATAATACAAAAACTTGACTAAAAACTGTAACACAAAACAATTGATTGAATAGGGATGTTTTCTTGGGAGAGGGGATATCACCTGGAACTACAGATGGCCACAAGATTGATATTTAACTCTTGTCGTTGCTACAGAAAGGCAGTTGTTCTTTATCTCTCTCTCCACAAAATAGCAAGTTTTTTTGCTCAGGCAAGCATGGAGAAAATATACTCTTCAGAATATAATAAATACTTAATGATTTGGTAGCATTTTGGAAAGAGCCAAAATCTTACTCTTCATCATGTAAGCAGTTTACTGTATGATCCAAAGAAGCCTGACTGTATGATGTTTTGACTTTTGCTGTCTTAGGTATTAGAGACCATTACTAAGGTGATAACTATTTCAAATTTTGTAAAAAAAAGTTAATTAGCAAGAGTCTAAGGTGGTGGGTTGTAAGGGCAATTTAATCTTACTTGAAAATAGAGGCACAAAAACTCTGTGAAAGCTTTTCTCTCGCCCATAATAAAAGCATAAACAACAGAGATGGGTTCTGCCCTTACCAAAGTGCATTTTACGGAGTTGCTAGTGGGAGGAATTCCTGGAGGTGACAGTTAAAGTAACGCCCTGCTTAGCACTGTTTATTTGCAAGTGTAGTTGGAGATGTTGATTCCTTGATGGTTCTAAATGTTAAAATGTAATCTCCTTTGGGACTAAAGTGAAACTGTTTTGGCCTGAGCGCTATTGCTGAGTAGATACTCATTTTAAAAAAACAAAACAAAACCTGTTCCAGGATGCGTGTGAATACAGAGAGGATGACGAGCAGGTGGACATTGAGACCGTGGAGGAGCTTTCAGAGAAGATTAACATTGCCCGTCTGAAGGCCACAGCTGCTAATATCGAACCTTCCGACCAGAAGTAAGCACCCCTGGAGAGCACTGCATACAGTTGTGAATCCTACTGCTGGGCTGGCATCAAGTGATCCCATTAAACAACAGGTGTAATGTGATGACAAGATAAAGAAAGGCTTCTGTCAGCCCTTCCTCAGCACTGGTGCTTCCCAGTGTCTGTGAGAATGGTGGTGACAGACATAAGAGTAGTTTCAAGGTGTCTTAGCCTTTTTCTTTTCCTCCTCTAATTACTTCGTTTATGGGGATGTACCTTGTAATGTAAAATTAATGAGTGAATAGCCTCCCTCCCTGCAAACTGAAAATTAGCAGGGTTGTCTTTGTTTTAACTGTGATTTTGCAAGCTTTGTTTATTCTTGCTGGTGGACTTCTGGGCAGGAACAGTCATTAGGTTAATCCCTGACTCTGTAAATGAAAGATTTGTCTTTGGAACCATTGCCCCAGCAAAGAAAGTATTTTCTTATTGACATATAGTCTGCCATGGTTGGATAGCTTGGCTTAATTTTTTTGGTTGGTTGGTTTTTGTTACTGTTGCTGCCCTTGCATTTATAAGGATGAAGGCAAAATAAAAACATGGCTTACTTGAGGAATGTAATGATAGTCATGGCTGTTTCTCAGTTGCATCAAACAAAAGAATGGGGAATGTTGCATCTATAGTTCTGTTTGTCTGTAGAATTTTTTAAAGAAATTTTGAAAAAACTGTTTGGTGATATTATATATCTACCAGATAGTTACCTTTTTTTTTTCTCCCCTTTAAAGATACAGCTCAACTTTTATCCTTAGGTGGTGACTTTGCTTTAAATTTTGAAGATCTTTCAGTGAAAGAGAAAAACAGATGTCATGTTTTGTGAAAAATAATTTTCAAATGTGTGTTTTCTTTGTTTTCTTGCAGCTCCTGAGATATGAGGAAGCTGCTGTTATTGTATATTAGGATAGTAATAAATGTGAGGATTTTGATTGGTGGTTCTTGGTGGGGGAGGGATTACTCTGCCATCTATATTAAATCTGTGTTTATTACAAACAGAACCAAAACTTAAATTAAAAAGATACTTTATGCAGCTAACAGTCACAAGCTGAATTTATTTTCTTTGGCATATAGTGAAATAGTTTGTCTTTTGCACTTTGAGATAATTTCACAGCTTTCAGCACAGCTCAGTTATTTCCAGGATGATGGCATTGGAGAAAAGAGTTCACTTTCTTGAGAAAACTCAACAGTATCCTGCTTTTATGCAGTTATACAAGAAAAGTTAATTTCAAGGCATAAAAAGGAACAATTCTAGACTGCCGGCATGTAGTTAATGAGGCTAGAGTGTATGAGATGAGTAGCACTGGGAAAAACTTTTTACCTTTCTTCCAGATACCATCCTCCTAATTCTTCGGATGAAACATTATCAGAAAAACATTCAAAGGTATATGTTTGCTCTCCTCTTTCCTTTTAGTATCACACCTCCATTTTAAGGATAAACTTTCATCTCACATGCAGCTCTTAATGTGATTTATCTGCCTTGCAGATACTTGTGATTAAATGCAAGAAACTAAATGTGCTGGGAGGGGAGGTGCTCAGTTCAAATCTCCTTAAAGCAAAAGGGCTGGTGCTTTCAGGGAACTGGGTGAAATAGAGTAGAGAATGGAAGTGTAATTACATTTTCTTGCTTAAGGAGAAAGAGTTCTTAATTCTGTAATCAGACCAAAGATCATAATACAAAGCAAAAGGGCTGAAAGTGGGTTTCAGATTCGGCTTTAGCTATGGGAGGAAGATCTGCCTTTTATTTATGACTGCGTTTGCTTAGGTTTTGTGTTCTTGGCATGAAAAATTTTTATAGCACACTTAAAATAGTAAATAAGAAATGCATTCGTGTGTTGAAGAAGGTAGTATGTAGGATTATAGAGGCACAGGACTGGATGAAGAATTTCTGAAAACAGAAGTTTAAATATGTTTTAAGGCAAGTTAAAGATGGCACAGAATCTTTTCAAACCAAAACTCACTGCAGTCGTTCAGAATTTTGTGCTCTATTTTCGGGTGTCTTTGAAGCCAGTTTCTCTGTCCATAACTGTCTGTGATATACTTGACTCTGAAACTTCCTGCTCTGGTGGGGTGGGGCTTTGACTGTGGTGGGAACCTGGTGTATGTCTTACCTCTTAGAGCAGACTGGGATGTATGCCTTTGCCTGAGACAGGGATGGGTTCCAGGATGCTCTGTCTGCCTCACCTTCTCCATGTATCCTCCTCTCTGCCCTCGAATTTACGTTGCAAGGCCCTCCCTTGGCAGGAACCCACGGCTGACACAGGAGCAGATGCAGCTGTACTGTGCTCTTGTCTGCTTGTGAGGGAAAAATGGCTCTCAAGAGCCAGATTTCAGGAGACAAGTCTTCAGATTCTTCCTAACGCCAGCAGGCTCAGAAATAGTATCACTAAATCTGAGGAGTCTTTCCACGGATGCTCTGAGGTTTGAAGCAGGCCTAAAAGTATCTAAAAAACTGCATTAATTACTTCCCCATTAAATAAATAGCATAGTTGTACAAAACCTGGAAGAGAAATGAGGACGTAATAAACTGTTAAATCTATAGAGATCAGTAATTTTGCTTATTGTCTGTCTTTTTATAAACTTGAGCAAATTCAAAACCAGAGGCTCTTGACCACATTCTGTTTGTTGGTGGATGTCTGGGGTGATAATTGTCAATGCCATCTTCCACATTCTGACTTACAATGTCTCTCGGCACCAACCATATGAATCATATGAAAGAAAATGGAAATCAAACCAGTTTAACTCCAGGGAAAGATTCACGTCTCCTCTATTTGATGTAATTATTTCATTCATTAGTAGACTTTCTTGACAAGCAAACAACAAAAAATACTTGGCTCAAAAGTGTGATTTTGTTGTAATCCTGTGGTTTATGTAAGTAGCCTTGTGTTGCAAAAAGAAAACCTTATGAACAGAAGGGACTCGTGATCTTTTCCATTAGGGTTGATGTGATTATGTTGGTCACTTCTTTGGTCAGCATTTCATTTCCTACTGCTTGTGCTTCTGATTCTGAACTTTCAGGAAGACAGAGTAGCAGGATAGCATGACATGGAATCTTCAGGTGTCAGTAGAAAGGCTGTAAATCTCACATGCGTTTGAACACTGTCTGCCATTACATTGCCTTCTTTACATAAAGTCAATCCGGTTACTTCTCCAGCAGAAGCATCAGACCTGGAAAAGAAAGCTGAAGTCCCAGGCAGAAGCCTTTGCTCATTACCGCCAGACACACACGGCAAATGAACGTCGGCGACGTAATGAAATGAGAGGTCTCTTTGACAAGCTGAAGAGAGCTTTGGGGTTGCAGAACCTTCCTAAGGTCTCCAAATGCTACATTCTCAAGCAGGTAGGTATTTTGGAGCTTAAGTGAGGAGGAGAATCATTTAATCTGGACAAAGTAATTATGCTAGTATGAACTCTTCAAGTGAGTCCCAGTGAAGAGGGAACTTCTGTCATCTCTGCAAGACTCTCTAGAATAAAACAATACCTGAAAGAATCTGTATTCCTCTGACCTTAGTCTTGATGACATGGACACGTATTTTTGCATTAGCCCTCCCCTTGTATTCTTTGTGAATCATGGAAGGTTATGTCTTAATTCTTTAGTGGTTTACTGTGTACATCAGGAAATTTTTTAATCCGTTGAAGGCTTACCTTTTTAATGCTTGAGAAGATGGCATTCCATTGGACATTATACTGACATTAAAAGCTTAATTGTAAAGATGTAAATGACAGGAAACTATACATGAGTGGTAGACACATAATTATGCTTATCAGCTGTACCTAGAAACTGGGAGGTAAAAGTTTGGGGTTTTTTCTTGAAAATTGCTGACCTTTGGAGGAAGGACAAACAAGGTGTTTATCACTCTTCAACTGACATTTAGGGAAAGCTGGCATTCATGGTACTTCACATGCTTTCTCTCAATCCTATTTTCTCAGGATTACAAAAATTTGTAAATAAAATTTGTAAAGGTTTCTGGGAAGGAAAATTACTATTTTGTGTGTCACTGGTTTATAAATCAATTCCCTGATACAATTCTAGGCCTTTGAAGAAATCCAAGGACTGACAGATCAGGCGGATAAGTTTATTGGACAGAAGACATTACTGACACGCAAACGAGATGGTCTCATTCGAAAAGTGTCCACGCTTTCAGGTGAGCCTTGTTTTGGATGCAAACTAGGTGTAATAATGAAAGAAAAGGCTTTTAGGAGTGAGAATGGGTGAAGTAATTGGTGGATCCAGGTTCGTCGTTGGTTCGCATAAAGTTCAGACTCATGATGCCAAACAAAGTTGTGCTACGCTCTGACTCAGTGATAGGCTCATCATACTGATAAAATGGCTTTTGCTTTCCTCATACCTAAAGGAAGTGTAGAATGCTCTCTGTGCTGTGAGCCACATGCTTGGGTTCCTCTGGAAGGGTGGGGTGATGGTGATGGTGTCACTTCATTCATTGGTCACTTCCTGAAATGCCCTTTCTGCTCTGCCCTTCACAGTCATACACAGCTGTCTTTGGTCAGTACTGAAAACTCCTCGAATAGCTTTGCAAATGACTCCTTGTGCTGCTTTCCCGAGAACCAGTGCTCCTAGTGGCTAGAGGCGTCAGCTCTGTACACAGAACAAAACTGCAGTAGATTCTAAGCTGCTGCTCATCCAGACATTTCATGTTGTACTTTCTGTCTTTCTGTCTCATTTGGAAGTGTAGGAAAGCTGTGGCACGTTTTCAACCAGTGCCAAAACGTGTGAACAAGCAAAATACTCTTCTAATCGTCTTACAGTCTGGGAATCTAAACAGGAGAATACCCGTAAAGTAGAAATGAAAGATACTTAAAGCTTTTGTATTTATGTGACTTGGTTCATGCCTATATGAGGTATTTTATTTTAAAAAGTAAAAAGTGTTTTAGTGAAGTCTAGTAATTCAGAAATGTATGAGAGGCCTTTTGAGCAGAGAATGAAAGCAAATAACTTCACAAAGTAGTTATCTGATCTTTTGCATTCATAGTGAAGACCTCAAATGTGATGAGGAAAAAGTCATCTCTCAAGACAGTTAGTAAAATATAGGCTTAATTAAAGATATACGATGATGTTAAAACATAAACACTAGGCAGAAAACAAGCTAGTTATAGTTACTTGAACTTTGATCATATTAAACTGTGTGCATATTCAGAAAACAGATTATTTATAAAATCTCTGTGTGTGTTTGTTCAAGGTTAGAATTTTCATGGCAATGGTAAACTGTATGTGAGTTTACATTCAAATGTCATTTGAGTAACAGGGTCCATGAGTCCAAGAAATTTCAGGCCAGGTAAAGGTAACATTTTGCCCAGTAGTCATATGTTTATCATTAGGAGAGGTGGGAGGATTTTTTCACAGCTCTGAGTGTTTTCAACTAGTACTTGTTCAGCAAGAGCCTGTGCTTGTGCTGGATGATTTCTGCTTATCGAAGTGGCAGATAAATTCTAAAATGTGTGGATGTTTCTGAAAGAAAAAAAAAATTGGAATAAATGGGTAGTTGCTTCCTTCTGATACTAAGTATGCTATTTACTTGGTGGGAATGATGGCTATCTGTTTTATAGTAATTGAATAATGTCATCTTAACGGATTATTAGTTGTGCCTTCAGCATTTTAGTTTTGGAAAGAGAGTTTGAAGGTAGGCTGACTCTCTGATAATTTTTCTGTAGGAAAGACCGAGGAGGTTGTCCTGAAGAAGCTGGAGTATATTTATGCTAAACAAAAAGCAATAGATGCACAAAAAAAGACGAAAGAACCTGAGCCGCAGAAACCAGCTGCACCCTCAACTGCTAGCACCCAGCAAGGATCCTCTGCTCCCCCCAGAGAGCCAACCCCGATAGCGATGACCAACAGAAGGGGCAAGCCACTGATCCTTGCCAGGAGAGGAGTCCGGGCCACAGGTGGGCTAAAAGTGGTGCATGTTCTGCATCAAGGGGAGACAGCCATTGAAGCAGCACCCGGTGGGAGGGCAAAATGCCAGCTGGCTTGTGCAGGCAGCCTCACTCCTGAAACAGAATTGTGCATAGGACCGGGAAATGTCCATATGATAGGTGTGGAAACCACTTGCTTTCAGTAAGGATGAGACCAGCACGGTTGAGGTCTTCAGGTGAACATGACTTCAGCATTTCAGAATGATGGGAAGTAAATTCTTACTAAGTTGTCCTTTGATCTAAAGGAGTTTCACCGCAATCTAGCTGCAATTTCTAAGAGTCAAAGGTGGTTCTTCTACTGCTGACTCAAAACCTGAAGTTCAGCCCCCAGAATGCTGGAGCTGCTGGAACAGACTGAGTTTGTAAAACCTCCCTCCTCAAAAACTTAGCTCTCAGCATGGTAGAGGCTTGCTCTTAGATTAAATGGCAGGGTTTTCAGGCACTGGGGAGTTTTCCTGTAGCTGAGAACTTGTAGAGAAGTGTTCAATATTTGCGGAGACCTTCACATCATAAATGTAGGAAGGAACAAAAGAATGACTCCTTCCAGAGCTGTACCTAGTGCTGGATTTTAGGGTGCTGTTTGCCATCAGAGGTGCTGTGCCAGAGTAAATGAGTGTTTTACACACTTCTTTTCTTGCAGAGGACTCCTCAGCCTCTCTCACACTCACTGCTGCAAGCGTGGTGATGACTCCTCAGGGGCAGGTGCTTAGGCTGAAGAGCCCCCTGGTCCCAGGGCAGGTGGCAGCTGTTCCTTCCACGCTGTTGCAGGCTGAATTAAAGCCTCGAGGGGTTGGTACTACCATGACAACACAGCCAGGTACGATCATGTGAGATGATGTTAAAGAAAATCAGTGTAACGCTGTCCATAGATGTGCAGAGCAGTTCATGAAGTAACGTGTAATTAAATTTTTGCTTTAATATTTCAGATTTTTTTACAACTTAACTGAGGTAGAACTTGACTCTGATAAATGAGATTTGATATCGTTAACTCAGACTTAGTTTATCAACAGGTTAAGTAAAATGTGTTTAATTTTTGCTATTCAGAAATTAGGGAAGCACAGGGAATAGTTCCTAATCACGCAACTAGTCTGCATTTCTGTTTCTTCTACTTTAAGATGTTATTATAATGTAAAGTCTTGCCTTCAAGTGCACAGCTCCTATATTCCAGGAGTATCTGAAGTATCTGAAAGTACTGTATCTGAGTATCTGAAAGGCTTTGGTTTCCATTTCATCCCCTCTTATGGTTTTCTTGGATAAGGTATTACTTCTGTGATGATTCAGCTGCCAGGATCAACAGTTCCTGTCCAAGTGAAAGGAATCCTTACTAACTCTACCATTCCTATTACACTGTCAACTGTTGCTGGAAATCCAGTGCCCTCAACAGTGGTATCAGCTACAGCACCCCATTCAGGTAACTCTTCATTTTTTCATGATTCTTTGTGCTTGCATGCAGGGAACATTATCCTTGCTAAACTGAAGGTAAATTGTTTTCTCATTAGAAAGTAATGATCGGTGTTATTACCTGGCTATTCAAAGAAAATCACTATTTAATGTTTTGAACAGTTTAGAGGGGCCTTTAGGAGATTATGTATTAGAGCTTTTTAACTTTCCTTCATCCCACTGAGCCTCCTTGCCCTCAGAAAAGTCAGAATAAGTGGATACTGGGATGTGTCTGTGTGTGAAGCATCCTACTGGGGAAGCTTCAGTGCAGGGTGGTGGTGGAGCTGCTGAAAATCTTTGCCTGTAACATCCAGGGTCTTACTGTGGCACAACCCCATCCCGTAGCCTGCCAGCTCTGCTGCCCACGGGAGGGCTGTTTATCAGGACCCTGTGCTGTACATTGGATCTAGGTGTGGGATCCCATACCCTGCCAGCAGCGTTCTGCTTGCCATCTGTTGTGCTAAAAGCA
This sequence comes from Dryoscopus gambensis, assembly GCA_013389985.1. NCBI lineage: Eukaryota > Metazoa > Chordata > Aves > Passeriformes > Malaconotidae > Dryoscopus > Dryoscopus gambensis. The sequence goes on from WEIT01021135.1 coordinate 37,277, forward strand.
AGCCACTCACTTTCTGCTTCCTTGTAGTCATTTGGTCATAATGAAAAAGGAACGTTCACTTCAGATTTGGGGCTGGGAAAAATCTAAGTGCTATTAACAGGGAATGGCTTGGAGGCAGAAAATAAGTAATCATTTAGTCCCTGGAATGCCTCTGTAGTACACAAAACCAGCACTGCAAGATGTGATTGTAAAAACAAAGCATGAAAAAGCAGTAAGAGGGAAAATTCTCATTCTGTTTGCCCTGTGCATCACCAGCAGAACTGTAAGCATTGCAGTTAGTTGCACTGGAGCTTGCTCTTGTTCCACAAGTTGAAAATTAAACTGTTGGGGTGTTAAAGCTTCCCTTGACAAGAGCTGTGTAAGTAGTTTAAATTACAGTTTACTTGAGGAAGACCTGAAAGTGAGCAAATTATACTTAGTTAGGAATTACCTTGCAGTTAACACGTAACCTGATGGATGCTACTTTGTGTGGTTTTGCAGAAAGCGAAGATTCATTCATGATGCCAAAGATTGTTAATGTAACATCACTGGCTGCTGAAGCAAGCATGAATCTAAACCCAAGCAGAAACAAAAATTCTAATGTAACAGCAGCTGCAAATACTCCAGTTTCTGAGCAATCCTTGGCTGTAGCGCCGCTTGAAACTATGAAGAGTGACAGTGTCCTTTCAGAAGAAGACACCAAACCGTGTCTGGGAGACAGTGGCGCAGATGGAAGAAATACTGCAGGTCCAACAAAAGTTTTCTTTGAAAATAAAGATGGCCTTCCGCAGCTCTGGAACGTACCATGTACAAAGGAACCTTCAGAGTCCTTCAGCAAAAAGCTCTGCATTGGTGAGTTTGTAGGAAGCCAAGCCAGGAGGAAAGATGGTGATTCTGGAGGGGAAAGATTAAAATGCAAAGAATTGTCATTCCGCAAGCTGCAGATCAAAGATTCCAGGATAGAAATGGAATTGAGGAAAGTAGCATCAGCAATGGAGGAAGCAGACCTGGATACAAGTGAGATACTGAGCAGCATTGAGGAGAGTGATGACACGGATGAAACCCTCACTTCGCTGCTCAATGAAATTGCCTTCCTCAACCAGCAGCTGAATGATGATGCTTCAGCCATGCCAGAGCTGCCCAGCGCCCTCAGCTCAGATTTCTCTCGTAAAGATGCAGAAGCTCATCGGGGAACAGCCAGTGATCTCTCTGCTGCAGATGGGTCTTCCTTCCAGTTTGGCCATTTGGGAGGCAGTTTTAAGGACCTTTCTGAAGTTCCAGAAGGTGGTGGCTCTTTAAGCCCTCTCCTATTGCACCTGGAAGATGATGACCTTAGTGATGGGGACAAGAACTCCGGGGAGCCTTCATCTGAGGCAGATGTCTTAAAGATAGTGATAGGTGCTGAAGTGAAGAATCCACTTTCCAATCTGTCTGTAACCGGTGGTGGGAATGGCAAAACAGTAACAGCCTTGTCAGATGCTGCTAATGTGACGCCACCAGTTTTGCAAATGAAGACTAATCCTGAAGCCAGTAATGCTGACACGTCGTGGAGGCCCATGCCCAAGCTGGCACCACTTGGTTTAAAAGTGGCAAGTCTGCCAGTGGACTCGGAAGGGCAGAGTAATAAAGTGATGCCCTTACTGGCACCTGTAGTTGCAAAACTGGCACCTAGTGGGGTAAAAAATTCATTACCTGCAACTCTTCAAGAAGGACAAGATAACAAAGTGATGCCCACCTTAGCACCTGTGGTTGCGAAGTTGAATACTGCTGGGACTTTGCCTTCAAATTCAGCAGGCAAATAAGTGCAGATATTTTTTATCAGACTGGAACAGAGATCTAGAGCAGTGTGAGCCAGTGTCATTGTTCAGCAGCCTTCATTGTCTGCAACACTTGTTTTCTGTATGGCATCAGCACTGTGTTCATCTGAAGGGCAGGCCCCAAACTGACAAATAAGTGTTGTGAAACTTAAGGCATGTTGATGTATTTTTACCTCACTGTTGTATTCTGGGTGTTCTCTTTCCCCTTCTCAAGACAAAAAGGATGATCTATAACCATTGCTGGGCAGATGGTATCCTTCCAGAACTGGGTTATTCACAGAAATAGTTTGTCAAGGGACTGAGAAACTGAGACTGTTGGAAGAGATTTTTTTTCTCTTCCCAGTAGGGAAGCAGCTGTCATGTTGGGGGAAAAAAAATATGGATTATTTGTTTTTGTACCAGGCAAATTATCTATGCAGAAATGGCATTGTTCACATTTGCTTGTTTTAATATTTGCAAAATATGATAAATGTGCAGAAATCAGGTTGTAGTTACTCTCAAAGCTGATACTTAGAGCAGCAGAAGGAAAATCTGAGACTGCAGAGGACTGAAGTGAAAAGGCTTTTTCTTTGGTGCTAGATAGTTCTCTAGCAGAGACTTTTTAAGAGCTTATGCACAGAAAATTTTAATAAACATTTACAACTCTCACTGCTTGGGGAAGAAAAATATGTTTCCCAACATAATTTGAAGTAGGACAGTATGTTAACTTTAATAATATCATCCTCACTTTCACCTTCTGCCCCCACACAAATACTTCCCCCTTTGATGCTTAGGACGTCTGTAAGGAAAAATTGCAGAGAGTTGAAAGAAAATGTAGGCACCCTATTGCTACATCTTTAAATACATTGCTGAAGTAGCTTGAGTATTTTCCCAGGTCATATTTTCTTTCCTCTGTCATTCTTCAAGATGTATGTGGTGGCTGGGAATGTTAATACCAAGTATTGCTGTGTGAAAACGCAGAATGCTTTCAGGAGTCTTGTAGCCTGGCATAAGTGAGCGAGGTGTACATGTGAATGTAAATATGAAAATATGTATATAGCTTTCCAAACCTTTCATTTCTTTATGAATTCAGGAAAGGTACTCAGAGGTTTCTCACTGCATTTGCACAAGCTGTGTATAGCAAAAAAGTCAACAAAAATGCTCATTACCAGGGAAATAGGGCAGTATTGAATCACAAGATGTATTTTTTATTCTTCTCCACCACTGCTTACTCAATAACCTGTAGATGCTCTTCACTGTTCAGCTGTTGGATGTGAGGGGCCTGCAGACTGTAAAGATATTTATATTTTTGTACACAATTTCTGTTTTCATAGTTTTCTTGACAAATGAAGTTTTCAGCCTCGGAGAGATGATTTGTTAATGAGTGTATACACAATCTTTTCCTATCAAGTTTGTAAATATAAGTTACGGTGCGCTTGGGGGGCTTCTTAACTGCTCCGAAAAGGTAAAAAATGTTGCCATGAAAATTGAAAATGATACAGAATTTGATGGTGCATTCTGTTTTATGTTTAGGAATGTAATTCCATGTCTTAACTGTTCCAGCAACAGCAGCTGGAATCACCCTCTGCCCTCCAAATTCCCCATCTTTCGTGATGCAGTAATCCAGGAATTTCATCCTTCCAGCACTGAGGTTGTGCAGGTGTTGTGAGTGATGTTCTTCCACAGTTAGGGAGCAGTGTTTGTACAACCATACACCCTGTTCAGTATGCTGCATCTTCTGGATCCATGTCTAGGTTAGATCCATCAGGGAATATATGTAACTTGGGTGTTTTCCTCATCTTTTTATTATTTATATTCTGCCACAGAGGAGAGAAGCCCTTCAAGCTCAGTGTGTGTAAAGTTACTCCAGAGACTACATAAAAAAGATTTTTCACCTGGCCATTCTAAACAGTGTGTTTTAAAGTAGTTGCATACAACTCTATTGCCTTTTGCATATTTACTATTCTAAAATTTCGTCCAAGTCTCACATTAGTGATTTGGAAAAGAGAGTTTAGGTCATTATGAGAGTCCTGCAGAGTGTTACAGTTATCACTGACTGTCTTAGGAAAGGGGATTTACAACCCCAGTAAGTACTTAGACATACGTTGCTTATTAAGGAATTTTAACCTTATTTTAAACTAGTAGAAATCTGGAGTAACTAAATTATTTTACTAGCACTACATCAGACTTAAATGTATTTACCTGTGAATCTGGTTCTGAGCATTTCCGATAGGCTGAAGTTGCTTATTTCTTTAACTTGTGGCTGTTTGTTTTGCCAATAGATTTCATTCCTCCTGTGTGAGAAACAGCAACAAGACTTGTGCTGTGATTACTTTTAAATTCCTAATCACTGACCCTTGTTTCTGTACCTCACTCTTTTATGGTTCCAAACAGCCAATTTTAATTAGCACACAGAATTGTGTGCTCTCTGTGGGACAGAGAAAGCTGTAACATGATAACCAATCACACATGATCTAAAAAAAATGCTTTACTTTTGAGGATGTTCTGTTCATTTTCTGGTAGTGTAAAATTTCTGGATGTGAATTTACTGTTTAGCACTGGGCAGTAAAAAAATTTTACTGCAGTAAAAACGTACTGTGTCAAGATGACAGCAAAACCTTTGGGTCCCTAAATGATATTAGTAAATTAACTAACAACAGCCCCCCAGTCTAGCTGTACAAGGTGGCATTTGGTGTGGTTCCAAAAAAGATCTTTCATGGGTTCTACCAGCCAGCAAAGCATGTTTGAAATGCTCTTGGGTTTTGCTCGTTTCACTGTCTCTTGTCTGCAGCACAATATTTTGCTATGAATTTAAATGCTGACTCTTAGCTCTTCCCTTAAGCTCCCAAACATTTTAAAAATTATATATGCTGTCATTTGAGCCAATAATCATAGAATATGTCACCTAATGAGAAGATTATGGAAACAGGAGAACCAAGGAAACCCCTTGCAAGGCGCACGCTCTCGCTAGACCAAGAGACCTGGAGATTTTCTTTGTTTTTTTACACATCTGTAAATAGACTGGAATGTTTTTAAGAATATAATGAAATGTCAGATTTAGCTTTTTTCCTTTTATATATTAAAATATATCTTTCCTTCTTTTTTGCTTTTGAAAAATGGATATTTTTGTAGAAATCTAACAGTACAAGACTCTTACCTGTATGTGAGGGACAAAGTGTAAAACTAAAATAAACCAATCAAGGTCAACTAGAAACTGGCTTTGAAAGTTTGTTCCAGGGAGAGAGAGGGAGCAGAAATGATGCGGTGGTGTGCTGTTGGTGACACGTGGCATTGGACCTGAGCAAGTGACACACAAATGCTCTGAGGCAGAAGTTTTGGCAGCGCAAACATCATCTGGGTTTTGGTTCAGGTGCTCAGACAGCTCGGGGATTTCTCCATTTAGTCTTAGCAGTATGCAGGAAGTGTCATAGCTTGTAAGAGGGGATTTTGACTTGCTGATTGCAGAAGAGGTACCAAAAGGACTTTATTTTCTATGAGATGCATCCTGAGCAGGAAGCTGAGGGGGTTGGCGTTCAATCATGGCATAAAAAGAAAAAAACCCTGAGAGTTGAGAGGTTAAGCCCACAGAAAAGCATTCTCCAGATTCCTTACCCCAACCCCAAGCCTGGGTTTCCCTCTGTATCTGTTTTCTTTAGAGAAGTTGAACAGGAGGGCTGTCCTAATGGGAACGGGTTTGCAGAGCTGTCTTCAAGTGCGGTGTCAGAGGAGAGAGGCTTTTTAACAAGCAATAGATAAAATGCCTGTAACGAGTGGCTGTCTATTGCTTCCATATGCAGTAAATGGAAGATAACACACTTGGCAAGTGTGGGGGGGTTCATTTGGGGTTTGGTTTGGTTTTTGTCATGTTTTGTTGTTGTCTGTTTTTTTGTTTGTTTGGGTTTTTGTTGGTTTTTTTGTTGATTTTTGTTGTTGGGTTTAGGTTGTGGGTTTTTTTGGGTGGTATTTTTTTCTTTATGTAGTAAATGTCTACAAATGAGAAATTAGTCTTACAGATCTGAGAAGAGAAAATGCAATGAAGAGAAACACTGCACATGAGGGTAAGCAATTGACTGGAGAAGATATGTGACAGAATTTGTTTTTATTTAAAGAGGAACATCAGACCTCACAGGAAAGAATGAATAAAAATGATTGACACAGTTAAAATTTCTCATGAAACCCTTCAGCAAGACCTCATCCTATTACTCCTTATTTTAAAGGCTAAAGTTACTTCTTGGAATAGAAAGAAATATAAGCATAAAGTATATCCAGTCAGGCTTGCAATGGAAAGAACTTTCCAATAGAGGCCAACAATCTGTGCAGGGGATCTGTGTTTTGCAGCATGCTCATCGTGTTCCTGGAGATGCAGATGGTGGTACAAATAAACTCTGTTGACAATGAAGAGTTACAGGGAGCCTGTGCAATAACTGATGCTAAAGCCAGATTTCAGTCCATAAGTGCAATCCAAAAATGTGACACACGAATGCTTGAATGCAGGACCACTTTGTGCATAATTAACAATGAATGGAATCTAAATTAATTACTGTCATTTGGGGTCATGGTAGCGGAGGAGCTGTAATGCCATTTGTTGTCACTTAAGCTCAGTGCCTCATCTTTTTGCCCTTTTAACTGCTGCTACAGACCAGGAAGACATCATTACACCACGGTGTACTTGGCTGTTCTCTTCATTTGGATTTTGTGTTGCCTCAGCTCACACTTTAGTTGTCCATCTTGTGTCTCTTGGGAGTTGGAGGTGTTTGACCGGTGAGAGCTTTTCATTTTGTCAACAGAAGGGTTTAGTCTCCACTTGTCTGAGTCTTTTCTGATGAAGAGGAAAGCCTCAGTGTGTCCTCCTGACCAGGCAGCTGGACCTCGCAGGCTGCCAGGACAAACCTCCCGTGCGGTGCTTGAAGCAGCTGGAAAGCCCTTTGCCCCACACAGCCTCCCACACACTCATCAGCATGAGCATATCCCAGTGCCAGTGAGGCCTTCGGGACCTATGGTTGTGTCTGTCTAATCCAATTCTGCATCCAGCCCGGCAGCCTGGGCTGTGTTGGTGTGTTCGGGAATGTCCCTGCTGTCCCCTGTTTTGGTGGGGCCGCTCTCTAGCAGCCCCTTGCTGCCAGCGCAGTTCCTGTGACACAAAGCGCAAAGACCTCTCCTTGCTTTAATGGTGGTCACTTGCTTGGCTCATCTTGCTCTTGTGAGGGTTCCCTGTTTTCTGTAGGGCTGTCAGCATATACAGAACTGTGGTTCCTCGAGGTTACAGCTGTTGCACCTGGCCCTCTAGTGGAAAGCGGATGCTGGAAATCAGAGTGGAGGGACTTGAACCCGAAGACAACATTTCACCCAGCTGTCTCTGCGTCCCTCTCTCCTCGGCTCTCAGCATGGGAGTAGCTGCCGGGCGGAGCAGGATCCCTGCCTGTGTAAGATGTGGATGTGATGGGGGTGTATCAATGGGCAGCCACAGCTACGTGGGTGTGAGCGGAGAGGGCTGCTGTGCTGCAAGAGCAGGGCTCAGTCTCTCTGCCAGCCTGCTGGGACCAGCTCCGAGGAGGAAGAGACAGGCTTTCCCTGCTGCCTTTGACTTCTTTCCCGTCCCTGGCGAGCGCAGGGCTCCCTGCAGTTCCCCCGCGTGGCGCAGAGCGGTGCCCCTGGCAAGTGCCGCACCGCGCTGTGCCTCGTGGGCTGAAACCAGGCAATTAAATAGCAGCTAAAAAAAGATACGCAGACATAAGCTGCGTGCCATTTTTAGCGGCTTTCACCACCGATTAACTCCTTAGACAACAGCTGTATGAAACAGCCTGCCCAGCTCTTCCCGGTCTGTCCCTCTGGTCAAACCCCGGGCCTGCTGGGGGAGGGCTGTGGCTGCCCCCAGGAGAAGCAGCAAAACCTGCGGATGTGCGGCTCTTCCCTGGCTTTTCCAGTGCACGGGGGTGTAGGGCACAAAGCTTCTGGCAAGATCTGTAGCCTCTCGTGGGTCTGGAGAGCTTACACAAGCAGTGGGCTCCAGTTTTCAGCTGAGGCTACTGAGCACTGCAAGGATATAAAACTCTTTATGCCCCTGAGGTGCCACTGGATCTGGAAAATGGACTTTCAATCTCTAGACTTTGGGGTCCAGTGACCTGTGATTGTTATTAGACAAAAATTGTAAAATAACCCTAGTGTAAATACCAATCATCTTTTAAAAAGAGGCCAGCGTTTGTTTTTTAAATTGCGCTGGACCCAATCTACATAAAAAACCATAAGGGAGGATGAATGCATGACACAAGCTCGCTCGTTTATGGAATAGCACAGTGTGTTTTCAGCCCGTGGGGATGGGATGACTGATGACCCCCGCCCTTCCCCTGGACCTTCTGCAGTGTGAAAATAATGATCAAGACTTGTTTGATTTGTAGCTACTGGACTGTTCTGTTTAACAAGAAGCCCATTAGCAGGACGATAAGAGCTTTACAGGTGTTTTTAGGACAGCACAGCTCTGTCCACTGATCTGTCCACTGAACAGCTGTTGCAGCAGCATGTGCCGCTGTAGCCTCCATTTCAGTGCCTGGCCAGGATTTCCTGCAGCAGTGAGAGGAGAAGGGTGGGTCTGCGCTGGAGCTGACTGAGTAGTTTGGCAGAAGCAATGCGGGATGCTGCTGCCAGCTCTTGCACCACCCATCCCTTGCTGCCTTCACAGTGCCCTGTGTGCCAGACCCTCTTGCAGGAGCTGCACAAGCTGCTCCTGGCCTGAGGGGACAGCTGCTCCTCTTTCTCCCCTTCTTCCGCCAGTCCTTCTGCCTTCTCCAGCCTGGACCTCTGAGCCTCATCCTCTGTGTAAGGAAAAGGGGCCTAGACCCTGCTGCTTCCCACACTGCACCCTGGCCTGCCATGACACACACCAGCACCTCAACCCAGGCCTGTGGCTACATTCCCCTTCTGGTGTCAAGGCAACTGCTAAGCACATGCTGGGTTTTCTCTTCTGAAAAGCAGCAGTGTCACGCCAATCCCTCTCTGCTCTCTTCTGCTTCCCTCTGGATCACCCTGCCCTCTGCATGGCTGAGGGCTTGCCAGCTGTACTGTTTTATTCACAAAAACGTATTCTAGCCTCAGGTGTCCTAAAACAGCAATAAAATTTTTGAAGGGACCCTGGAATTCCTTGCTGAGTTTCTTTTCTCCTTTTCCTTCTTTTCTGAGAAGGAAAAACCTCAGTGGAGACAAGGTGTCTGGTTTCTTTTCCTATCCAATGAGGGCCGGAGCTGTTTGTTTAAACAGCAGCTAAAGGCGCCTCTTCCTGCAGGAGCTGCTTGTTGCTTGGCACAGGTGAAGCTGTGCTGTCCTCGGCCACGAGCCCTTGGCCCCCATGGCCCCATGGGGGCACAGCTCTTGGTTAGACAGCCTTGTCTGTCCCTGCCTAAGCCTGAGGGATGGGCAGCACTGAGCTTTGAAAAGGTGTGAGCTAATGCTGTGCCTTATTTCAGAGATGTCTTGGACCTGGATGTTACTATAAAATGTTATGTAGCTAGAGTAAAACATGATTTGATCAACCTTTAGTGTCCCTTTGGGGCCCGGCTGGAGCTACATTTGTGTGCTCGGCCTTGGAAAGGCAGCAGGGCCTGGACAAGGTTCCCCCTGCCTGGGCAGCCCTGTGTGGGAGCAGGACACTGGGATGGGGGCCAGTGGGAGCCCCACAGCACGTGCCCCTTGGATTCAGGGTCGGGTAGCTGCTGGCTTGGCTGGGGCTAGCTGGGTTTGGGGTGTGGGGGAGGTGGTGATGTGGCCTCTCTGATGGGGAGACAGGTTATGGGGCTGGATAACTTCAGGTGGGCCAAGCTTCAGCAAACTTCAAACACATGTGAAGGTTTCCACATATGAGATGGATAACACAGCAGTACAATTTTCCTGCTCTGATTATTTTGATACCTTTTTTAATGGTGTGGATCTGAGGTGATCATGTTTTAACTTCTGTTAAGGTGACTGGCTATAAAAGCGTGACAGAAAAAGGAGGTGCTGGCAAACCTTTTGCAATAACAGTGAATATCTCCTGCTCCCCAAGCAGTGTCTGCACTTCTAGATTACAATGGCTACTTGGCTTTAAAAACTGGCTCAATCAGACGTGCAGCTTGTGACTGCTTTTGCAAAGCTTTGAATTGGCTTCCTCAGCTTTTGAATGTCCATGGCAAAAACATCTCACCCCGCAAAAGTTTTGTGGCTCTGATGTGGGGCAATCAACTTGAACTGGGAGGCTTAGTCTTCAGGAAGAAATTTTAATAAAGGGCTCCCACCAAGCGAGCTGAACTGATGGCAGCCACAGTGGGAATTGTTACTACTGTGCTCCAGTGTAGACAAGGCCTCATTGTCTGGCTTTGGTGGGGAAAATGTCCAGTTTCATAAAGTTTGCTGAGCAAGGAAGAAAATAATTATATTGCAGATCAGCTTACAAGGGGTACATTCATGTTTGAAAGAAAACTTGATTTTCATAGGGTAAGGAGGAAAAGCGTAACTGCCAGAGGAAAAAGCCAGTGGCGTTGCTGACCTACTAAAATTTCCTCAAGTCAGAAGTTACTCCTGGCTGAAGGTGAGTCCCAGGGGCCTGAATCCTTGACTCTAGCTGAGAGGCAGACAGTGCAAGTGGGAAGTGTGCAGGAGACCAAGCAGTCCTGTGCCTCTGAAGGTACTCTGTACTGCCGGCACCCGGGTGCGAGGCAGACGTGGCAGAGAGCAGAGCCCTTGTGTGGCTGGGCAGCTGGTGCTGCAGCTGCATCGCCTCAGGCCCCAGTGCTCTTGTGTCTCCAAGCTCCCCCATGGGCACTGCCAGGGCAGAAGGTGTGGTAGTCCCACACCCTCATCCTCTGCCTGCTGTCTCAGGAGCCTGCAGGGGCTTCAGGCAGGCCAGCACAATGTGTCCTCCATGGGTCACGCAGCCCTGCCACCAGCCCCGGGAGTGTGACGGGACACAGCAGCGCCACTGCCTCGAGTCTGCCCAACTCCCAGTTACTGCAGCTGAGATTTCATTTGCAGTATTTGAGCAAACATTAGAAGCGTTTCGCTTCATGTGCTTTTATTTAGGAAGACCGCAGGGCATATGGTGAAAGATTATGCTTTACAGCACTGGGCTGGCTGTACTGAGCCACATGCAGCTGGCCCTGGCTGCTGACTGGCTGCCTCCCACTGGCACTGGGAGTATTTGCTGAAGCCATTTTGGTTGTCTCCCCTAGGGGGAGGATGTAATTATCTTCTTTTTGCAAGATTGCATGTAATTTTCTCTTCACTATCTTAAAAAAAAAATTTAAACAGAAGCAGAAATGAACTGTGCAACAAGCTAATAACCTATTAATTCTTTCATCAGATTGAAAGCAAAGCTCAAATGAATCTAGTGCTATAAATCTGGGGGATTTTGTGAGCATTTCTCTCAAGGAAGTGTGCACTCTTCTCTTTGCAGAAAGCTGCAACACCAGCAGAAACCCAGTTTGTTGTCATGGCAATGTCAGTAGTTGCCTTCTCTTTATGCCAAATCATAGGCACTCAGAGGATCATAGGAAAATTCACATAGAAAAGGCCCTCTGGAGATCTGTAGTCCAGCCCCCTGCCCAGGGCAGGGGCAGTCATGAGATCAAACCAGGCTGGTCAGGTCTTTCTCCATCCAGGACTTAAAAACCTCAAGGGATGGAGATAGTGCCTCTTCCTGGGCAACATTTCTAGGCTGTTGCTACCAGCCTTCTAGCATTCCTAATTCTAGTCCTTCTTCCTAATAATACTTGGGTTTGCTGTGACTTTGGTAATTATTCACCGTGTTTTCTATTTTTTGTCACCATGTTTTTCTATTTTTCACCACCATGAGAGTGTGATCTGGCTATACTTTTATATTTCCCTCTCGGTCAGTCGTCCTGCCAGATGACTAATGGGCTGTGTTTTCTTGTTGTTTTCTGCCCACATTGGCACTGCTTAAGGAAAGCATCCCTAGTCAGACCTGTATTTGTGCATCAGCAATGGGAACAAATGCATCCATCCATACAAGTGAAATATGCGCTTGGACTTACAAGAACGCAAATGTTGTCATTAATCCCAGTCCTTCCTATTATTTGTCATCTATGTAAAGTGTGCTGGATTAAGGAAAGGAGAGAGTGTGTGTGTTTGTGTGTGTCCTTGTCCTGAAGGGCACCCTCTTGCCAACTCTCTTTTAACGGGATTGTTTCACGAGTTTTGTGTTTCACTCTCCTCCTGCTGGTATCGTATTTAGTATACCACGTCCTGTCCAAGGACCAACTGCTGTCCAAGGTTTCTCTTGTTTAATTGAATTATGGTTGCCATGGGGAGTGGAAAGGTCAGATTTTGTTCTGCGTGGTGAATATTGCATGCCAAGGTATGTTACAGAGGAAGGGGGAAACCTGGATCTCAAAGTCTGTGTCAAGGAGCAAGAGGTTAAACAGAAGGGATTTAAAGAGGGGTTTATGGTAACTTGTTTCCTTACTTTGCAAGGAAATTAAGTTGGAGCTGGGTACAAAATTTAGCCTTATTGGAAAACCCCAGCTCCACAACCCAGTGCCACAGCTCTTGTTATGCTCATCTCCATGTTGTCTCCCTGCTTGATGGACAGTCTCCCCTGAGACCGAGTTATGCTTTGCCTGTAACACCTACCAAAGTTCTCTCAGAGTCTTTCTAGAGAACAAAGCACAAGCAAAGGGACTGACACCGACTAGGTAGGGCTGGGCAGGATACTGGCAATGGGTCAGGAAAACTACAAACAATGCAGTGCCAGAATTCCTGGTATTTGGTTTCCAAACAGCATGACATGTAGTTTGCATTTCATTCCCTGTGCCTTCCTCCTTCACTTTCCTGAAGTGAAAGGATGGAGCTTGGTGTTCAGGGATGCCACAGTGCTAGGCGCTATTCTACAGGCTCTGTAAGAACTCCTGTGGGCCTCGGTACTGACCTCAGTGCCAACCTGACATACGGACCCTGACACAGCCCTGCCTGCAGGAGGGGGACACAGAGATGGGCACCCCACTGGGAAGCAGCAGAACGTCTCTGTGGGAGGGTCTGGAACACAACAGGAAGTTTTGGAAAAAGCTCTCTTGCAAGGTTTTGTTTTGATGTTTACTTTTGTCTTTTGAGGATGTAAAAGGCAAAAAGCAGTGCAAGTAAACGAAACATTAATGAGATGTTCCCCTCCAAGCAGGAGTTCATGAGAACAGATGGGGAAACTGAGGTAAAAAGCAGTGCCTGAAACCCATCCAGCTGAGTATGGCCCACCAGCATGAGAGATTGAGTGGGGTAACTTGCATGCTCTGTTGCATTTGATTTTCCAGCATTCACACTTCAGACCTCATGGGGAGGGCAGGGTTGTGACATGAGAGGAAATATAGAACATCATGACCATGTTAAGTGTTATTGTGGAAGACAAAGCGAGCAGCTGTGAAATCTGATACAAATGGGTGGGTTTCATGGCTTGCAATATAACGCTTTGACATCACTTACATTACTTACAGAGGGACATTTATATTTTCTTGCTCACAGTTTTGCTCTCGTTCTTTAATTTTGCTAACAGTAGTAATAATAAAAGGCATCTGTGGAGACTGTACAGCTCAGTCAAGCTGTAAGATCTGTCATGCCATCTTTTTCTCAGGACAAAATCCAAAGCTGCCTGAGTTCTGGTTTACGTTGTCAGCTTGCTGCAGAGCACCAAGAGCAAGACTAACTCCAGCCAGGGCACTGCCTGCTTTGGGCTTGCAGAAGATATTCATGCTGCATTGTTCTTATTAATTACAGCCCTCTGGAAACATAAGGCATGGGATGGAGGAAAACGAAACAAACAGGCTTATTTAGGTCAATTACAAAAGTACGGGCTAATTGCAAACAAAGTGGTAAAACAGGAGCAGTCGAGGCTCGGAGGAAAACAATGTGAACAGTGACCTACATACTCTTGGGGAGTGGGGGGAGGTTAGACAGCAGGCCATTGGGAACACCAGCTCAACAGAGAGGGGTTTGCAAGCATCTCTGCTTTCAGGTCCCTGGGCCAGGGCCAGCCTGTGTGCCGAGTGCCATCCGTGCAGCCTGTGCAGAGCTGGCCTAAACACATAAGAACATTCAGGGAGACATCAGCCAAGCGATGCAGTGGCATTGTTCCTGCGTAATGTTTAGCCCCATAGAAAGCTGCAAGGTCCCTTCTGTGAGGGCAGAACCTGGAAAATAACAGCCTCCCTGCTTTCCGTTGTAAAACAGTGTGGGAGTGAAGATGGTGTTAGTTTGTATGCTCTTGCTTATGCTGCCAGAAGGAGGACAAGTGAAGGACACTCAGTTGCTTAGACACATGCTGAAAAACCTATCTTGTGCTCCCTTTCTGCGCCTGTAACAGTTAGGTGCTCTCTCTAACCTAACCTGGCCCAACACAACATAGCCCAACCCAACCTTTCTACAGTGAACAGGCCTCTGGGTGATCTTAGAGCAGTCAAGCAGCAGCTCTCAGCCTCTGCTCAGTGAGCTCTTGCAAGTGCTTTTAAGACATTTGTGCAAAGTAGCTCTTCTCGACAACCTTTCACAAACCCCTTAAGCCCACTGCCAACAAGACAAAGTTTGTAGATGTCTGCACCCCCACTCACTGCAAAAGGTTTATAGGCCCCAAAAAGTGGGAAAGGTATAAAGTGATTGCTCTAAGGGAAGCCTTTATCATTCCTCACAGAGTTCAATGGTAATTTCATCCTGTGGTATGTATTTCCAGAGAGCAGTAATTAGGGAGAACAATGGAACATAAATAAATCCTACAAAAGAGAACATGGATTTGGCATCCCTTATTTGAGTACCAGCTCAGTCAAATGCTTTCCTATCATGTGGTTTTCAGCTCTGGAGTCCCCTTGCAAGTAGGAGTATCCAACATCCAATCTCTGTGTGCCTGCCAGCCCTGGAACCTATCCAGTCAATGGGAGACAGCCTTCTACTATCTGCGTGATGCTGCTCTTGTCTCTACCCACATCTAAGGTCACAGACAACTATGCTCTTAAAATGACAGAGTTCATGCAACACTGGAGTCCCATCATGGGCTTTTGAGACTGTCAAACCATTTGATCCTGTGTGTAAATGGGGCCAGACTCTGTTAGATATAAGCTTGAAAGTACCTCTGTGGATTAGCCTGGCTAACATGTCATGGCTTGTCTGACCAGCCAAAGCTGCGGTGGTGGCAAGTTCACCAGCCCCAGGCAGTGTCCAGGCTGAGTTTTGCCTCAGTACTTGATGTATATCCTCCCTCATAACCTCCATGTAGCCAGCAGGAAGCACAACGCGTTTACCTTCAGCAGCTACTACATAGCATTTTGATCCCCTGCCACTGATAAATGGACAACAAAGACAGGTCCTGCTTCTGGTGGAAATTTAATAGGGTTGTAACATCATTTATCTCCCTCCACAAGCTGGCTAATGCCGCGGCGTGGGGCGGTGGGGAGTGCCACAGCCTTCCAGAAGGGTCCCCAGCCCGGAGAAGCTGCTTCAGTAGGGAGGGCCAGATAAAGGCGCAGCCGCATACACTCCCGATGGAGCGGGGCACACGCACAGACACACGAAGAACAGGCGACAGCAGGAGACAAAGGAGGCAGGAAGGGCTCTTTGTAGGGGTTCCAGCAACGAGGTTTATTGAGGAGGGACCAGGGACGAAGAGCAAGATGGAGGGCAGGGTATGGGTTTATATATGGGGAAGAAGGGGTGGGCAGAGCACCAGAGCCAGTAGGTTGAGGGCCAGGGGACAGAGTAAAGGTAAGGGGGCCAATGGGAGTACAGAACAGGAGGGACTACGGGGCAAGAGCCAATGAGGGGTATAATCAAAAAGAAACTTCTAGAGATGATACGAATGTGGAATAAGGGGGTGGAGAACAGAGAACCAATCTCAAACACAGGAAATCCATGCCTTATAATAATTATGGCAAGGTCTCCTGGGAACTCTCCCTGTCTTGGGGGGATGTTTTGACCTGTGGCCCATCCCACCAGTGAGCCCTTTTGGTTCTGAGTTTTGCCTGCCCATTGGCATCCTCACAGGATGCAACAGCTAAGGCACAAATGTGTGGGCCAGGCCACAGCTAGCAGGGATAGGTGCTCACACAATTAGTGTTGTGCTAGTGGAGAGACTGGAACAGAAGTAGTGGGGGCTGTGGCCTTGCTCTCAGGGAGCCACTGGCCCCTGCAGTGCCCTGCCAGGCTTGCCTGCCCCTGCAGCACTCAGGAGCTGGGGAGGCTCTACTGACGACCTTTCACCACACACGCTGCCCAAGATGGCTGCGGGAAGTCCAGCAGCCATTCCTCCAGGCTTCAGTCAGCTGGCACACATTTTTTTTTTATCAATCACATCTACCATGCCACAGCAGGCTTGGAAGCACACCTCACTGCACACCGGATGCCCACGTGCCTCAGGCACCAGGTGAGTCAGAACATGGCCTTGCTTTGACAGCTGAATGGGTGCTTGTGTGCACTTTGCTAATTATGTTAAAAGTAGTTTTAACTGAGGGCATAGGTTTTGTTGATCGCTTGAAATACAGGAGTGACACATAAACAGACTAGTTCACATGTTATAATAGCAGAGTCAAAATTTAAATGGATTTGTAATTTTTTCCTTTATTTTAGGGGACAGTCTTCTAATTCAGAAAAAAAGTGAGTGTAGCTGACCCTGGGATTTCCAAGTACATCTGTGCACATTTTGTCTTATTACAGAAACTATCAATCCTTAGTGGACACAAGCCTTTTCTAAGCAGTAACTTTCTGTCTTCAACTGGACTTTCTATACTGCACATTTTGTTTGTACTCCCCATGGTTTCTCTTTATCAGCACAATTTCCTGGCAACCAGCTGAATGGCATTCATGCATGTATATTTTTCTTTTTTTAAAGCACAGCTGGGATCTATGATATAAGCATATTCTCCCTGGATGCATTATGAACCATAGATGTCTACATGACTTTTCCATGGGAACACATGAAGAAAAGATCCTGTGTAACTGCTGGCTGAATTCTAAACATTTCAAGTCAGGTACCAAGAGCCTGATAAAAAGACCTAAGCTATGGTTGGAAACAATTTCCAGAAACTCATTCTGCTTATCCCTTGTAGCTGTGGCCATAAATGAGAGAGAGGAAGGGACAAAGCTCACTGCCGGAAAACAAGTCAACAAAAGCAACTCTGTTTGGGTTTCATCACCTGATATGCTGTACATTGAGCTTTGGAGGCCTCTGTGTGTCCAGAAAAGAATTCTCAGTGCATTTTGCCAGGGCAAATTCGTATCTAATTAAGAGGTTAATAAGGAAATTATTATTAAGTTCCCAGTCATTTTCATAGTTGGAGAAAAGTTAAATGTGAAATGCCCTCTATATACTGCCTGCTAACTGCTTTTCTTCCCTTACCCTCTACCTGTCTAGGTATTTTAATTCTGGACCAGACCAAAGCTGTTTATCTTTCCTCCTCCACTTTCTCTCCACATCTGAGTGCCTGCTGTTCACTGTTCTAACAAGAAGTCAACAGGAGGAAAAAGGCATAATAACCCTGCTGAATCAACATCCTGTGAGGCTGAAGTGATAGTCATTATCCTAACTGGAAAGCAATGCTACAGTCCTTTGGAGGTTGGAGGGTAGGCAGCTCTTACAGAAGAAGATCAAATGCTCTTCTTTCACAGAGTTTAAAGCTTGTGGGAAAAATGTGTTCTGTGCTCTTCACTTGGCCTGAAAGCTGCTCAGGAACATAGCACTGAGGGTGTGGAGCAAATTGTCCGTCCCCACTACTTTTGCAGGCACATGTGAAGCAAGGTCAACCCATCCTCTAAGCTGTGTGGGAGCTATGAATCTGCATGAGAGTGACGCTGATCCCCGACTCACTCACCTGGTTGCTGAGCTGGCCCCAATTGCTCATGCTGTCTCCCACAGCTTCCACAGCTTCCAGTTTGGAGCTCCGTCTAGTACCAGGAGAGCAGGTCAGCTCCAGCACATTGGTGAAAAAGTGAAATCCTTTCTCAGATCTGTTTCTCTGACTAAGAAAACAAATTTAAAATGGCAAAACCCCAAGATGATCAAGCTACCACCCAGGGGCTTGGCTGTGGTGTGGTATCAGCAAATCAGGGTTTCAGAGGCACAGAGCACCTTGCAGCCCCCATGACACGGAGCTTGGGAAGCACTCTGGGTGCAGTCATGGGATACCTCTGCCCTCAGCACATCAGCGCAGCTGGCTGGAGACTCACCCCGTGTTCCCTGCCTGGGCACAGGTAGTAGAGAAGATGTTTGTAAGGAGAATAAGTTCAAGGAAAGGTTTAATATCACACTGAGAGGGCTCATGTAGCATTTCTACTCTGTTGCTTTGTGTCTTCTTTTATGTGCTTTTTTTTAACATCATATTTTTAACCAGGAAAATAATTTTTAAAAAAATCACTTCCAAAATGTTCCTTTTGCTTGGAGTCCTACACGATTACAGAACTATTGCAAAATGCTATTTCTTAGAAAAGCACAGAGGATTTCTGCAACAGAGAATAACATTTTCAGATACTTCATTACCTAGTGCTTAAAAATATGGCATTTAATTTGTTGAGGCATCTGTTCTTTCATTATTTAAGGCGTCCCTCAGAAGGCTTCTTTAAGAACACATCATTCAAGACCAAATGCTGGAAACGCCAAAGATAAATGAGATAATTTATTCATTGTACATTACCCTTTCTGTCAAGGAAGAATTCATGGCCTCTAGAGTGAAGATGAAAGTCCTGTTGCTTTCGGTTATCATTAACTGATCTCAGTCAAGGCAGTGCCCTGTGGAGATGGGCCCTACAGGAACATACTGTAAAAACACAAGCCTTGTTCAGAAATAAAGGTAATCTGTGAGGAGGCAATAATGGCACAACAAAAGAAACAGCAGTAATCGCTGGGGTGGGTGAGCACAGAGTGAAGCGCTTGCCCCTGCACAAGCCACACACACACCTTTAATGAGCTTCAACACAATGGCCAGCGGATTACCAGCTTGACTGCTGCCATGGGAGAGCTTATTTTGGACACCACGAGCAAGAGCAACATCAAGAGGCTTGTCATGGAGCAGCAGGTTTACCAATTGCTTCTAGACATGCCACTGGATGAAAAGCAGTTTCTCCATTTCAAGTGGTTTGGTATTTACTGGAGGATAGGGCTGGGAGAACAGAAGTCATGCAGGACAGAATCATCTACTCTGGTTTCACTCCAGCTAAAGCTCCAGTAGTTGTAGAGTCAGTGCAAGGGGTTTGCATTAACCTTTCATAAATTTGATATTACAATTGGAAAATCGCATACCTCTAACAATGAAATAGGTGTGTGGTAAGACTTATACTGCAGTACCGAGAGGAAACTGGTGTTTCCTGCCTGTTTCCCTTTTGTATTTTTGAGAGCAAAGAAAAAAAGAGCAAGTGTTTTTATTAATGAAACTATAGAAAAAGTTTCTTTAAAAACCACTGGCAAGATCTTTCTCTTTAGGACAAACTGAAGAAACTGTGACATTTCATGTTGCTTCAGAAATAACTGGAAAGGTAGTATACTTTAGTCAGAAAATCAGAAACATCCATTCCCTGTCCCAGTTCCTTTCAGTGAATTTTGAAGTCCAGTGATATTTCAGAGTTAGCCTGTCTCTTCAGTCGCTTCACAGACACAAAGAATTGTAATCACAAATCACATTATGCTGTGCTCAGCTTCCAACAAAAGAGGAACAATTCTAGTTGCTTTTAAACAGTGTCTCCCAAGCATACATCTCAGCTGTCCTTTGTTTTCAAAGACATCCCTCAGTTCTTTCTCAAATGTATGCATGTTTCTCCCAAATGTGATGACTCTGATGTTTTAGTGTTGAACAGCAGAAATTTAAGAACTACTGACTACATTTTTTTTTCCTGTGCAGTGCCAGAACCCAGTCCTGTACAGGCTGGTGCACATTTCAAACTCCATATACACTGTGAGTAGTTCCACTCACTAGAACTGAAAGCCTGGATAAAACTAAGCATATGTGTAAATCTTCACAGAAGAGGGATTTTATTTTTGCTGCAGCAGCAGGTCTGGTTTCCTTCCTGAGTTTCTCCTCACCCTTAGTAAAAAGACACTGTTATTGAGCAATAGGACAAAAGGTTTGGTAGGAATGGACAATATTGACATTTTCTAAAAGAATCCTTTTTTTATGTGCCACCTCTTGGGTTGCAGACCATGTCTGGGGCTGAAAGCTAAGACACCTATATGATTCCATGATTCTATACATACACTCTTAGCTCCATGGACTTCTATTACTTTTATTTTCAAAAACAATTGCAATATTACCAACTTTTGCAATTTTATTGTAAATCTCACAAAATTCGATATCTTTCAAAAAGCCATAGTTCCCAGAACCTTATGACATTTTGACACAGCAACAAGTATGGATTTCTCTATGGCACGTGCATCAAAACAAAAACTATCAAAGGTTAGACACTGACATTTTAAATTCACTTCCTGCAAGTTACCGGTAGAGATTAGAAGGATGTCCCCTTATGCCTCTGGGTGTTTTCATCAATTTGTGCAGGTTTCTGACCAGACAAACCTTTAAGATCCTAGTCCTGCAAGCCCTTGTGCCTGCTCAGAATCCCACTTGGAATGCAAACAAACTTTTCCTGAAATTCCGGTGGTGCAGGTTCACGCAGTCACAAGCTGTGATGGTGGCAGTGTGCTGGCCACAATGGGGAAGACCATAACCCATGTGGGTCATTTGTCACCGTAAATGTCTGCCTGAACTTCAGCAAATTTTCATGGCCTGTATTTTTGGAAGGATCATCTCCAATTGCTGAATAATCTGGGTTTGAATTATCATTGAAGACAGGGCAGTCACCAAAGACAGGAAAGGTAGCAGGTCACCCGCAATAGGCAATAGGGAGCCAGAAAGATACTCCTAGGACAGGACAAATTGCAATAAACGGCAGGGCATGTTAAGGAAGAGGGAGCTAGTAGGGCTTTTCCGTGCTACGAAAGGCATTTGGTTTCCTTTCCTTTCCTCCCTTTAGGGCTGTGGTGTGACCAGTGTCGATATGCATAGTCTCTTTGAACTGAGAGAGAGAACTACATCCTAAATGTATGCCCTCTGAGAGCAATTCAGCCTTGCTGGCTTGTGAGCCTCCCCAGCTCCTCTCATATGGTTTGTGGCTGCTATGGCATGGGAGGGCAGCTGTCTCTCTTCCCACTTGGGAAGCACAGGAATTAGCATAGTGGCTTCCGAACTTTTCCACAGGAAACAGGTATTAGACAGCTCCAGGGCAAAAACCTCTTGCTGGCCTGACATGTATTTGCTTCTAGGCTCTCACCTGCTAGAGGCCAGCATACAAATGTCCAAATTTCTGATTCCATGGGCATCCTGATGTGCCAGTGGGCTGCCAGCCTCCTAACAAAAACTTTGAAGAGCTGAGGAGAGAAGGAGCTCCAGTACTTCATCATAGATGGAAATCTATGCAGTGGGGCCCTACCACGCCATTGTTGTGGACTCCCGTGGTCATCCAGGAATACCCAGCTCAGCTGCTGATGGGTTTGGCTTTGCCAGCAGCCTCCACACCACCTGTGTGAACACTGTAGCCCCAGTAAAAGATCCACACACCAGATGTGAAGTGTCAGCCATCTCACACTGTGGCGGCACAAGCTGACATCCTCTGTTCCCTCTCCCACTCCAGAGCAGCAGGGTTACACAGTCCCATGGCCCCCTTCCCTGTCACTTCCCCACAGGGCTCCTGTTATGGCACAGGCAGGATGTGGTGACAAGCTAGGAATGGCCAGGCAGGTGTGTGGGGCAGTCAGGACAGTCTGACACCCCCAGTGACAGCAACACCCCCAGGCACGGTGTGAGCGCCCACCCTGAAGGGGAAGGAAGCACCCAAGATTTGTAAATACTTGTGGTCGAAAGAACAACTAAAGTCAGAGGGTCCACAAACAGTGTGGCTGAATTGTAGACACACTAATTTGCACCAACAATTCAACCCGTTTGAGAGACCAAGATGGGTTAAATGACATTTGTTGTAGTCCTACCTCTCATCTTCTGTATGGGACAATTTTCCAAATCTCTGGTGTCACTGTCCAAGGGATGCTCCATATTTGCGTAGCTGTTGGTGGTGGTGTCAGGGCAAGTGTAGTTTGGTTATTCTTGGGAACTATATTAAGTTTGGATGTTAAGGCAACCCGCGTTCCATTTCGTCAGAGACGCTACAATAACAGGCTAAAGATGGACAGGGTTACAGGGCACGATGGAGGCGGGGGGCGCAACCATGGGCCCTGAGGGTGGCGGGCACGGCAGGACGCTCTTAAGTGCCTTTGACCTTCCCCCGGGTCTCACTTGGTTCGTGTGTGGGAGACGCACCCTCGGGTGCCCCATGAGAGCGCGCCAGAGGCCGACCAGCGCCGGCGGCCTGCCCAGG
>WEIT01021135.1:59776-78805 GCA_013389985.1 Dryoscopus gambensis
GGGGCGGGCTGGGCTGGGGCGGGGGAAGGGGAAGGGGAAGGAGAAGGAGGCGCGGCCCCTCACCCGCAGTGCTGCCGCCGCAGGGAGGAGGCTGCTGGCTGTGCTGGCTCGGACGTTTCTCTTCCTCTCCTCTCTTCTCTCTCCCCTTCTTTCTGTCTCTCTTTCTTCCCCCCGCCCCCATTTTGCACAGAAGCCGGGAGGATAATTCACTGCAGGCTCTGACTGCATCCCTCTTTCCCCCCGGCCACCACTGGCGCTTCGGGAAAGGTGAAGGTGTTGGCCGGGGGTCTGTAGTCCTTGGCAGCAGCTATAGTGCCTCCTTGATCCACTTTGTAAATAAGGGGTGGGGGGACGTGGAAACATCCTATGCCTTTATTATCTGGTATCACACACTATGTAATTGTGTGGACTTAAGACAGAGATAGGTTTGTTAGAGTTAAAAACTCCCTCGTGTGTATTCTCGGGGTTCTTCTGCGACTCAACGTTTAATAGTCAAGTACAGCATTGTGCTTTCTGGGCTGTGAAGCATAAGGTGGAATGGAAGTGCATGGAGCTAAAGCAAGGGGTGGGAATTTTTGTCTTTGTCATAAGATGATACTAAAGTGCAAAATCGAAATTTTGGGTTTGGGAATTGGGTGGATGTGTTAATGGATAAATGGATAATAATTTGTGTGGAAACCTCTGAAAATAGTAATGCTGCCTCCATCCCTATTGATGCCTTGCCTAAGGCATCACTATAAGCTCTTGCATTTACATTTCTTGCAAAGAATGAGGCTAGAATTGATTGTGAATATCATATTGACTCACAGTGCATCTTTCAGTTTAGATTACTGCTGATTTGATCCTCTGGAATCTGCAAAAGGAAAGTCTGCCAGCCTCTGTGAATAGCTTTGCAGTGTACGAGGAGTGGAGTTCCCAAGCAGAGAGAGATATGTGAATGTGTGGGAGCAAAGCTGAGCACGTCGGTGTTTCTGCCTCAAACCTGGGCTCGTTCCCCAGGCACAGTCTGTGTGTGGGGTGAATACCTCCGTGGTACCTGGAGATGATGTCAGTTGAAGGGTCTACGATAACAAGTCGGATCAAGAATCTACTTCGCTCCCCTTCCATTAAGCTGAGGAGAAGCAAGCCTGGGAACAAGCGAGAAGATATAGGCAGCAGGGTGAGTGCCGTGTGGTGCAGCCAGCGTGCTGTAACTTTGTTGTCTAAGTTTCCATCTTTACTGATAATGCTGCTTTGGGAGACGTGGTATAACTGTAGAGTAATGCAGAGGAACTGATGCATGACTGGTCTGTCTTTTAGCTGGGATCTTTGCTGTGCTACAGATCCTTCCTAAAGCCTGTGCCCCTCTTCTGAAGCACTCCTTTTGCTTGTGTGATACGAACCCAGTCTGTATCAGAAAGCTTTTGGGATTTCCCACACTGCGGTGTGTGGAGTTGTTACAGATGACTGACAGGAGAAATGCAGTGTTGCCTCGTCCTCCATGTTACCGGCTGCTAACCTGCTTTACCGACAGCTGAGGATACAGAAGCACCTCTTCTGTGTAAGCAATTGCTCTCACCCTGCAAAGCAGAGTTCTGTGAGCATGTGGGGAAGGGAAGGATGATATGAAAGATGTGAAGCATGTCTTGGAGATGTCTGTTCAAGACAGATAGGGTCTGTGTTCCACAGATCTGGATGTGCTTTCATCTGTGTGCCTCAGACCACCTTTCCTTGCAGTTATCTTCTGTTGGGTATAATTGGTTCTATCAGAAAAATCCGTCATTGTTCTTGGTGTTTTGGAGAATTCTTGATAGACGCTCACTCACTCACTGGGAATTGGCTGGTGTCATGAGGAGAGCATGACTTAAGCCTGACTTCAGGGAGCACAAGAGCTGGGTGGCATTGCCTTGTGCTGACAGCAGGTGCCTCTGAGTCAGGGCACCTTGTTCTGTCCCTGCCACTGATTCACCTGTAACCCCAGGCAAATCACTCAGCCTTTGTGTAGCTCTCTGTCTCCACAAATAGAAAACTTAATCCCTCCCCTTTTGTGAAGACTTGCTAATAAATAAGAAATACTGTAGTACACGTCTGAAAAGTGTATTCATTGGTCTCAAAATAGTAATGCTTCAAAATTTCTTGAAGTGAAGAGTGTATATAAAACTTCAGGGGAAGTAAATGACAGCGTACCTAAAAATGGTCTTTCCCCAGCATGGCATCCTGTTCTCAGAACTCTGGTTCAGGTCAGAGTTTCCCTTAGATGGCTCTTTAATACCAGGGAACACAGTATTCTTCGCTTGCCAAGCAAGAGAAAAACTTGCATGGCTTCCTTAAAGTTGTCTAGGGGCAAGTCCTTGGTGCTTGTGCTTGGCTTCAGCGTGTGCATTTAATGCAGCCTGTGGACTGCCAGTGAAGCGTGCTTTGTTGGTGTTGCTGAAGGGCAGTTTGTTGGTCCATATTCTGCAGAGACTTCTACTGGAAGAGAAAAAAGCCACTTGTACCCCTACGTATGGTGGGCATTTGATTTTGGCTCTGTGGTCTGCACACTCCTTTTCAGGGCTGGGACCTACTGCTACATACCCTGGGTATTCTCTGGTACATGTTTCATTTTGCTTTCCTTTCACATGCTTTTTCGGAGAGCTCCATTTCATCCTTTGCGCTGTCTCCCAGTGTGCAGCCAGGGCTTTCTGAGCCCCTGGGGAGGTATATCATGGATTCATTCTGCACCATCGAATTAGGGTTTCAGGGCTGGATTTTGTCTATTTTAGGAGTAAGAGCTGTTAATCTGTGAGATGCAAAGGAACTGATGGGGAGTTTGCTGGTAGAATCAGTTTGGCTGGTAGAATCCGTTTGATATTATGAGGGCTTAGGTGCAGATATTGGTTTCCTAAAGTGATCTGCTCTGAATTAGCTCAAATGAGCTAGGGTTTGCCATCAGTGGGCCAGCTGGAGTGGGCAAGGTGAAAGGGAGTGATTTTTAGCAGAGATCTGACATATGTTGGGTATTTGTGGAGATGCTTCCTCTGCTACATGTGTGCTCCTCTGCTTTTCCAAGGTAAGAAGCAGCTCTACTTTTCTAAAATAGCAGGAAACAGATTTCAGTCTGCTATTTGGTGTGTGTGTAAAAACCCCTGGGACTTACACTGGACATCATACACATCACTCCTGAAGGGTCTTTTTTGACCTGCAGGAAGGAGCTTTTCAGGCATCTTTGTCTCTTGGACTTTTTGAGAAATGTCTGCTCCAAAAGCTGTATGAAACTGGTCAGGTGGAAGAATGGAAGGGCCTACAAAGTTGATCATCTCAACTGAATGCTGCTTGGTTATCTAGGATGTAGGTGGACTGTTGCCCTAAATTAATGGCTGGAAGATGATATTGTGCTTTGCATATGCAGGTGTAGGTCAAGAACCAGCCCTCAACAGCCCTCGGAGTCCCTCAAGTTTTTATTGCAACCAGGTGCTCAATTTAAGATGGACAGGCACCCTTGGTGGCACTGCCTAAACTTCCATGAGCTGTGATTTTTTTCTTTTTTCCCTCCAGTGGGAAGTGTCCCTGGCTCTTTCCTAAAGAATCCTTTGGGCGTGTGAGGCTTGCCAGGCTGTCTCAGTGGTTAGGGACAGACCCCTTGGGCAGTTTGTCATGCTGAAGAGAAGGCCTGTGAAACTGGCTCTTTTCAGTGAAGCAGCTGCATGGTGCTGGGCTGGCTGTGGGCAGGCTGTGGGAGGCTGGCTCTGCAGAGACCTGTTTGTGCATTGCTGTGGAAGGGGGAGTGTGGGTAAGTAGAGATATTTTGCATGATGGCTGTGCAGGACATGCAGTGTGTTACTTGGGATCTGTGCAAGACAGAACTTGTTTTGTGACTTCCACTAGGACTAATTTCTTGCTATAATTAATGCATGGTTTTACTGTAGAGCTCCAGGAGATCTCTACAGGAGTAAAGCTAAGGAGCCAATAGATAATCATGGATATTAAAAAAAGAAAAAGGGGGGGAAGGAATGGGAGCTCTAAGTAAAGCTTGTTGACAAATTGGACATACTGTTTGGTTTTGTTGCTGCTTTTTGAAAACAGCTTTTGTTTTGTGGGAGTCATGATTTTTGTTGCTGCCTGACTAGTTTTATGTTTAGACTTCTTTTTTGTGTGTGTGTCTTCTGATGTTCATGGCTTGAATCCACTTTTGCTGTGCTCTCCAGATCTTTGTTTTTTGTGTTGAACCCATATAGACCTAGAGTATTGTGGCTTAAGTCTAAGGCTTGTTGACTGTTGGGATTTGTAATGTACTGCTGTGGCAGTTGGAAGCTAAAATTTCCTCAGATAAGTTGATTGGCCTGCATTCAATTTCTAGAGGATTACTAGCCCTGCCAGAAATCCAGCCGTGCATCTGGTCACCGTGCTTGTGATTCCAGTAGAGACACGGGGTTAAAAACTGGGCGCTAAGTGCCTTTGAATCGCCCTGCAGAGCAGCACTGTCAGGACAGTGGGGAAGCTAAGGGCTGACCCGTGTCCCATTGTTACAATGTCCTGGTTGCTGTAGTACCCTGCTCACAGAAGTAATGTACCTAAGCAAGTTCAGTTCCTGCAGAGGCTGTTGATATTGTTGAGCTCTACACTTGTAAATATACACCTCTTTTCAACTAATTTAGCTGTGCCTGTTTTAGGGGATTGGTGTGTGCGTGTATCCTACCTCAAATGATATTGTGAATGTCAATGTAGAAACAAATTGCTACAAAACCTGCTACAGGCTTTCCCTGAAACGGGAAGTCAGTGAATCAAAGAAACACATTTGGAATTTGCTGCTTGTTTCTTTGATCTCTCTTGTTTTTTCTAAGCCAGAAATATTTCAAGTTGCCTGTTTAAAAGAGTGCTTTGACTAAAACCTGAATTCCTCAGCAGGAAGTCACTCAGCAGGGAACTGTTGTGTTGTGGTCTCCCCCTCTCCAAGTGGCATGCAAACATGTGCAGCTGGAGTGCCTGTTCCTGCCCCATGATGCTGAGTTGGACTGGGTGGCTCTGCAAAACCTTCTTGAGAGCTTTTGTTCTGAAAATGAGCCCTAAGTTGCTCCTAGTGGGACAGGGTTTCCTGTCCTCCTTTGGTGAGGCATGGTCTGTTCTTACTGCCAGCCAGTAGAAACAAGTACGTGCACTTCTGTGTCCTGCCACTGAGCTTGCACAGATTGAAGAGGAAAGCACATCCATGGAAGCTTCAGACCTCTCATGTCTTGTCATTCCCAATGAAGTTCTCCAGCTTCTTAATCCCCTGAGAAGCTGGAGGGCTCGGCTAGGACCACAGGCTGTACTGGATGCAGGAGAATGGAGTAATGTTTCTGGCCTGACTGTAGCTTCCTGCTTCAGCACACAGTCCTTTTTGTTTGAAAATATCATAGCTTCGAAGCTGGTCTTCACTGGATCAGCTGAGAATTGCTGAACCTGAAGTGGAACAGAACCAAAAACCACACAAGTTTGGTTCACTGATATAAACGCATCAAAAATCAAAAACCTGTGATTAAATCACTTCAGATGCAGCTGAGGCTTGTTGCTGAGTGGGATTCTTTGTAAGTCTTTGGGAACAACTTGGTCCTGCAGCAGCAGAACCTGCTGGGTTCCCGGGGAGCTGGATATGGGACTGAGCAGCCTGACTGTGTGGAGGAGTTAGGAAGCAGCCTGTCTAATGCTGACTTAAGCTTTTCTTTTGGCAGGATTTGGAAGGGTCTTCTACAAAATGTTGGTGCTTTTGAGGAGCTGTTCAGTGAAGTATTGCCTCACTCACCCTCTTTGTTCCACTGCAGTCTGAGCAGTGCTCAGCCCACCATCTCTGGGACCAGTGCAGCCAGGGGCACAGCTGAGGGAATGCATCTGACCCTGGTCTGGCTGACTGCTGCTGTGCCTGTTGTGCTTCAACATCCATGAATATTGCTTGACCCCAGCTGATAGCTGGGGATCTCTCTCACAGCTCTGCACTGCTCAGTCCAAACACACCAATTGCTTCAACAGCTTAGGGCCTGCTGTCCAGAGATAGAAGGGATTTCATGTCTGTCTCTGGTCAGGCTTATAACAGTATCCCTTAAAGCAGAGGACAAAGGCTGGTTGGCTTCGCCATAGCCAGACCTGCATTTCGGTAGCATGTCTGTGTATCTGTAGATAGAGTCGGTGGAACAATTAAGAGTGTCATAGCTCAGGGGTTGAATGCTTCCCTGCTGGATTGCTCCGGTGTCCCCTATTCCATCCTCAGATATGTGGTGCTCAGGATGACTCTGTGTTTGTTAGTAGTTTCACACACGGTGTTTTCTTGTTCCATTCTTCACTCTGTGAATGATATACTTTGTCCTGAAAATACAGGGTGATCTGGCTAGCTCTCCTGGTCTAAACATGAGTGTTAAATGTGACTTACATACACATAGCATATCAAAGCCAGAGTTTTTCTGCTAATGGACTGCAGCACCAGTTGACTTTGGTTCTTGAAGTATGGTGGATATAAAAGCATATAACAATTCAACATATTTGGTCTTGTAGCCTGCAGTTGTACCCCTAAAACACTGTGATACTTCTTGCCAATCTTGAGGCAAGATTGCTGGCAAGATCCATCTTTCTATCCACCCCTAAATCATGTGCTGTCTTTACTGTGAAAGATAGCAGGAAGACATCTCTGTGGCAGGGGGAAGCATGATGATGTGCTGGGGTGAAGTCAGCATAAATAACACAAACTAGGTCATTTGCCTGATGGGTTTAAATAGTTCTTGCTTCCTGTGGATGTCATACACTGCTTACCTGGATAGCCTTTCAGAGCTGCTGTGGTTCTGCCTTGAATGTTGTTCTTCACCTCCTTCAGATGAGCTGGGTCCTCTGAGAGGGCACATGGGACTTGGCTAACCTGGCTGGAGAGGCTCGTAAGCAGGTTTTACACTGCTGTCCCTGCTGTGCTGGCTGAGCTGTGCACACACAGCCTCCCTTTTGCCCGTGGGCCATGAAGCGTGTAGTGTTTGCCAAAGACCTGGCTGGGACACTGAGATGGCAGAGGTCAGGGCTGGTCAGAGGTGTTGCAGGTGGTACATTTGCTGCTTGCTAGTCAGAGCTGTTGTTCACTGTGGTGCTGAGGGGGCTGGTGGAGAAAGACGTCCTCAGATACAGTGGAAAGATACCTCCTTCAGAGTGTACCATCTGTTTCACTAGCTTCGTGCTTGGCCCTACCTGTGGTGTATAACCTCATTTGTTTCAGAAGGACAGAACAACTGAAGTGAAGTCAGACCAGGCTGGGCCACTATCTGATTTTCTATCATCAAGGATTTGCAAGCACCTGTAAAATGACTTGTATATTATTTACTGTCCTCTATGTCTAGTGGAAAGTAACTACAGGGCACCCATCTCCATTTCTGGCTGAGAAAGTGGTGGTCAGAATTCTGGTGGCCTGGAAAATTGAAGTAGATATTTTGTTTCCTGTTGATCAGGTCTTGGGGAGAAGTTGCTTGATTAGCCTTGGCACAATTTTCTCTGGGAGTGTGAAAGCAAACAACATGTACTAGCTACTCTTTGGCTTTTTTCAAAAGTTTTGATGTTTGGTGCCAGGAGTGGTGCTTACATGGCACTCAAACAGTGCTTAGACCTGACATTAATGCTGAGTGATCCCAGCTAGGGACTGAATAATTAACTATCACCAAGCCCAGTTTCAGTTACTTCAGGCTTCTGTTTGTGCCTGACATACCTGCCTCCGCATAGCTGGGAGTTTCTGAGGGCTCTGGTATGCGCGTAGCAGGGTTGCGGCACGCTCGCTGCTCTGGTTCCCAGCTCCAGATGTGGGCTGGTCCCTGTACCTGAAACCCTGCGGGCTTTGCTGAGGCTGTACCCACCAAAGGGTGGCTACTGCAATTCAGAAAACCCTCCTACTATTTCCTTTCACCACAGTGCTGCTTAGCCTTGCCCTGAGCACGTTCGTGTGTTGTGCAAGGAAATGCAACTGAGGCCTGCAGCTGTTGTAATCAGCTGTGCTGCGTGATCTGTATTCAAAAATATCAATGCAAAGGTGTCTCGTATTTGTATGACCGTAGACTGCAGGAGCATCCCATCTCTCTACCTTGCTTTGCTGAGCACTGGACAGATGGGATAAAGTAGACCTAGCCCAGATGAGCTTCAGGCTTAAAACACTAAAGGTATGGAGGGAATGGAACATGCTTTTTCTATACAGACATGGTTCCAAACTCCCACAGGAAGTCTGAGGCAGACCTAGAAATTGAATCTTGATCCTCTAAGGCCAAGTCCTAGCCTTAGTCACAAAGCCTAACCTCTTGCAGATTACCAGGGATGTTTCTCACCTCTCCCATGTGAGGGGGACTTGTGTTCATTTAAGATTATTTGCTTAAAAGTCCCCAAACTGTGCTGTTGTAAATGCTGACTTGGTCCTATTGTCACTAATGATTTCAGTAGCTCTGGTGATGATGACTTTCCAACAAGCTCAAGCAGATTAAGCACCATAAGAATTAGAGCTGTGGAAACCCCAGTAAGCCTTGTAAATTTGCTAGTGTCCCAGGAGACCAGTACTGTTGTTAGTTACTGTGAGAAAACTGATTGAAAATAGTACTGTAGAAGACTATGAACTGCTGGTGTATCCAGAGTTTCCAAGTCAATAGCAATAAAAGTTAGACCTGCTTGTTCTCCCAAATAGAGTATTAAAATTCATGGTTGGTCAAGATGGCTAATGTGATATAACAACTAATATGAGATTTCTTATCCCATGAAATTTTAACAATGACTTTCCTTCCTTACAGTGACGCTTCTTTAATTTCTGCATCTTCTTGACACTTTGCACAGTTAGTCTGAAATTTGCCCCATCATGGATCCAGAGAGACTCCTTTCTCTGGAAGAAAGTAGATTATTGGAGGTTGTGCTGTAGCAGAGTCATAATATTAACAAATGTCTTAAGAGCAGGCAGATGGAGGAGTTTCTGAAAGGAGGAAGCAACTTTATGGCAGTGTCCATGGATTCAAGGATACAGATTTGTAAAGCTTTCTGCTCCTGTTTTTTCTCCCAAGTAGGCACTGTGAAAAACAGTGTTGGCTGTTCAGAAACCCTTCCCTATTGACAGACAGGCCCAGCATAGGGCAGCTGTTTGAAGTGCCAGTATTGAAGTGTTAGCTACCTCTCCTGTGCTCAACAGTGGTAGCCTTTGAGGTCTCCAAAGGGCTTTGAAATCGGCTGCTCACCTTTGAGTAGCACGTAAGGGGCTGCTTGCTTTTGAAGTCTTGTTTGTATTAGGGATGCTTTCATTTGCAAAAAAAAACCCCCAAAAAACGCACCATTGCTCAGGCCAGGCTTTGCACCAAAGGAGCTTGTCCACAGTCCCTAGTGCAGTCTAGATGCTGGGGATGCTGAAACATTCAATAAGACTGAGGGTGAAAGGAGTGTCTGCAAGACCTGCCTCTTTATTTGGTGGCAGGTCTTGGTGTTCAGAACTTGCTGTGCTCTCTGCTTTGGCCATGGCCTTGCTGTGACTGGAACCATAAGGGGATAGGGATGGTGTCGGAGGTATCCTGAGGGGGCATGAGTGTCAGGGTGTACTTGGCTAAGCACTTGACTGTGCTAGAAAGAATTTGCAAGCTGAGATCCAGAAACAAGCTGTCTTAATGGTAACACAATATCAAAAGAATCTATTGAACGGTCCTGTCCCTCAGAGAAACAGGCTATACCAGTGAAAGGACTTCTTTCTGCCAGTTGTGTTTCATCAATACTAGTCTTTTCTGCAAGACCTTTGTGTGGGCTAAGAGTGATGTTTTTCATGCTCTTAACCAGTGTTTCTGTGCTGCTGAACTGTATAAAGGTAGAGTGAACCTCGAAATAGAGCTGTGTAATTTTCTTTTAAAATGCAGTTTGAGTTTTTTGGTTCTGTGCTCTGCTCTTCAGACTATCTCTGAGCCTCTTTTTTTCTTTAGCGTAAAACAGTCAGGATACTTTTCCACTTACTGCAAAGTGTCCCAGCATCCAGGGCTTTAAAACAGCTGCATAACTCCTTGTGTTTGGCTTATCTCCCAGTTTTAAACTAGATATAGTGGTTCTGTGCACGGTTGTTTCAAACCTGCTTTGTGGGTGTCATCCTTCTCAAGCAGCTGAGTCCAAAAGCATTGCTGACTGTAAACTGGAACTGGCAAATTTGGGGTCTGCTTTCTTTGCCTAAGCCCATCATGTCCCAACTCATCTAGTTTTCTTGGAC
Organism: Dryoscopus gambensis; assembly: GCA_013389985.1. Lineage (NCBI taxonomy): Eukaryota > Metazoa > Chordata > Aves > Passeriformes > Malaconotidae > Dryoscopus > Dryoscopus gambensis. The sequence goes on from WEIT01021135.1 coordinate 69,945, forward strand.
TGGCTCATGGCCAGACAGACTTGAGAAGTGGTTCTGTGTATCTTTCCAAACTGTGAGGGCTGGCTGGAGAGTGTTTGCCCAGTGTGTGTGCCCCAAACCCTGCTATGGGAGTGGTGATTGAGGGGCATGGGTACAAGATGACATAAAGTGTTCTTAATAAAATGTATGAACAAATATTTCTGATGAATCTGTGGTAGGACTCAATGAACAGAGCTGTTTCTAGAAGCCGGAGCAGCTTTTGAGGCTGGAATTGGGATTCTACTGTCCTCTTCACCGGGAGGATAATCTTCCTCACTGATAATCCGTGGTTTGTGCTGCCTGTCTCTTCAGGCTTCCCGAGCTAAGCTGTTGAGATGTATTAACACGCAATCAGCAGTGTGAATAACTGGTGCTGGGGGAGGATGAGGGTGAGGTGCTCTGGGTGAGAGGCAGCTTTCTTCAGCTTACTTGCTGCTGCTTCTTTTGGCCATAACTTCTGAAAGAGCAGGTCTCCTGTGTCGCTGTTTTGAGTGGCTTGTGGACATTGCTTTGTGAAGTTCTTGGCCCATTTTCTGTAGCAGGGCTGTAAATAAGCTTTTTGATGTCCGAGACCTGCAAAAAATACTTTTTTGATGGAGCCATCAGTTGAAAAATGAGTGTGCTGCTGGGGGAGAAGATGCAGCACCTGGAGTATCTCTGCTGTATGTTGAAGCTGCTCCAGGTGCTTGGAATGAATGTCTCTGCCCAGGAGTGTCAGTGTGTAAACATGGCTGTTAATAAAATGGCCAGGGGACTGATTAATGACCTTCTACACAGCCTGCTGGAGCTGGGGAGAGAGAGCCAGTGGACTACACAGCACCCGGGCCGCAATTGCATGGCCTGGCCTGCCTGCTTGCTGGCAATTTCACAGCTTCTGCCCTGGCTTCTTCCAGGTGCTGCAGCCTTCCATGGCTGTGGACATGCTGTGGTGTCTTGGGAAGGGGAACTGTGACCCTGCCTCTGGCTCTGTGGGTAACTGGTGCCTGGGGAGGGCCCTGCACTGCCTGGGGCCTGTGGCCCTTGGTAAGCCTGCAAAGCTTAATTCAAACACTCTTGGGAAAAGGAGACAACCAAGCTCCCAGTCTAGACAAACCCTCTATGATATGCTCAGAGTCTGTGTTGTTCCAGACAGTGCCTGGACCTTCATAGTGGAATTCTGGTGACCTAAGTTCCAGGCTGACCAGCAAGGCTGGGAAAGACCACCAGGTTGCCCTGGGTAGTAAACATTGCCCTCCATGGTAGAGGTTATGATGCACTGGGCAGCTTCTGGCTTTGCATTTCTGCCAAGGAAACTGAATTGTCTCCTTAGTTTGGAAAAATCTGCCTCTTTGGTGAAAGACAAGTGTTTTACAGGGCACCTGGGGATCTCTGAGGTTACCAGGGGTTTAGAAATACTGCTTGCTGTGGACAGTCATGTGATGTTCCCCCGGGAAAAGAAGAGTGCTTTTTGCAATAAGGCATTTAGTTTTGCTGTCAGTATTTTCCAGAGGTTTAAAACACTTGGGAACACTCATCACCTACTGCCTAAAGGCTTGTTGGCAAGCAAAAGAATCTTTTTCTTTTTGCTCCTAGTTTTTTCTGGCACTTAGGGCCTGTTGTAGTGGGAGGAGCAACCCAGCCCTCCTTAGCTGGCAGCCCTGGCTGAGGAGAGAAGGAGGCTTTGTAAGGAGTGCAGTAACTGTCCAGACAGAGATGAGCTCGTATTCCTGCCCTGGGTTGTGGGGAATGGAGTTGTGAAACATATTTGTGTAGCATTTGGGATTAGTGGAGTTGAGAAGCTCTCATACTGAGGAGATGGCAGAACTATAAATCATTAGCGACCTCTGTAGCTGCACAAGCAATTAGGACAGAAGGAAAGGCTTATAAACAAACTCCATCATAAAATGTCAAAGTGGGTGGTTTCCCTTGCTGGGGAGAGGGTCTTGTCTTTGGACAGCAGAGGGAATGCTGTCTATGCATTGTGGCCATCTCTCTGGAAGAGGGATTTGCTTCCAGGTCTGCTGCCTGCATTTTGTCCCATATCCTGCTGTCCCACTCTCTACTGTGATTTCATTTGGATGCTTTTCTCAGATCCCGAGAAAGGAAAGTACTGTAAACAGCTGCCAAGCAGGATTTTGCCTTGTAGAGCGTACATAAATGCTGAGGCCTGGTTGGATGATGGTATAATTATGTTTCTATTTTTCTGTGTGTGTTTAACAGGAAGAACATATTCTGTTCTGGTCGAGTGTATGTTACTTTTCTTAGTATGCCTGTTAGTACAGTAACTTACAGCCTGCTCTTTTCCCCTGCTTATAAAGTGACAGTAGTATTGTGTTACAGCTGTAATGTACACAGTCTTACACAACTCTTTGCAGCATTTCTAGAGTTATGATGACCTTAGAAGGTTTAAAAGAAAACTGAATGCAAACTCTAGTACCATTCCTGTGAGTGCTTCAGCTTAGTTTTGTGTGGTGAGGTAGTATGAGTGTGAATAGTTAATTCCACCCAATGGATGTAAAGATAAGTGCCTCTGTGGCCCATTGCAAGATCAGAGACTGTGTGTGATGATTCATTTAATGCATGTAACTGTATCTGTGTGCATGCCTTGTGTGTATATCATGCAGTTGTCTTCATCATGTTGTTTTGACCAGCTCAGCTGCACTTTGTCCAATAATCCGTATTTCCTGAACATGTAACTAACCAGTCCTGTGAAGCCTGGAACAGAGACTGTTTATCTTTCCCTCTTTCACATCCCCCAAATAAACACTTAACCAGAGAAATTCCATTTTTGTTTTGTACCCCCTTATCATCATCCCTGAAATTGGTTTCCCCTTTTCTCCCCATCTAGAAGCTCCCTGACAGAGTGACGGAGCCTTCTCTGATCCAAGCAAGATGCTGACCTGGCATATTCAGGAAAGGCAGTTCCATCCCTGAAGTTACAAACAGGTTTATGCAGGAATAAAGCTAGGTTATTTATATCACAGGAGAAGAGACGCCTGTTTCTTCAGAGACCTGAGATGGTGGTCATTAACTTTTCCACTTCCCATAACCAAAGGTGCCATGCCTTTTTAGGTACTTCTGAAGTGTTGATTATGCTTTCCTCTTCTTTAAAGTTCAGTCCCATTGGGTTCAGGCATAAGAAAGGCAAGCTTTTTTAAAAAACATGTTAATCACATATCTCTCCACCCTCCTGGTATTCAGCTGTTGCAGTGAAAAATGTGATGAAAGGTTGTTTTTATGTGTATTGGGAAGACTGACAGGGTTGTGTTTGAAGACTGTGAGAGGGACAGTCTGGTGAAAGGCATGGTAATTATCACCTGGTGCTTGTCTACATGTGGGCTGCTTGGCTCACCTGAGGTCATGTTAAAGCCTGGGATCAGTAACCTGTGAGGTTTCTAGCAAGTGTCTTCCTCATCTACATGTCACTGAGGCTCGTGAAACCAGTGCTGAGGCTCCTGCTCCTTGCCATTCTTGTTTCTTTTCAGTGTGTGAGCTTATGGGTACTGGATTCAAGTCAGACTCATTAAAATATTGTAGCACTTCTGATATTTTCAGTACAGAGTTTGCATATAGAGCTGTGCAAATCTAACTATCTTCTGTTTGTCCACTCTTAAATTTACAAAATGCAAGCGGATACTGGCAGATGCTCTGTGTACTGCATGTCTGCCCTTATGCTGGCCCACACCCTGGCCACCTCCATGTGGTCTCTTGGCAGTCAGACACTATATCTTGATGCGACAAGAGCTGGCTGTAAAATTACAGCTATAAATCTGTTGGGGCTTCAGTGGAAGTCTGTCAGTGCTGTGCAGGTGGCATCTGGCTTACTTAGCTTCTGGGTGGATAACTTTTTAATTTTTTTTCCTATCATGGCTTGTGTTTCTACAGTGGTAGAGCCTGTTCTGGTTACAGTGGAGCAGCAGTTAACGGAGTTTAAGGGACATTGTTTCCAATTGCTGTGGTCTAAACATATGTACACCAGCATTGAGTTACTTCTGCCTGGAAATAAGCCACAGAGCTATATATAAAATATGTTTGAACTCTTGCAGTAATGTTGTTGGTATAAATAGAAGAAAGTGGTAGACCCAGGGCTTCCCTTCCTTACAGCTGATTCAAGAAGACTTCCCAGATACTCTATCTTCAGTGGAAAAGGCTGTGTAAGGTGGCTGAAAGCAGCAACAAAATGCCATATGGCATGCCTTCAGGGAAGAGCATAAGTACTTGGGTCTAGAGCATTGGCTTCCTGCTTGAAGATCTCAGGTCTTTTCTCTTTTCCACAGGTGGTGGAACACCTGTCAGAAATCCCATAGGATTCAGTTCACAACAACCTGGTGGCCCAGCGCCACAGAGTTTAGTCTGTGACAAGCTTAGTTTTTTGTGACTCCAGAGCTGTTGCTGAGTTTGCTTGAACTGTCAGATGTTTTCCTCCTCAAACTATTAGACAAGTAGTCTGGGTACTTGTAGAGCTGCCTGGATTATCATGTTGTGACACACTGTAGGGAGCAGTATTTTGAAGTGGCATCATCTGTGGTTTCATAGGTGCGTTGGGATTCTGCTATCACCTTTTAAACCATGGAGAGTGTGCATAGGACTTCTCCCAGGCACTGCTTGTAAATGTAACTCTTGCAATTTAGAAGTAGCTCTCTAGTTCTTTGTTGAGATTGTTTATTGCAACTATTTGCTTGGTCAACTTAGCTGCCAATTGTGCCAATTTCTGTGGTCCTTTCTGTCACTAATGGATTTGTGTCTCACCTAAAGGGAATGTAGCAAGTGACCTCTGTAGAAATAGCAGAAAGTGCTGATAAGCACTGAGCAGCCAGTTTTAGTTTTTGCTTGTGGATGATGTTAATTCCATCTTTAAATTCCAAGTACTTCTTTTGTCTTTGCTAATTTTTAAATAGATCCTTCCACAGTATTGTGTCCCAAGTGCTCTATTTCAGGTATCAATCTGCAGCAAAGTTTGCAGGTGGAAGTAATGTCTTTTCTTAAACACTGATGCAATTAGAAGAAGAGAGACAAGACTGTGTACGTGTGGGAACATTTTCAGGGTTCAGTGCTCCATGAACAATTCTCTACAGTCATGTCTTTCTGCATTTTTTTTTAAGAGTCCAAATCATCAGCTGTGTTTTTTCAACTCTGACAGGCTATCAGCTCCGTTTCATCCAACACCTCTTCCCTGGTCCGTGATGGGAATTGCAGCCTGGCTTCATGCAGGAGCTAGTTCTGGTGCACGCGTGGCAGTAAAACTTGTATCCAGCAGGTGCCCACTACCTCTCTGCCAGTGCACCACAGCAGGGAGTGGACACAAGCTGCACAGAAGCTTTATAGCTCTCTTTTTGCTGGAGAAAAATACAGTTTGAGCAGGGTGAGCATAGTGGTTCAGCACAAATGTCAGTCAACAGGGATGTTCTCTCTTGTGTTGCTTTGCTCTTTAAGTGTTATTATCTTCCTTGTTTTAACTGCAGAAATGTACTTAGGACTGTAGTTCAGCTGTTTCTGAACTACATGTGTCACTCAAAGTTATTTCTTAACCAGACAGATTCTGCTAAATGCTTCTGAGTAAGTGAATGTGTCTAAAGCTATTTACCAGGAAATTGGGAGCGTTGGCTCTCTGCTGAAGACTGGAGTTCCATAATTTCTACTTTTCCATTCTGCTTTTTACAAAAACCATTTTTGCTAACAACTGAACATGTAAAACCAGCAGTGCTTTTTGAAGTGTTGAAGCAACAAGAGTTGGTTGTACACCTGGATCTAGGGCTTTCTGAATTTCTAAACAAGGAATGGTGGTTATTGCAAAGGTTTACTTTCTTGAAATATGGCAGAAACCACATGGTAACAAAACCACCAAGGGTTTTTACAGTCTGTGGATAAAAATTGTTTCCTCTGAGTATGATTTTACTTCCTCAGTTGTCACATTTGCTGATTCTGCCAGTTACCCATGCTCCTGAGCCTAAATGCAAACTAGAGGAGACTTCTTTTCCAGTGCTCCTCCCTCTCTTTTAGGGTTTTAAGGGACTTAGATGGCAGCCTACTCCTTTTTTCTTTTTTCTCTTAAGTCACCTTTAACAGCTACTCAGTTTATGTGTTGGACTGCTGTACCCCTCGTTTACAGACCTTGTTTCCTTCAGGAAAAGAAACTGAAAAGGTGCTTGGGAAAAATCACAGGAAGGAGTGATTTAAGCGCAGAGTAAGTGAAGAAGGAAAGTGAGTTGAATTAATGACTTAATGAATTTGTTTAGGATTGCTTTGTAGTTACCTTTATAACCTTTTGTCTCTGGGGGGTTTATTGTCTAGTGGTGGTTTCCTGTGTGTGTGTGCAAAAGTGAGAGGATTGATGGCATTTCTTGCTGCTGACTTACAGGAAGAGTATTCAGGTCTTTGGGATGCTGGGTCTAGGTCATAAAACTTGTAAGAAATTTTAACTATTTGGAAAAGACTAAACTGAATTCTGCATCTGCTGTGACTGTGGATGATGATTGCTTCTCCTGGAATACCTTTTTGCATCTTTGCAGCAGAAAGATGGCTCAGTGGTACCTGAGTAAGCACATACGGGTTTGCTGGGGTTGTCTGAGGTGGTGGCTGAGCAGCAGGGGCAGTGATGGGGACATCGTGTTACAGGTGAAGGGCTTTCCCGTGTACTGGAACGGGAGGAGGTGGCAGCAGAGTTGCAGAGGAGATGATGGAAGTCAATGCTTGTGCTGTTTGTGCTTGTTTGTTCAGCTTGCTTTCTCAATCTTTGGCCCATATTCCTATGTATCACTTCCCCTGGGGGATGTGGTCTCCTTTCTGGCTGACAGGACAAATCTCTTGGGTTCTTAATATGCGTGTTGATGGACAGATGTGAAGAGCTTCTTAATTCCAGGATGCACGAAGGCCAAGATGCTGATAAAGGCTGTTCTGTAAGAAGCTTATTCTTTGGGGCAGAGGGCAGGGGGCAGGAAGGGATTGCCTAGAGCTAGGCAGTGAGTGTTGGCAGGGGGAGGCAGGAAGCTTGAATGTCTCCTTCTGTATATACTGGTTGGCTCAGGCAAAATAAAGAAATCTCTCATGCTTTCTTTTGATTAATTTTTAAGCATTCTTTAAAAATATTGTCCTCAGCCTCAAGCAGGAGGTACAGCAATGGTGCAGCATGGTCTACACAGTAAATAGCTGCTGGAATTTGGGAGCGAGTGAGATTATTCCCAGATCTGTTGCTAATTTATTGCACGTTCAAGATATTCACCCTCAGTGTTTGTGTGGTATTGCCACCTAGTCCTCTTATACTTGGTTGTAGATTGCCAGTTGTGTGAGAGTACGAGTTGCTGCCTGCTGTAGGTACAGGAGGGTTTTGTGTTTGCTGGGACTTCTTGCAAGTACTGTGAAACAAATAATGAATAGTTCAGACAATGTTTACGGAGAGATGGAATACTAATCTCTTTACCTCTTGCTTCCTTCCTTAGGGATGTTGCTTGTGTGATAAATGCTTTGTGCTTACTCTGTCCTTCCTGTTGTATTTATTCCCATACTAGCGTCTTTTAAATTGCTGATTCGTAATTTTTAACATAATTTAAATGAGCTTACAACAAAACCATTTTCTCATTCCCCCAGGATGCAAGTATGTACTTTCCCCCATAACATCACTGAAATCTTAGGGAGATGCATGCATGGGAGGACAAGGTATCTAGTCCTGGAGTGGTTCAGGTGTTACAGGCAAGGTCCTTCAGGTATCGGGAGAGGTGAGCTCTCTGACCTCCTATGGCAGGGACAGATACCTGCTCTGTGTAAGGAGTCTGGGCATGAAAAGGTGGGGCTTTTACATACAGAGAGTCTCTTTAAGACACAACTTACAGTCTCTTTAAGACTTCCTATAACTGTGCCCTTCTCTAGAAGGCATAGTTGCCTTCATGGCAATGTGGGCAGGGTAGGTAGGGATGACATCTGGCAGTCAAAGACTTTTAGGACAGAATGGCTATGTAAATCACTGGTGAAGGATAAAAATTAATTGATTTGGCATGAGGTTATGGGTGAATAAAGAAATCACAAATGAATTATGCGTGTTGCCTCAGGCAGTCTGATCAAAAGGCTTTTCTTCGTCCTGCATAGCTCTGTGTGTTTCTACTCTTGGACTCAAGATCAACCACTGAGTTCCCCCCCAAGCCTTGTCAAACAGTTCACAGCTCTGTTTATACCAAAAATAAGCCCCAGAGAAGAAATTAAGGGGAAGGAGATTGTAACATAATGCTTTTCTTGAAGTGCTGAGATGTGGCTTTCTTCTGTGGTTCCCCTCAGCAGGGTTAACTGTGGGGAAGGCTTTCTGCTCCCTCTCTTTCAGTCTGTCTTCCCTGTGTCCAAGTTTAGTTTGAATGTATGTGTTGTTTATAGAGTTCAGCAGGAGGTGATTTAGGAGGGAGCTCCTTGCCATGACGGTATCAAGTGTTAGTAGTGCTGTGTTATGGCCCCTGTGTTTGACTTCTCCAGAGTCAAGAATTATGTGGTGCTGCCACAGTTTCCTTGGAGTGTATGCCTGAGAAGCTGTGGACTTTTAACCGTTGCCTATTTGCTCTTAGGAGCAGACTCAGCCCAGGGTTGGGACCAAGAGGAGGGACTTCAGCTGAGCCACAGAGGGAGCAGCCTTGCCAGCCTGTGCCCACATTCCTGTTTGGCTTTTTTCCTTATTCTTGTCTCTTGCTTCTTGTGAGTGCTAAAGCCTGGGCAAAAGAGAGGGGAAGGAGCCTTTCCTATCTGGGAAGTGATGATTAATGGTGATGAACAGTGACCCTTACACTAAGAGAACCGTTTGTTCCTGCTTGATTTCAAACCCTTATATGAGTAATTGAAACTCTGCCCAAGGGAGCTGTATTGGCTTTTTTTTTTTTTTTTTTTTTTTT
>WEIT01021135.1:78841-133104 GCA_013389985.1 Dryoscopus gambensis
CTATTTCTTCTCACTGAAGCACTTTCTTTGCCTATATTCAGGCCTCTCTGCATGGATTTGGAGGAGACCAATATGTAAGACTGGCAGAAAGTCAGGAGTTACTTCTATTGATTTCCACTGTTGAGACAGATTAGGGGAGTGTTACAAGCATTTGTACCTAATCCTTGTATAGGTAGTTCTTGATGCTCCATCTTCTACTACAAAGAAAAAAAATCACTGGACAAGTTGCCTATGTGGGAGGGCAAAAGCATACCCTGTGTAAAGTCTGGTATCTTGTCTGCTCTGTTTCCTTATGAAAAAGTAACGTGCATTTGCAAAGTGGAAAAATCTGGTTCTTGTGAAGGAGTGATCCTGCAGAATTCCAGGTCCCAAGAGCTCAAGGAAGAGTTTCTTTGAAGCCTGCCTACACAGAGGTGTCTCTGTTGTGTTCCATGGTGCTTAACCGCCTGTGGAGCTGGTCCGATTGACTCCATGTGCAGATGCTTAGTCTGGAACAAATCTGGATTGACTCTTTACGTACCAGCAATACCTGTAACCTGTTTGATGTTGCTTTTTCTTTTTACATTAATTTCATACATTCATCACACAGTCTTCACAAACTTTGCCTCCATCGACAAAAAAGAATTTGCCACACCAAAGTCAAAATAGCATCATGACAACACTGACAATGACGGACAATTTACATGCGCTTTGTCCCTTGTCCTTTCACCATGCTTGTATCTCTGAAGCTCAGATTTTCTGCAAGTTTTGTGAAATCTCATGAAGGTCTGAGTTGGTGTTGCTTGTACAGTGAGAATAATGATTGAATGGTAGAAGGAGGAGAAACTGCTGCTTGTCATGCCTTTAGCCAGAGTTGGTAAGGTTACATGGGCCTCTCTGCATCCTTGCTGTAATTAGGAAGAAATTGAACTTGGTGTGGGGCTGGGGAAGAGAAAATTGGTGGTCCAGGCTGGTGTTAAATGAAGAAACGGAAGATTGTTTAATGATGGCTATGTTGTGCTGTAGAAGCTGGTGGGAAATTATCTATGTGTCCTTTTTGCAGGAATACTTGCAGGTGTGTTCTGCTGCCAGTTCTAAGTTCCCTCACTATGGTTCCAGGTAGAGGTGCTTTTAATAGCCTCCCACCCACTCCCCAGGGCTATGCAGTGGTATTTATGGCCTGCCTGGGACTGCCTATCTTCAGGTGCATGAAGGAGTCAGAGTGCAGATTCAGCATGTAGCCCCTGACAGCTGGGGCTGATGGGTCAGGAATGCAGCCCTGACAGCTGGAATTGGACTGAAAGCAGCCAGCACTGGTGAGGAGGCCAGGAGGGGAGAGCAGGCAAGAGAGGCTCTGTGGAGAGATGGACAAATGCACGCATGCTGTGGAAAGACAGCCTGTGGGGACCCTGGGTTGCTTATGTTCCCTTTCTCCCACCTTCGTCCCTGATTTGTTCCATTTGTCCAGCTGTCTGGATCATTTTTAATAAATGTGTGCACACCCCTCTTGCAACCCCTGTGCAACACACCTGGCAGAGCCATTAGAGCTGAGGCTCAGCACTTCTGTTGGAATACCCCCCCATCCCACCTCTCCTTTTATGCGGTTTTACAAATGTAATGCTTCCCATAACTCAGTGATACAAAACCTTTCAGCAAGTTGGTTTCTACCCTTGCCACTCTTGTGCCGAGGAGTGCCATTCATAACTTATGTTGTGGGAGATTGTTCCCTGATTGTTCTTGAAGTGGTTATTTTGAAATCAAATTGCATAGAGTTGGCAACTGCTTGTGTCAGACTATGATGTTCTGGTCAGATATTTTTCTGTTTTGTTTTGCTTTGTGGATTTTTTTTTCTCTCCCACTTTACTTTTTAAAATTGGTTAATTGTGAGGGCTTGTTCATAGCTCTGAATACTTTTCCCTCATGAATACAGCTTTAAACTGGGCAGTGGCTGGAAACACCTTAAAATGTCAGAACATATCTGTGTAGTGGATTGCATGAAACCAATTTGATGGTCTTGGAGTAGTTCCTGGAGGGTCAATTGGGCAGTTGGTGTGAGTGTGCAATGGTGGCTGTGAGCAAGGCTTAGGAGGCTTACAGAGAGAGAAATGGAGACTGCTCAGCCAGCCAGAGCCCTTTTGAATGGGTCGTGTGTTGGAGCTTGGCTTGCTACTGTTGCCTTTTGCAGGAATGTTTTCAGTCTCCAGGCTTGTCAAGACATTACTCTTTCCTAGCACTGGTTGCTGAGAGACGAAAGACTCAGGCTGGACAAGAGTGAGAGGATAGAAAAACCTCTTTAAAAAATATAATATATATGTAAAAGAAATTTAAAAATGCATATTCTATATGCATATACAAAAGCAGGGGAACACATTGGGTAGGTGAGGGACAGAAACCAGCTATGGAATTGAGTGGTTTTGTTGTTTGTGTGCTTTTGTAAGTCAAACATCTCCTGCAGTTAATTCCATCCACCCATCTTCAGCCCTCCCCCTGCCAGACCAACCATAAAAAACCTAACCCCCCCCCCCCCAAAAAAAAATCAGGCAGAGGAACCTGGTCCAAAGCCAGACCTTTGCATGTGAAGCTGAAGTGCAAAATGAATATTTCACAGCTGTGTTATAAAGCCCTGAGATGAAGGCTTTGCAGTGGAAACGCTGACAGCCCCTTAAGTAGAACAGTATACTGTAATTAGTGCTCTGTGTTTTATGTGCCAAACAAAGCTCAGCAGAACTAAATGTAAAACTTCAAGCCTTTGTTTTTCTGCAGCAGTAACAGGAGATCAGACAGTGTGTTCAGACGATGGATTAGAGCCTACAACGTGTGCACTGGTCCCTAGAGGTTGGACGTGCTTTTTTGCGGTGGGGCTCGGGGGCAGCAGCAGAGATGTACAAACAGGGCCAGCTGTGAAATTTGGCGCACTGTATCAAATTTCACTTATGTAAGATAGACAGCTATTTCTTAAATGCTGACGCTGACAATGTACAGCTACATTTTCAGCATTTTCACGTATTGGATGCCTGAGTGCATTGATACGACTTTGCTGTGTAGCAGCATGGAAAACATGTTGGAGTGCGTGCAGAGGTGCTGAAAACACTGGGGGCAGAATGTAGAGACAGACGTGCAAACCACGGTGCTGTTGTGAAACTCAGGCCTGATGTTGGAGCTCCCTGTGTCAGTGTATTGGACTGAAGAGCACTGGGGGTCTCAAGTCGACCAGTAAAGGCTGTTTTTTGGGGTTTTTTTTTAAGGCAAAAGAACACTTCTCATGCAAGATCGTTACTTAGTTACAACTGATTACTGGATGTGCTAAGGAAGGCTTTTCAAAGTAACCCTCGTGGGTCGTGTATCTCAGGGATTTCTGCGTCCTCTGCTTTTTCAGGAGCGCATGCCTTTGCACATGTATTATTAATAGGCCTACTTTCAGGCAGGAGAGAGGGATGAGGGCAGGCACATTGTGCAGTGGATGGTAGATGAACTCTGATGGATGTTGTCTTGTCATGCTGACTCGATGCCGCTACTTAATTAAGTGGATTCAAATGTTAACTGTATTATACATAGGCCCATGGGAAGGCTTTTAAAATAGAACTTGTCTGTTCTGTGGACATTTATTGAAGTAGCCATTCTGGAGTGGATTGGAATATTTGTGCTGCAGGAGCTCTCTCTGAAGATGCTGTTGATCATAAATGCTCACAACAGCATGGAGAGAAAGAGGCACATTGAAATCAAGCTATTAATTCAAGAATAGGATTTCCCATTCCATAGGGGAGCAGACAGGACAGAATGGGGGATAAGTTTCCAAATGCAAAGCAGCAGCAGTTCTTATCTGTGACTTTGCTGAGAAGGGATGACCTTTGTTGCACTCTGTAAATGATCTTAGATGTTGAGAGTAAGATATTAATGGGAAAAAAATGGAAAACAAAACAAGCTGTATTATCCTGCTCTGTAAACACTTGCTGTGGCCATGCCTGGAAAGCTGCATGTGGTCTTGGTGTTTCCCCTTCATCTCAGGAAGAATATAGTGGACCTGGAAGGGGCTTCACAGAAGAACTGATAAAGGATATGAAATGGCTTTCAGGAGAGCCACAAAGTGACTTAGTGAAGACTCTTGTACTTGGAACACAGATGACTTGGGGCGATAGTATAACTCCTTACAAAATCATGAACCACCTAAAGGTGGTGGATGGGGACTGACTGTTCACTGTCTCTTCCCATACAAGGATTGGGGCGTGTCAAATAAAACTATTATGGTTCATCTTGCAAGGTGGAGTTCCTTGCCAAAAGATGTGGTGAATGCTAAGCTTTTATAGACAGTGTGGATAAGGTCATGGTAGAAAATTCTACTGAAATAAGTTAAAAATGGAGAATATCTATTTCAAGATTGGAAGACTGACAGGAGGTGAGAAAGAATCAGATTTATTTTCCCTGCTCTTAAACTTTATCCATGCATTTCTTTATATCATTCTTCCTGACTTTCCTCCTTTGCTTTTGGCTGCAAATGGAAAAAGAATCCAGGGCTAGATATTGGTCTCTGATCCAAGGTGGCCAGTGTCGTGAAGTCTGGAACAGACGTATCTGTTTGCTGGACATGGTTTTCTCAGGCTGTAGCCTTCTGCCTAATGTTGTAGATACTGGGGCATGTGGGCAGCCCTGTACAGTAACATCAGTTTTCTCCCTTAGGTTGTCATTTTGAGCACTGGAGAGTAGCACAAATCTTCTCAAATGCTTTGCTTTTTTATTTCCATGCTTAAATAAATTGTGCTTGTAGTGCATGATGAGATTTTGGGCCCAAAAGAGAATGAAGATACCATAAGAAGGCAGGAAGTGAGATAACCAAGTTAGAAAACTCTAATTTCTTTAGCATATGAGTGTGGGGATGAGGGGCTGAAATACCATTCAACTCCTGCTTAGTCTTTTGCTGGCCTGGGGAGAATGATGGGGTGAGTAGCAGCACTATTCAGCCTACAGTCAAAACTCTTTGAGGGATGCCTGGTGTTAAAGATGGCTTTCTCTTGAAAATTTCTTTTACTCTCTTTCTTTAAGATGAAGGTAGACCACAGAAATCCGCTGGTGTGCAAACAGGCACAGATACAGGAGCTCCTACCCAGCAGCAGTGGCTCAGTAGTAAAAGAGTGCAGCTGTAGGCAGAGCGCCTGTGACAGGTCAGGCAGGACTGTCGGTGTGACGAGGTTGTCCCTTTTGGCACCGGTTCTGGTGGAAATTATTGCTGTGCTGAGTGTGTTTACTACCACTTCCTAACAGCATTCTGGCTGGATGTGCAGGCCGGTTTGTCTCCCATACTCCTGTGTAGCTTTGCAAGTGTAGATGGTCCCAAAGGAATGCAAATGAGAGGAAAGAGGAAAGTGTTTGCAGGGGGGTGAACTTGGGCTGATCCTTCAAAGATTTCTGTGTTGTCCTTATATCATATGGAAGCAATTGTTTATGATCACTTCCTCAAAACAACAGAAAGAGCTCACGCAAGTACAAAACTCACTCTGAGACCTGGGAGCAGCTGGTCAGACACTGAGTTTTCTGAAAAGCCAAACAAGGCTGGCAAGGGCTATTTAGATCAGTCTTTCTGAAATGATTATCTGCACTTCAGTAGGAAGGCAGAGATGGCACGGCTTTTTCCCCCAGGCATGGACTTTCCACGTGTGCTGTGTGGGACTGTGCCTGATGGAAGCAAGAGCTGCTCTCAGATACGCCCTTCGACTTCCAGGTGGGATTGGGCTGCAGTGAGACCCCTCTTTCTGGGAAGGCCCAGCTGCCATGAATGCCTGTTGGTACCTTGAGTCCTGCAGTTCAGGACTCTGCTGGTTTGGTCCTGCCTATCTTATGGTGTTGGGATTTGATGTGGAAGGAACAGGGTAAGGAATCTGCTTAGGCGCTAAAATTTCTTTACACGTTTTTGCAGTTCCAAGTAACCAAATTTAGATTTAAGCCTGTAAAATGGCTGAATATCAGATTTTGCAAGACAAGTGTTAGCTGCACAGATTTTGGTGCCTAAGAGTGTGTATTGAACCTTGAAATTTGAATAAAAGTTGACCTTAAAGGAATGGAGATGGGATGGTTCCAGATAGCATAGTGGCAGTGCAAAATGAGCTGCAGAAGTTTTTTGTGTGTGGATCAATTCACTAACTCCAGCAAGTCACATAGAGAACCTTGACTGAAAGTGCCAAATGCTATTTATAGAAGCCCCAAGATGAAGTAACAAATGCAGCTAGTCAGCCTCCTCTCCTGCCTCTAATTTAGGTACAAATGACAGGTTTAATCTTGCAGTTGTTTCCAGGGTTGGATGAGGGTGTTGAGGTGGCCCATTAGTGGCCTGTGAAGGCCTGAGCAAGCAGTGACATGTCTGACAGCTGTAGGATGCAAACTGGGCAAACACAGGAGCTACTGGTAATGAGTGTCTCAGATCTGTGGGGGAGCTCTCCAGGTCCTGTGGTTAGCTCATATCAGACTTAGGAAGGTGTGCAAGATAATGTATTTCTGACTGGGATGTGCTGAAGCACCACTTGGGAGACTTGTATGCATGGCAGTGTTTATGGCTGTGTAGGACTGGGAAACTGCCCATACCACAGGAGGAAGTGGGTTCCTGCCTTGTTGTAAGTGGTAACTTCAGAGGTGGGATAATGGCAGACCTGTATCAACAGATCTGCCTTTTGCTGACAAATCTTAGTTCCAGATTAGGAAGTTAAAGTCGATATGTTTTTGCCCTAATTAACCATGTTAAGAATTCATTTGTTTTAGCTGGCAAATTGAGTAGAATCCAGTTCATACTGTATTGTTACTACTGTGTTTTTTCTCTCTGAAATGTTTTCATTCTCAAGTTTTGTGACAAAGTGACTATCTCTTGCCCTTATGTCACCCAGTCTGGAAGCTGGTCCTGGGAAAAAGCTGTGGTGTATTGTGGGCAGGTTGGTGGGAGTAGAGCTCACAAGTCTCATAAGATCACATTTTAAATTTATATGCACTCCTTTTCAATGCAAGCTGCTTTTAATTCTTGAGTATTATCATGTGGAGGTGCTGCCTTTGGATAGGCTTTGCGGCGTTGCCTTTCAGGTTCTTTATGCTAGAAGGTTTTTGAAGTTAAGACTAGGAGCAAAAGAGGGAAAGCTTTTTTCAGAAGTTAGTTATGAGTCTTTAGTCTAGAGACAGATATCTGTTTCCATGGCACTAGGTCTGTCAATATCAGAGGTATGGCCTTGACAGTTGCCTTTTTCTAAATGATGTGTTGAAGGCCAGAAGATAGTCACTGACAGGAAAGTAATTAGACTGGAAGAATGAGCCACTCCTTTTATGTCAAGCTGTGTGCTGACCATAGGAGAAAGGTAGACTTTCCACATCCTAGCATTGCTACAAAAAGTCTATTGGCAGAGCAGCAGGGGACCTCCGCTGACTCTAGAGTGAGAGAGGAGGCTGGAGTAAGGGTGACATTTTGGTGTTCATGAGGTGAGAGTGTCAAGACAAATCAGATAGTGCTCCTGTTTGGTTTCTCTTCCTCTTAAAGACTTGGAGGAGTCAGATTAGACTTTAGATGTGCAGCTGGATTGATCTAGTTGCCAGGGAAAGGATATAGTTTGTTGTTGTTGTTGTTTTTNGTGGTTTTCCCCAGGCTGACAAACAGAAAACAAACAGAAAATTAAAAGTAGAACACGATTTTCTGCTGGTTTGGCCTTCTGGACAGGTAATGGCCATGCCAGGGCTTTCTGGAGTGAGGGAAATGGTGGTGGGTGTCACTGCACTGAGTAGGATGAGGGAGGAAGGAACTGTCCCCTCCAAGACAAGCTGCTGTAAGATCAGCTCAGCTGTGTTGTAAGACTGCATACTGAGAGGCTCGATAAATGTCCTTGCAGAGCAAAACCATACCTGTTGGTGAAAGTAGGTTGCTGAATTGCTGCTGAATATCTGCATAGCCAAGGTCAAGCAGTGCCTTTTAGGATAGTAGCAATTACAGCCAGACTGAGCTAAAGTCTGTGCTGAGCAGTGTAATCACAGCCTTGCTAAATTGATGTTTGCTGACAGCATCAAGTAATTGGTGCCTTATCTAGATGGAGCTACTTGAATGGCACATGTCTCTTCCACTTCCTCCTTTGCTGTCAAGAATGCATTTTCTGTAGGAATTTAAACCTCTCCTAGTTTGGGAACTGCTGATATGAGCCAGAATCTCAGCAGCAGAAGCACTGAGTTCTTCCTGTACATTTTTGAGGCTGTTTAAAAAAGGTATGTGTTTTGAAGTATTGTTAACAAGTCTGGAAGAGTAGATATCCTCCTGGCCTTCCCCACTCCTCTCCTCAACCCTCACATTTTTGTTCCAATACTAAGTTGAAACAAAACTAGTTCCTTTCTTTATTGGTGGATTTGTAACTGCATTTTTAATTGGATGTTCTTACTGAAAAAAAAAACCAATGGAATTTTGTAAAAGCCATGTTTTCAGAGATTCTCAATTTACAAGGGAAGGGGACAATTTGGTGGTTTCTCATAATGTCTTAAAGTACCTGGGGTATATTATTAATAAGAGGGAAAAAAAGACCAAGTTGTTCCAGATATTGGAATATGAAATCTTCCACTTTCCGTGTCACTGGTTTGAAGCCGGGCCAAATTTGAACTAGCTGAAAGCATGGATGGCTCATGTTAAGTGGCAGCACCTCAGCCCTGCTTTACCTGATGAATCAAGGTGGTTCTCTGTGTGGGGTTACTTCTGTCCCTTTACCCAATAACCTGAGCCATGAGCTCGGTGAGACCTTGTGTCTCACCCTGCAGCCGAACTCCTCAGGTCTGGTAAGGTGTGTGGTCAGGGTGGCGTGGGAAACCTGCCCCACCCCTACCTTTTGTGCATCACGTTGGTATAAATGCAAGATGTTCGTCTTCAGGGCAGCTATTAAAGACAGTAGTAATTATTACAATAGTAACTTTTTATGCTGTGTCCATGCCCCTAAGGCTTTAACCAAATATAACTTAGATGATGATGATAATTAAAAACAGAAGACTGTGACCCAGTAAAATCCTTGAGTTTGGCACAGACAGCAATACTGAGAAGGAGTGTATGCATCAAATATATAATAAATAAAATCAAGCTGTGCAAATATAAAGGAAAGAGAATAATTTTGTGTCGGTCAAAATAGCCTCAGGACTGAGAACTGGTTTGTGCTCAGAGGCTGACTCCTTTCATGCCATAAACCAGATTTTCGTGCAGTGTAATCCCACTACAACCTTTTGCTTTGGGGTAATTGCTGAATTCTGATGCTTTCTATGCCAAGCAGGGCTCCCCGAAACATTGTGTCATGTTCATTTGTCACCCATCCTTCCCATTTTGTTTTTTTTTTTCTTTTATCAGCTTCTTACCACAGAGGCCTTTGTATCTTCCAAGCAAATCTTCCCAGTTGCATTTCTTTTCTTTTCCTAAAAATAGTTGATATCTTTGCCTGAGGGGAGTGTGGGGACATTTTAGATAACCATGTCTTGCAAGGGTCATTGGTATGCAGCAGGCTTGTGAATGTTTATGGTATTCTGTCTCATGATTCCTGGCAAGGGATGCCCTCAGCCACCAGTTGTGATTTCCAATTCAAGCACTGTAGGAAAAACTGACTCTTCAGCTCCTAGGAAAACAAGGCTGGGACCAGGCTGAACGACCTACTACTGGATGGGGGCAACAAAGAGAATGGGTCAACATGGAAACAGTTTTCAGGAGAGAGCCAAGCTCTGCAGACTGTGGTATCTCTAGAGATAGCCAGAGGTAGTGGCATGTTGCTCTTAGTGGGAGGATGGGAATCCATGGTCAGTGCATGTGCATCCCAGCCTTTCACCAGTACTATCTGCTGCTTGCAATCCTCTGTTTACAATGCTCTGTCATAGAGAAAGTAATAAGTGGGTCCATAACTCCTTCTCTGTACCCCAGCAGTATTTGGCTATGCCTATATTGAAAGTTGAATGGGAGCAACCTTAGGTACTTGGGTGCTTCTTGGTGGATTTCTAGGAACCAGGGAACCAGTGTGAACCAGACTATCACCACCTGTGTTATGGGTCTATTTGAACTGCACTCACATTTCATGGTACTTCTTGTTTTCTTTCTCATATGCTGTAGGTGACTTTGGAGAAGGTGTTGGGCATAACCGTGTCAGGAGGCAGAGGATTAGCCTGCGACCCCAGAACTGGCCTCGTTGCTTATCCGGCAGGGTGAGTCACTAACCACATTCCTCAAAGTTAAAATAAACCACGACTGATGCATTAACATAAAGATTCAGGGTGTTTCCTCTATCATCTTCTATAGGAAGCCTATTTACTGCTCTTTAAACACCAGAGAATGATGAGACTCAGAACTGTTAGTGTAATTGGCAAGGAAAAGGGATTGCATTATCAAGTTTTAATGGGGTCCCTTTTAATGGAACTACTCTCATTCCTCTTGCTCTAAGCTGGGAGCTAAATACATTTTGTGGACTTTTCACTGTGTTCTGTAGTGCGATGAATATAAGCATAACTCAGTTAGATTCTCAATCCAATAAATACCTAATGGAGCAAGTGATGCTTTCAATGAATTGACAAAAGCCTTCCTGTAGATACCCTGTGATTTATGACTTACAATGTTCCTCAGCCAAATGTGAGGAAAGATTTCAGGCTTATAGCCTGAACCTGCTTATGTGTGGGTTTTTTGGAGTGAAACACATCTGTCAATTGTAGTCTAAGTTCAAATAGAGATATCCAAAAGGAGACTTTGATGGAAAGCAAAAGAGCTACCTGTACATAGGTGAGGGCTGGAGAGGTCTGCTGGGATGCAGGAATCAGTATGAGTTTGGCTCTCCTTTGAGCTTGTTTATTCTGCTGGTTAGCAAGGTAAAAGAGAAGACAAAGCGCACTATCTCCAACTCGTATTGCATGAACATACTCTTAAGACATGAAAGATTGTATTAGGAGAAAAGAACTTCCACATCAATTGTAGATGATGTTTCCAAGGGTACAAGAAGTATGCTAGAAATATTTAAACATTCTGTATTTGTGGCTAAAATGAGAGATAGAGTCATTGAAACTGGCTAGAAATTTTTGCCTGTCCTGGTGATATCCTAGTTCACCGAATCACAGCATTATCGTGGTTGGGGGAGCCTCTTGAGATCATCTAGTCCAATCCTCATGCTCAAGCAGGGTCACCTCTAGCAGGTTACAGGACTATGGCCAGACAGCTTTTGAGATGGAGATGCCACAATCTCTCTGGGCACCATGTTCCAGTGTTTAACTACTCTGACAGTAATACAAACAAAATAAAAACATGAAAGGAAAGGTTTTTTTAAATTTATTTTTTGTATGTGTTCAAATGGAATTTAATATGTTTTAATTTCTGCCTATTGTCTCTTTTTGTGTCAGCGGACAGTCTGTTAATCTGCAGACAATTTGAGGTCCACATCAGTGTTCAACAGCATCTGTTATGTTTGAACTCTTTGGAGCCAGGCAAATATATTCCAGTGTGTTTTGCCTCTTCCTCTGCACCTTTTCTGACACTGAGTATGTTTACACTTGAAGTAGGCAAGGAATAAACAGATATTTTGGGCTCTTGCATAGCTGAAGATAGGTTAGTTTTGTTAACAGCAATGTCCTTTGATGAGCATGCCTGACATTGATTTAATCAAGTGTGAGTACACCTGGGGTTTCTTTTGGCTAATTAAAAGGTTATGTGGTTCCTTAGGGCTTTACAGGAGAATTCCTGTCCTTACTTATTGGTGGTAACATCTCATGGCCTGGGCAGGAGTATACTAGATGTGTTGTAAAAGTTTAATGGCTTACATGACTTGCTGCTTTTGTGCCATGGCTGGCCTGTTTTGTGATATTGTTGTGATTTGCTGCAGTCAAGACAATCTCAAGCCAACAATCTAAAATGCACTTTATAGTTAAGGAGTCATGAGAGAGTTACTGATGCAGACCTTATTAAGTTGATGCAAGTTTCATCTTGTTCGGTTTGAGATTTTTTTTTTCCCCATTCTGATTTCCGGTGAATGTCTCTTGATTTGGAAGAATCCTGGCCTTTCTGGTACACTGGCTTCATTTTGTTTATTTTTTGTTTCTATTTGAGTGACAGACTCACAGAATGGGTAGGGCTGGAAGGGACCACAGTGGGTCATTTAGTGCAACCTCCCTGCTCAAGCAGGGTCATCCTAGAGCACAGGGCACAGGATTATATCCAGATGGTTCTTGCATATCTCCAGTGAAGGAGACTCCACAACCTCTCTGGGCAACCTGTTCCAATGCTCGGTCACCCGCACAGTAAAGAAGCTTTTCCTCATGTTCAGGTGGAACTTCCTGTGCATCCATTTCTGCCCATTGCCTCTTGTCCTGTTGCTTGACACCACCGAGCAGAGCCTGGCTCCATCCTCTGACATCCTCCCTTCAGACAGTGATAGGCACTGATGAGGTCCCCTCTCAGTTGTCTCTTTTCAAGGCTTAGAAGGGCCAACTTTCTTAGCCTTTCCTCATAAGAGATGCTCCCGTTGACCATTCATCCTCCTTGCCCTCCACTGGACCAGCTCCAGGAGCTCCAGTCTCTCTTGTACTGAGGAGCCCAGAGCTGGACACAGCACTCCAGATGTGGCCTCCTCACCAGGGCTGAGTAGAGGGGCAGGATCACCTCCCTGGACCTGCTGGCAATGCTCTTCCTAATGCGCCCCAGGACACCATTGGCCTTCTTGGCCACACGGGCACTGCTGGCTCAGGGACAGCTCGTTGTCCACCAGGATCCCCAGGTCCCTCCCGGCAGAGCTGCTCTCCAGCAGGTCGGCCCCCAGCCTGTGCTGGTGCCTGGGGTTATTCTTCCCCAGGGGCAGGACCCTGCATTTGCCTTTGTTGGATTTCAGACAGTTCTTCCCTGCCCATCTCTCCAACCTGTCAAGGTACCTCTGAAGGGCAATGCAGCCCTCTGGGGTATCGGCCACTCCTTCCAGCTTTGTGTGGTCAGTGAACTTGCTGAGGAGGCCTCTGCTCCTTCATTCAAGTCACTGATGAACAAGTTAGACACTGGGCCCAGTACTGAACCTTGGGGGACACCACTGGTAACAAGGCTCCAACCAGACCCTGTGACAGTGATTATGACCATCTGGGTTCTGTTGTTCAGACAGAACTGTGCATTTACTACTTACGTGAGTTTGATGTAGCAGACTGGGCATGGCTCATGCACAGTTGTTTCATGACTTGACCATGCAACTTGGTCATCCTTAACTGTGCTCCAGTGATTTCCCCATCCCACTGCTCATGTACTGAGGTTTTGCAATGCTGACATGCAGATGCTTTGCTCCTCCAGTCTGTCCTACCCCTAAAAGCTGAATTTACGTAACAACTCTGTATTTTCCTAAGAACACTTTCAACATACCTAGATTGATTTGGTTGAGATCAAAACAGTTGCCCCAGGCATCCTGACTTCATCCACATCAGGTGTAAAGCAACTATGTGAATGAGGACTTGGGCACAAGAAGCTTTGGCATTCTCTGAGCATAATCTTAATTTGGGTCTCTGGTTTGCCTAAAATAATTTTTTAAAAAAAGTGATTATTTTTCTGCAGTTCCTCTTTCCTGGAGTTTCTGAATCTCCTGGTATGTTTCTTAAACTGATGAAAGAAGCAATTCCCAATGCAGCCAAACTCATTCCAACTCCACTGTGGTGCTAAAGAGCTGAGTGTTACATTATTTTTTCCTTTTCTTCCCACTGGCTTTTGCACATATTATCCTTTCTCTGCTTTCACCCTCATGAGGCTCCCTCTGGCAGTGTATGACAGCAGCTGTGCTGATTCTGGTATGTTTTTTATGTGGTATAGGAGACTTTATCTTCATGTCAGTGGTAAAGGGCTAAAGGCACTGAGTGCTGCAAATATTCCAGGCTACCACTTTGGTGTAAAGCTGTTGTTTTGGGAAATAAGACAACATAAGAGAGAAACTTGTATCATCTGCAAAGGTCTTGCATCAACTGCCTGCACTCACCTGTTTTTATACTGTCAAGTGAAAAAAACCTGAAGTTGCTTAATTGGATCTCTGTTTGGATTTTGCAGTGAGTAACAAAGCTGTTCTTGTGAGGTGGGGAAAGAAATATACCAAATTTTTTGCCTCATGTGGCAGGACCAATGCTTTGTCCTTTTTTTGTTTCAATTCCCCTGCTTTGCATTTTCCCTACTCTTCTCTCAGTTTATTCTTTTTTGAGGCTTTTTGCAGTAGCTAGTTGAGGCTCTGTTTCCTAGAAACAAGAAGAGAAACAAAACTAAGAAAATCTGCTGAGGATGACTAACATTAAAAAAGGAAAAAGAGGGTGTGTGAAATGTCTATCATTTAAATTCTAGACCAGCTGCTGAGATAAGCTGACTAAAGCTATCTGGTTTTGGTTTTGGTGTTCTGTTTACTGTTGATTTTTAAGCCTTGTAGGTTCATGTGACAGATTAATTTATTTTACTTCTCATTGTTCTTCTTTTCTTGGCTCTCAGTTGATGCTGATACCTGGTTGGGAAACTGATCTTCAGATGAGGCACTTGCCTGCTTGAGGAAGCAGCCTGTGCTTTTTCTTCTGAGGAGCAGGCATGTAGCACTTTGTGCCTTTAGTGTGCAAAGTCTTTTAAACACTATGCTGTTATGCTCTGGTTAGCTTAAGCATTCCTCTAGCTCTGCTCATCAATTTGGAGCCACTCTGATACATTTCAGGATTTTTCACATTTAGTGTTCCTTGCTAGGAAGACTGGTATGTGATACATAGCATGTGTGCTGAGTTGCTCAATCTCAACCTGCATATTCTTTTATTTTTTCCCCTTTCAGCTCTTGCATAGTTCTTTACCTACAGCAGCGCCTGATAAAAGCAGATATGGGTTTAATATAGAGAATTCTCTCTGAGATACAGCAAAATGAGTTTCTCTGGTTTTCTCTCAGAAATTACTGTAGCCAGTATGGATACAGGCCCCTGGCTAGCTCTGTGCACAGTACGTTTGCTGAACACATGATTTGGATGCCCCTATATTCTGTCATTTCAGAATGAATCATCCTTATCTGTAGATAGGAAGGGAGGGACAATAGAAGATGGAGCTATATGATTGAAGTTAAAATGAATATACTGCGCCTTTTTCTTGCTACTATTTGCTGCATGATCTGGTTGAAGAGTTAGGCTTGTTCCTTCTTCAGCTTTATCACCTTGGTTGCGGGGTTTTTTGTTTGGATTTTTTTTTTTTTTAAATATGAGAGGACAAGTAATATTCAGAAGTAAATAGTTGTATGAGTGTTCAAATCAGAAAACTGCACAATTGTCTGGGTCAAATTTTATTTTATGCTATTTATGCATTGTGCTGGATGTCAGTGCAGCAGCCTCTCGAGTGCCAAGCTGCACTGCAGCAACATCCAGCCACAGTCCCATCTATTTTCACTGTGTCTTCCCCTGTTCCACCCCTCATCCTCAGCTGATTTGCAGTATGGAGTGGAAGTCACTTAACTCTGTCAGCCCTTCTGAGTCATACCCCTCCTGGCTGTCAGGTCCTGCACTGGCAGGCAGTGATGATGGTCTCTATCAGCAAAGGGAGGAAGGGGATGAACAGGAAATGAGTGAATTGGTTTTAATCTGTCCAGGACCCAGCTCAACACACGTGTAGCTCTCTCACATAGCTGAGTGGTAAATCCCTCTGGAAGCTGAAAGAATGAGGATTTTTCTTTTCCAGAAGTGATTGGTGGTTTGCTCTCAAATACCTCTTTCCAGTTCTGGTAGATAGGCTGTAAGGCTGAGTGGTTTCCAGCCCATCTACATGTGGAGTCTCTTGGAAAGTTTTAGTCATAGTTTTCCATCATTATGTAGATAGATTACTGCAAATTATCAGCTTAAAACCATTTCCCTTTACCTTAAGATGTATATAACCCACGATGGAAGAATAACATTTAGGATAAGCATTGCGTAAGTTTACCAGGTGTGATGTTGCCTTGCTCCTTCTTTCTTCCTTAAAGTGGAAGTTTTTGGTCAGTGAGGTACAGTAACAAATTGTGAAAGGCAAATCTAACAGGTGACTGATGGTGAACGAGGCAAAATGCTGTTCTGAACTGGGATTTTTCTGAGACTTATGACCATTGTGGCCAGGTTAGAATTGGTGGCAACATGGACAGTGAAATCCTAGTTTGTAAGATACAAGTATTCCTGCCTTATTTCACGGCCTGTTTTTATTAACTAATTGATCGCTTTGCTTGGGTGCCATAATGGTAGTTGCCCTTAGAAAACTGTAGGTGCACAGAAGGAATCCACTTCCTTATAGAGCCAGTATGTGGTACATGTGCAGTTTGAGCAAAGCTCTACTGGTCTGTGCAGGTATAGGCCTTCACTAATTTTTACTTAGCATAAATACTAATGCTATTGGGCTGTATCCTAGATGCAGCCTGAATTGGTACAGGGATATTGAAATACTTGAGCTGCTGAGTTGCCAGTAGATAAATCCACTTCTGCTGGTGCTGGCTCCTTCAAGTTTACTTACCCAAAGCTCTGAAAGAGAATTTCTGTGCTTTTTTTAAATGTTTTTTTCTAAAGGAGAATCCTGTGGTGTTAAAGATGTAGAAACCTACCATAAAATGAAGAAAAGTTCTCCTGTATGGTTCAAAGCAAATTTCAGCGTCTTCGGTGACATCAGAGGCAGCTTGCTTTGTTCTCTTTGATGCAGGACAGCTGCCTTTCAAGAGTTGGACCTCTTTCTCCTCCTCATCTCCCAGGAGCCTGGAGTGTTGTTAATACATTTCTTCTGTGAGGCTACTGTGCTTAACATGCCATCTGGGGAGATCTTCCAGCTGGCATAATTGTGGTGATGGGCTCAGAGATGAAGATAAGAAAATCCCCTTAACTGAGATAATTAAAACATAATTCAAGTCTGTACTGCCGATTGGTTTGAGTTGGACCATTAAAACCAAACCAAACAAAATCTTCTGTGTCCAAAGGGAACAACATTGGGTTTCAAAAAGATGTGTCCAAAAAGATGATAAAAGGTAGCCAAGCCTTTCCTTCCATTTCCTTCCCCAGCAACAGCAGATTACTCAGAAAGAAGCAGGGATACTTTGTCTCTCAAACCCCCCTGTCTTAAATACCCGCTGGGCAGAAAGGAATGTATCTGCACTGAGGCATGAAGACTTGAGGCGTAACATACTTCTTTTACTACTTGCCTTTACTGATGTAGGTTAGGAGGAGGAGAGGGTGTAGCTGTAGAAGTAGCTGTAGAGAAGGGTGGGCTGAAGAAGGCTGATGCAGTCTTAGTTTCTGGCAAGAGAGTAAAGTCTGCACCTGGGACCAAAGAGTGGAGATACGCTTTCCAACAGTGCTTTATTCTCAGGCCAAATAATTGTAACTGCTTTTAGTTTGCAGAAGTGGATTTAAGGGGCCTATGGCCTCTCCCCTGCTCTCTTGCAACTGACCCATGACAGTCACAAGTAACAGTCATGCAGTCTGGAGCAACTGCCCTCTTCAAATCTAGGTAGCAGCTGGATCCAGTTCTGAATCCCCATCATTGCACTTCAGACAGAAAAGGTCCTGCCGGCTGGAGTAGGGGCAGTCTTTCTTGTATGAGCTGTTTCCACATGCCCATAACAGCTAGACAGGAGTTTCTACATTGTTTTTTTTCTTGGTCTCCCTTTTTGTGAATACTGGACACTCTTCCACATTGAATCTCTAATAAAACTGTGCCTAAAAAGTACAATTGTTTGCTGAACAGTTGTGTATTGATCAGTTCAGCTGTAATCTTGCTTGGTTTAGCAGAAGAGAAGATGAAAAAGCAAACCAAACAGTACTAGCAATCACATGTAGCTGTGGGCAAACTCCCCTGGTTTAAGTCTTTATCAGAATTGGAGTCAAGCCTGTCAAGCTGACTTCCAGGCAGTCCCCAGGTGTATGTGTGTGGCTGCTTTTGATCTCTTGTCTAATTAATTAAACTTTACCTTGACAACCAGTGGAGGACATAACATTTGGTAGAATCTTAAATAATGAGGTAGCTGTGAAGCTTCAGACCTGCAGCAAACCTGTTGCCCAGCGGAAAAAGGGGAAAAATAGGACAAAACCTCAAAATAGCTAGGCAGAAAAGCTTCTTACTAAACCTGAGGGAGACTGTGTCAAGTCTGCCAAAAGCGCTGCTGCATGCATCGAAGACTGCAGCACTGGGGTGCTGTCAGACAGCTGGAGGGAACATGTTGGGAGCTGAGCCCCTGAGTCAGAGCTCAGCTGCTGGATGGGGAGTTGGTTAATGCCATCTTTGCCAGCTGTGGGGCAGCTCTTGTGGTGGGCAGCGGGGAATCTTGTGGAATGCTTGGCTTCAGACCTTGTGTGACTTTTACGGGTTGTCACTCTTGATATTGAAAGACTAGTCAGGGCAGTGCTGATGTTTGGGGTTGCCAGGTCCCTTTGAGACAAGCTGCTGTTGTGCTGTACACAGAGTGCTGTTCTCCTGTACACAGAGCTTCTGGGGACTTGTCCAGAGTGCCATACGCTAATCCAACCTTCAGGTTACAAGGGGGTGGGTCACTCTTCTGTAGCCAGCCAGTAAAGCTTGGGACAAATAGAGATGTAATGTGATGCTTTATCCTGCAGTTACTATTTGAGGATCTGGCATCAGCAGTAGGTCTGATATGGCATCCTCCATCAAGCCTCCAGGTACCAATGTATCTGTTTGTTCCCTGTCTTTTAAGAGAAGCCATGTGATATGAGCCCTTTCTCCCAAAAATTTGTGTACCTCACTCTATCTGGGATCAGCCTGTGCTCATCCATGCTTTTGTAATTCCTCCTTTCTGTCAGGCACCTGGAAGGGGCTGAACTTTGCAGCTGAGCTCAGTGTAAGGAGCATGTTGCTGAATCCCTGTCTGGCTACAGAACCCCCTGTCTCAGAAGGAGCACAATCTATGCCTCCTCTTGCAGTCCTTGCAGTGCCAGGACCTGTGACAGTACCCACTCTCTACACTCAAGGGTGAATCAAAGTTGAAGTCCAGTAGCCCTTGGTAAAAGTTTGCTGCTGTTTATAAAAACAAAACAACACAAGCCAGAAATCCCCAACCAATCCCAACCAAATCGCTAAAAGCCACAACAGGAAGCCTTTACTTGTTTAGATTACCAGATATTTTGATATTTAGATTGAATTGAGAATTTTTCAAGAGAATGGTCCCTCTGAAATGAAACATTTTGGGAAGTGTTTCACAGATTTGTTCACAGGAAATCTGTAGAGAAAGGGAGTATGTGAGTGGAGGCAGAAGCCTTCCCTCAGAAAGAGCAGCCTGAGGATCTCCTAGAATTTGGGAATCCTGCTTTGAGTTGAGCAGAAAACTGAGTTCAGTTCAGAGGTGAGCTGGTAAGTCTATTCTTCCTTCCCATTCCCACCTTCAAACTTGCAGAGCTGGGGACAGGAAAATCATAGAATCATAGAATTTGGGTTGGAAAGGGACCTTTTGAGGCTATCTAATCCAGCCCACTCTGCAGTGACCAGGGACTAAACCAGTTTGCTCATTTATCACCCCTCTAGATAACCTGTTCCAGTGCTTCACCACATTATTTTTTTTGTAAAAAATACTAAATTTAAATCTATTCTCTTTTAGCTTAAAGCCATTTCCCCCATTTCCTACTACAACAGGCCCTACTAAAAAGTATGTCCCCATCTTTCTTGTAAATCACTATTAAGTATTGAAAAGTCACAGTAAGGTCTCCTGGAGACTTTTCTTCTCCAGGCTCAGCTCTCAGCCTGTCCTCACATGAGAGGTGTTCAGCTCCCCTGGTCATTTTTGTGGTCCTTCTCTGGACCTGCTGTAACAGGTCCAGGTCTTTCCTGTCCTGAGGATTCCAGACCTGGATGCAGTACATCAGGTGGGGTCTCACCAGAAGTGTGTTGTTTGGTATTCTTTATGTTCCTCTATAATTTGAATGATACTGAGAGTTTGTCCAAAGGACAGGAAGACTTTTCTGAAAACAGCCAGTAATGGGGAAGAGCCAGTGTATTGTAGGGCATGGGGAACAAACTTTTTTCATTATATTTTTAGTCTGTCATGGGACTGGATGGTAGAGAAAATCACTTTATTTCTCTCAGCTTGCACATTTTTCTAAAAATAAAAGTAACAGTTTTCTATTTTTTCCCTCATAGAGCTATAGATAATAGGAGTTGGGTATTAAATAGATGACTATATTAAAAAAAAAAAAGAAATAAAAAGGAATAATGTGAAAGATGCTGTGTTGTACACCAATCCTCACCTGTGCTAGTTTGGACACTCTTCTCCCAAGACCACACACTACCCTTCCCTCAAGATGTTAAAGCCCACAAAGACACGTCGTGCTGCCTTTCAGAGCCTCTGCAGTGTGATGCTCCTGCTCAGGGTCCCAGAGCTGGTTCTGCAAGTGGGACATGAGCTCAGCTGACGTTGTGGTACGTGTACACACAGAAAGTTAAGGACATGATGATGGCAAAAAACACCGGATGCTACTGGCTACGCTCCTTCTGTGTCCTCGTTTTCACCTGTTCCAAGTGCTGAGCAAGCCCGGTTTTTAGAGAGAGAGGAGAGCAAAATGGGGCAGTGGTGGAAAGGCTCTCAGAATGGTTTGTAGAAGAAAATAGGATGGAGTTTGTGTAAGCATCTCTTCAGTGGTATATTTTACATTTTCCTTTTTTTTTTGAATATCAGAATGCTTTTACATGCAAATTCTTTGATTACTAATTACCTTTGGACTCTAACCCTTCAGTACCTCACAATTGTGTTAACTATCAGCAACTTTTGAGCTTAACTTATGGTGAAGTTGGTGATGGTTTTTAGTATAAGGATGAATTGCAGGACCCTTGTTATGGGCCAAAGAAGGCTGCTTGCTTGCACTGTCTATGTAGGCAGTGTGAATGTGCTCTTTCCATCAGTGATGAAAATCTCGGAGAGGGGTTTCATTCTGTATGTGATGTTGCAGTAGTGTGAGTGAGCTGTAAATGAAGTTTGGTACGGTGGGTAGGGCAAGTAGTTAGGTAGCTTCTGTCCCACACTGTCTCACACAACTAGTGTGGTAGGTCCAGGCACTGCCTGTGCAATGTTTCTTGGGGGGCCAAAAGTATTAGCTGAGTCCTCAAGAACATTAATGTTACAGGATTCTTGCTGTTCCCAAAAATGTTAGTGATGAAGAAAGTGAGAGAAGGGAAATGGGAATGCTTTTATCTTTTCAAGGCTGCAATGAAAATTGTCACAGCAAAAGCACTTAACTGCCCTTGAAATTTCCCTGTGCTGGATTCCTGAGGCTGGGAGCAGGGAAAGGTAGGGGTTTTTGGAGGAGTCCTGCAAGTTTGTTGCTGTTTGGGTTGCCTGACAAACTGTGTTAAAGAAAACTACATAGTACATTCTTCTTTCTGCTGCCATCCTAGTTCGAGGGCAAATATTCCAGTTCCCTCAAAAGGAAAGTGCCATCATGCCTGTCACAATAGCTACAGCAGTTGCTGTTTTAATGATTTTATTGGTCATATCTGACTTTAACCTGCCTTAAGAGAAACCCTGACTGTCCTCAATCCTTGAGTGTGTCAATTGGATTTTTAAATTGGGAGGCAAGCTGGTAATAATCCCATGTAGATGGCTGGTTTGTTACTTTGTGCTTTGATCTCATTAACCAGCATGTGAACTAAAGGGAAGTTGCTATTTAAAAGAAAAGAATGGAGGGGGGAGGAGGAGGCCAGGGAAGCAGTCCCGTGGTGAGGGTCATAAACTTGCATTTTATGTGCAAAGAAATGGAAGCAAGAGAATAAGCATGACTGCTTTATTTAATAACAGAGCTAAACACTCGGGTAGAGTTCTGCAAGTGGGAAGCTTTGACAGGTTTGGAAAGCTAGTGAAATAGGGAAGAGGAGTGTTGCAAAGCTCTCAGTGCCTCAGCTATTTTGGAACATGTAGGCCTTTTCTCAGCTTGAAGCTCTGCAACCTGCTGGGGTTTAACCATTAGCTGAGAAAGGAGGGGGATGGCAGAGAGCACAAGTGCCCAAACGCCTGTGTACCTGCAGGTAGCAGCCTGCTCTCTGCTCTACCTGCTCTGGATCTCTCCAGTTACACCTCCTAGCAACTAGCGCCTTGGTGCAGCAACACCACTGGCCTGTGAGCCAAGTCCTCAGCTTGCATAAGAGCGAGGGGGGGGAGTGGAGGCTGAACAGCAAAGTCTGGGATGAAAATGAGATACCAGCCGCCTCAGCTGAGCTCCACCCTTTCTAAGAATCTCAAAATAGGCACTATGTCTCCTGGCAACCTTGACACAAATCATAGAGTTTAACTTAAAAGAAGTACATACAGTCCAAAGGACATACCCCTTCACCAGGTGTGAACAACAAGGAGTCACTCCTTTTCCTCTTTCTGGAAGATCTGGCACTGTAGATAGTCTTGGGTTTCACTTGGTTTCAGAAGGCAAGGAGTTAAAGGTGAAAGAGCATCGTGTTAGGATAGCTAAGAAGTGCCAAGAAATGGTGTATTTTGTTTATTGTAACCATGTCCTGACTATTGCTTAGGAACCAGATGTAGGACTTGGCCCCCTCTCTGCTGCACTGGAAGATGTGCCCTGCAACGCATGCACACACTGGCCTGTTGTGCACCTGAACCTGGTTCTTTCTGGCAGCCAAGGACTGACAGAGCTGATACCAGCCAATTTCTTGCCTTTGGAGTCAGTCGTTATGCTTTTGCAATGCTGACCTAATACTTTTTAGGAAGTACTCTTAGTCTTGGACTCTAACCTGACAACATTTCTCTGGGACAGGAGACGTAGATATACAAGAAAGCAAAGCTGAATTTTATCGTGATTGCTTCTCCTTTCAGGAAAGCTGTCTTTTCAGATCTCCTGACAACTGATGCTCATTAACTACTCTGAAGAAAAATTTCAGTACATTTAAAATGCTGTGCATTATGCTGAGATAGAGGTAAAGCAGAAGTAAATGTTCATCTTTTGTTAAAGGCAGAGCTGTCACAAGGCTTCTAAAAAGATAACATGGGCAGAATTAAACTTTGCCAATCTGGCAATGTCTGAGCTGTTCCTTCTGTGAGAAGTGGCAAGGAGAAGAAGTGGCAAGAAGCTGGCACGAGCTCTGGATGTTTGGGCCTGGGAGCTGCAGCAGGCTTCCTGTGCATTGTGGTGTGGACAGTTGTGGGGAGAAGCAGGCCCCCCCTGCCCCTTTTTCAGCATCTGCCAGCCTGACCTTGTAGGGTGCTGAGTAGGCAAGGCTGGCAGGAGGCTTTAGTGCCTTTTTGTGGACCTGGCAGCCTGCTGCCCAAAGCAACTGTGAGCTTTGCCCGTGCCTAGAGGAGCGGAAAACAACTGGCTATTTGAGCAAGTGATTTTTTAACTTCATGCTTTCCAAGAAGCATTTTTTTTCTCTGTGTGTGTATTTGGTGTGGGTTGTTTTGTTTGTTTGTTTGGGTGTTTGTTTTTTTTTTTTGTTTCTGACACTCTTGCAGAGACGTGGCCTGGATAATGCTTACTGAAGCATTCAAGGGGAAAAGCTGCTCCAGTTTCTTTGCCTCAGTGGGGGCTTTTGCTGCCTGCTCTGGAATGCAGATCTCTCTCTGGAGAGATCAATAATGGGTCAATGGGTCCTGGAGGCATCTGCCCAGTACCTTGCCCCATGTATGACCCTCCCCACCACCATCTCCCTGGATGGGGCTGGCAGACAGGGTTAAATTTCATTACTTTTTTGTTTTGCTCCTTTGAATGATGCCATTTTAATATTGATACACTTTTTGCTCATGGTAAAACAGTTAAAGCCCTGAGGCATCAGCCATGAGCTGTCATGTTGGTGTGCCCCAGATGATTAGTTTGATGTATGGATCTTTCTCCCTGCTTTTGAGCTGCTCGGGCACAGTGGGGGAATACTCTGGCTATGCATGCTGCTGGAAACAGAGGTGTTGGCCAATTGCTTGAAAGCAGGATATATTTTTCTTTTGGGTCTTGATTTTAAAGGGAGACACATATTCAGGTTTTGAGGCTTCATGGCATGGTGTCAACTGCTCTTGCAGAGAGGTTGGTGCAAATCTGAAGTGTAGAGACAGATTTCCCTGTGTAATCCCAGCTGGCTCTGCAAATCTCTGCAAGGAGCTGCTTGCTCCCAGAAGGGTACCTTCAGAGAGAGCTTCCATCTTCTCTTGTTATACCATTGGGCTGGAGAGCTGAATTTGCTCAGCACTTGATGGCAGATTTGATTATTCTGCAGGAATTTTATTGTAAAATTTGCTTCTCTTTATCTTTTTCTTGCCTTTCCCTCTAAACTGCTCTTTGCCTGTTCTTTTAATTTTTAAAATTTTTTTTCTTCGACTTGTCTTTCATTGCTTTCTCCTCCCCTGTATCTGTGTCTTTTCTTTTCTCTGAGGCACTTCCCTTGGGCTTTGTTATACTCACTGTTGTTTATGGGCAAAGAGAAAGCACCCCTTATTTATGGGCTGTGTATGTGCATAAACGAAGAAATGCAGGAATTTCTTGTTGGTGTAACTGAATTCAAGAGTCGTTTTACTTTACTACTAATTATGACGGAAAAAGAAGGAATGCATCAGGGTAATTCTATATAGAAATGTCTCAGTAATTGTGATAATGCATCTAAAACTGTAATACATTTCTTTGCTTCTGTTTGGTTTTCCTGGTGTTATGTTCACCTTTATGCTGCTCCTCTGGATCTTAAAGTCAGTTGTTGAGGGTAGATCTTCAGCTTTGTAGCTCTTCTCTGGAAAAAGTATGATGTGGGTTTTGTTGGATTCTTCCTTACTCCTGGGTTCATCTGGGTAATTTTTTATATGTTTGCTAATACACTTGCACATCTTGCTCTTGTACAGCTCCACAATGCCTCTGGAATTCACTATATATGGTGTCTTTAGTGCACATTGGATATTTTTTGTTTTATATGCTACCCCTAAAACTTGTTTTTTTCAGCTCCAGGTCTGTATTTTTTTAACAGACAGTGGATGAGTTGCTCACAGCCGTTTGGTCTCCAGTGCCAAGCATGTACCTCCTCTCTTATCATCCCATTCCTGTACTCCTCTGCACTGCGTCCTGCTTCTCCACTTCTCAAGGCCTCTGGTCTCATACCATGCCTGCATTTTTCTCCACTATGCAATCATTAGTTGTAAATATCTCAGTCTACATAAAATAGCTGTTGGTCAACGTTGTTTACATAAAACTATGGTTGTATTCCACAAAAGATAAACAGAAGTAAAACAAATCATCTATAGACACCTGGTCAGTTAGAGAAATTGCTGTCACAGCTCAACCAAGTAAAACAGAACTACAAGCAGGTCAAGAAAAGTTCAGAGCACGCAAACCCTGGAAGTCCAAGGCCTTTGAGACTCAGTAAAAAGCTTGTAGCCTGTTGCTGAAAATGGCAAATCTGGGGCTGTCAGCCAGATACTGATTGAAGAGGGACTAGATCTTGAGAGCAAGTGGAGGGGTGGAGCACAACTGGGGAGCAAGAGATCCCCAAAGCAGGTGTCTTGGCTGGTCTGTCAGGACAGATAGTTGTTTTTTTCTCCTTGTTGATGTGCCTAGGACAGCTGTAACTTTGGGAGACAGGTCCTTTCCCAAGAATTAACATAGTGTGCTGTGATTCTGTAGTGTTCATCCTGGAAAAAGTTGCATTCTCTGCCTTGCATGCAAAGCTCTTCAGGTTTTCAGCCATGTTCTGGCTGTTTGTTTCATCTCTCTTGGTCACACTTGGAACCAGCTGGGTTCTGCTCAAGGCTCCATTTCCTAGTGCTTCTCAGTCTTTCTTGTCTGTCTGATCAGCACATTTTCTGGTCATGAACTATCTCAGTGATCCTTTTGTTCCTCCAGTCTTCCTATCATCAGTTGCCCATTGCTCTAACCCCTGAGGCTGCTGCTCGTCTGCAGTATTCCGTAGGTGTTTGCCGAGAGTGCTGAAATAAAATGCAGCTCTGCAACTCCTAGCCCAGCTGATTTGATACTTTGTGTAGGTGTATTGCTGGCACTGCTTCCCTGCCCCTAGGGAAGTGAGTGGTTTTGCAGAGAGGGAGGGAGAAATGTGCACCCTCTATGTGCACGTGTAAGTTATAGTCAGCCATGAGCCATGTGTATGCATGCGTCTGTGTATGTACCTGCATATATACGTGTGTGTGTTCACAGGCATTTGTCATCGGTGCCCTGTGTCTTTTTGAAGCTTGTCAGATGTGCAGACTGACAGACATTTCAGTCTGTATGAGTACAGCTGCTGCTTTGCGTGGCTTCATTTTTCTACCTATCTTTGCTGCAGGCTGGAGGACAGGTGGAATATTCTGCAATGCAGCAGAGATGGTCTGTCCCTGGTTCTACTAGGACAGAGTTTTATTTCTGATTTCTCATACATGAGGGTTGTTTTTTCCCCTCTCCTGGCTTTGATGTGTTGAAGAGAATGGGGTTGTTTTGAAGGTGAAGTTCCTGCTGAATCACTGGTGACTAGGTAGCCGAGAGCCATAACAATTAACTGGAAACATTTTCATCTTCCTTGCAACTGTAATGATTCCCAGTTAGTAAGCTGGTTTAAATTTCATGGTTTTCCTCTGAGCCCTTTTTTCCCCCTCTGCTTTCCCTACATGCACTTCTTGCCCAAGTCTTTCACAATCTCTGTCTGGCTTAGCTCTCTGCCACTCAGAAGAGGTGCCTCCGTATTGTGCAGCTCTGTAAAAAGCCATCACTCTCCTGAGGGCACTACTGCCACGTCTCTGGCTCCAGTGTGGCTGCTCTGGAGTTGTGTACAACCTATCTGGTGGGAGACAGGACCCAGGCTGTCTTTCCTCTCTGCATCCATTTTGTGCTAAGTGTTTTCCTGAGTCATCACCCTGCCTTATATTTGCCCAGTGTCAGAAGGGTTGCCAGTTTTAAAAATCCTTCTCCTCTTCTTCTGCTCTGCCTCCTTAAAAATAGACCTAGAAATAGCATAAAAACCTCCAATGTTAGGTTAAGAATTTTCCACATGCAGTAGTTCCAGGGGGGTGAGGATATGTTGCAGTGAGATCAGCTGGACCTGCTAGAAATCACTGTAGCCAGTCCATGTGGACAGGCAGCACCTTCACTCTAGGAGGAGGCAGGAAGGAAAACTTCTGCAGTTTCTTATCTGTGGTCCTGGTAAAGCTGAAACTTCAGTGGTGCCTTGTGTATGCAAGAAGAGAGGCCTGGGTTGGTCGATGTTACAGTCACAATCTCTGCTCCTTATTGGATCTTTTTATCCATTCATGTTTTTTAAAAGTATTTTTAAAGTGTTTTGGGTGCTTTTTCAGATCTGTGCATCTGTTCTCTGCCATCTGCAGCTTGAGGCCAGAGACACAGGTGGTTGTTTTAAAGATATAGTCTGGCAGGTCTGAGAGCAGCCAATGGAAGCTGTTGGCTGTGCATGGCAAGAGTTTGTGTTGGCCCTCCCTGTGCAGGGCAGGAGCTGAGGAGAAACTTTCTGGGCACTCAGCCCTGTCCCCTCATCTGCAGCAGGGCCTGTTCAGGTAGACAAACCACACTAGCAGCAGAAGATCATGAGGATGGCAGCATCCTTGCCAGATGACAGAGAAAGCAAGCTGCCTGTTTTTCTGGATGTCATCAGAACACATAGGTATTGGTGGAGATTTTGCAGGGCCCTCAGCTTTGAGGCTTAGTTAGTGTGATGGACAAGGTGAATTCAGTAGCTGAAATGGTGGTGAGAACAGAGGATGCCCTTGTCTGTTTGGGGATTATCCCTACAAATCCTTGTCAGTTCAGCTCTGCCGCAATTTCCTCTTGCTGCTCTCCCTCCTCTGGGTGTGGGTGCCTACTGTTTTAAGGTATCTCTGAAAGTCAAATTTCTGGAGGCTGAGAGAAGAGTCTGGACAAAAAATGTGCTCTGTTCTTTCCTAGGGCTGGGCTATTGGAGGCAAGAATTTGGACTTTAGTTTGTCACAGTTCTTCCTGTGGTTTTTGGAGCAGAGCCTATTTTGTTATGTGTTTGAGCTCCCACTCCTGCAGATTTGGGGTGCCGTGCAGCCTTTTAAATAGAGCAAGCGTATACCTGGTTGGCAGTCAGAAATTTCTACACTGTTAGTTTAGTGACACTAAATATATCACTGACTTTCTTTTTCACAGTGGGTTTCTTGTTCAGTATTCGTGGCTTTTCATTAGCCTGCACTGGTTTGTGAAGTGTGAATTTAGCTGCACCTCCCAGGCTCCCACTTTTTAGTTCTCTCTATCATGGATTGGTACAGGGAGCTCTGGAGGCTTTTCTGCTCAGGCAGTGACACCCAGCTCTTAACCTCTCAACAGATAGATCTTTCTTCTCAGCATGCATGTAATTAATACAGTTTGCATGAAAATACCTATTCAGTTACATAGTCAATGTGCACATCCTCTCATCACTGTTAACCCTCTCCCTGTACTGGCTGTGAATTAAAGAAGCTTTTTGGCAGGAAGAATTGCCACATAGAAAATTAACACCAGCTTCTGTAGACACTGTTTTGCTCTGATCAAGCTTCCCTAGGCAACCAGTGCAGTGTAAAAAAGATTTTGTTCTTATCAAAGTCTTTTTTTCCCCATGCTTTTAGCACATAGGAAGCTATTGCACTCTCATTTGAATAGCTTTGGGTGGGGGGAAGAGAGCAAAGTATGAGCCAGAAATTGAGAAATGGACCAGTTTTGAAGGGATTGGGACTGTTTGCTCTTTTCATTTATTCTTGCAGTGGCATGAAAGGAGTATACTGGGGGGGAGGGGGGAAAGAAAGCTAATGTTTGTTTTGATGTCTTAATGGAGTTTTCTTTCCTCTGTACAGCATCCTCTTTATAGCAGAGGCTCCATGCATTTGGGAGAGGAGGACTTGACACATGAACTTTGCCTACAGTCATGTGTCCCATGAGAAAGGGCAATGCTGAGTTGGTTGATAGTTTGGAAAGGAATGCTACTGCAGCCTTTTAACTTTCCCAAGTCCCTTGGAATGGGGACTTGCAGAAGAAGGAAAGGGGAAAACACTTCTGGAGAAATTTGTTTTTTGTCAGCTTGCTGAAGAAGGTTGAGGAAGATGATGTCTGGGGCAAGGCAGCTGGTAATAGAGGGATGTTCTGGGAAACAGTAGGACAATGAGAAGAGTAAAATGCCCAGAAACTATGACTTTGGTAAGTGCAGAAGTGATGCCAGTAGGAGAAAAGTCAGAAGCTGGGGGGAGCTGCATCGAGTGACCCACTGCTGCTGACTTAGTGAGTCAGATACTTTGTGTAAATGTGATACTGACGTCTGATTCCTCTCCATTCCTGCTACTATATTTAGCCTAGGAAAATTGCTTATTTTTTATATTTTGTTGGTCCTTTTGCTTTTGCTGGAGCCAATGGAAACTACTGTGACATTCTCTGCCTACCCCCTCCTTCCCGCTCCCTGTCACTCAACTCACTCCCTCCCTGTTTTTCATCTGCATATATGATGCACAGTTGTGAACATACAAGGTAGTGCCTTCATGGAGGTTTGGAAAGCTCTACAAGGAACCTTTCTTGTTGGCTGATACAAATGGGCTCCCTGATGGACAATACTCATGTTGTCTGTAAAAACCTTTGATACTGCTGTGAGAGCTACTTTTGTCCTTCCCTTGTGTTACCTGAATGTCCCACAAGAAAAAGGCATACTGGGAAAGACTCCCCAGCCAAGCTGTTTATGAAAGCTGCTTGCATCAGGAAGGTGTATTAAAGGTTGTGAGGTGGCACCATAGACCTAGAAATAATACCTTTGACTATGTGTGCCATTGCCAACAGCCTCTGCAGGAACCAGCATGCAAACAAACAGGACACTTGATCTCAGCTGGCTGATATATGGTTTGTACAGCAGTAATCCATACAACAACGAATAGTTTCCATAAAGGTCTTGGAAATCAGAATATACTTGTTCATTAAAAAGGTGCTGTGATCATCAAGCCCTGCCTGCAGCTGCAGAGTAGGTAGGGTTTGCGTGGAAACAAGAGTGCTAACAATGTTGATGTTCTCGACAGCTAATGTGTGCCAGGCTCTGTAGGTCTCATGTGAGGTGTTTCTGGAGCTAGCCTTAGTCTGCATGTTAGTACTAGCATTCGAAAATATCTCTTCAAACAAAGGTGTCTTGAGAACTTGAATTTGTTTTGAAAGCTTTAGTTTGGGAAAGGGGTGGAGTGTGTGAAACAGGTGATGTGACCATTGTGGAACTTCGGGTTTGAAGTACTTTGCTTTTTCTACACGCACAGTTGGAAGCTGTGAACAAAAAGATCAGTGCTCTCTTACCATGCGTCCTTTCCTATCCCTCTGGCTGTAAAATACTGAATGCAGTCTTATAAAGGAGCAGACAAAGGTGGAGGATGGTTAGATGGGTGTATACTCTTTGATGCAATTAATTTTCCATGGTAGTTATTTTTATTATTTTAACTACTGTAAGATTAAAGCAAGCATAAATGTAAAGGAGTAGATACTTTGACTCTCCTGAGGGCTTGATAGCCTTACTGGACTAGGAGGCAGTGTGGAGTAGGTGGGTCAGCAACCTGATCATCCAGTGTCTCCATTCCATTTATTTTGCTATTTCCTTTGCTAAAATGGAGCACGCCCAGAGTAATAATGGGCTCTGAACTACCTTGTTTAGGAAGCTGCTGCAGGTTCTGTTGGACTGAGCTGAGCTGTAAGTGTCTGAGCAGGCAATGGAGGCCACCCTGCATCCTTGAATTGCTTAGGCTGTAAAAGAACCTGAGATCATGGACCATTAACCTAACACTACGAAGTCACCACTAAACCATGCCCCTGTGTGCCACATCTACAGGTCTTTTAAATACCTCTGGAGATGGCAATGCAACTGCAGGTCCTTGGGCAGCCTGTTCCAGTGCTTGACAAGCTTTTCTGTGAAAAAATATTTCCCAGTATCCAGTCTAAACCTTCCTGATGCAACCCGAGGCCGTTTTCTGAACACTCTGAAGAGGTTAAAGAACTAGAAATAGTTTCTGCCTCTTGTGGAGGTGGGGTCTCTAGGATGGAATGGACTAGAAACCTTCCCAAGCATTTTAAGAGGGAGCCAGTTTTCAAACTTGGATGCTCCTGACTCCCTGAACAGTATCTGTGCCCCACTGTATGATTGACGATTTGTGGTTTACCATCTTGTTGAATAGGGTGTCCTTGGAATTGTCTGAAGTCTTCATTGCACTTGTGTGTGACAGACAGGAGAGGAACGGTGGAAAATCAGTATGAGACAGCACTGCAGTTAGGGTAGCTTTTGTTGGGTAGCAGTTAATTTAAGAGAGCAAGTCCAGAAGACTAGTTAATCCTGGCTAAAAGGCTTTGCTGGCAAGAAGGTCATAACTAATTAGTAAGTTATGTTAATTATTAAGTGACAAATCAAAATATCTTCTTTTGCTGAGCTTATGAGTTAAAATTATTATTTCATGGTGTGAATCAATGGTTGCTTACCTGTAAGGAGATACTGTGATTTATCCCCCTGCCCCTCCAGATAGTGTTTGTTAATTGTGGGTCAAACTCAGTGAATCAATCAGAGGGTTGTCTTAAGACAAAGTTGAAATACCCACATTTGTGATAGCTGCTCTGGTACTAGAAGCTGTGTGGCTCTTGGAGTGGTTTGTTGATTTGCCTTGATGTGTGAGCTGGGTTGTGGCTCTTACCTTCCCTGTAGGCTCTGGACTTGGCTGAGGTCTGGGAAGGAGGGAGGAAGCCTGCTGGCAGACAGCCTGTTCTGGGGTGCCACTGAGCTAAAATTCAGGATTGTAAGTGGCCAAAAGTTCTGTCCTGTAAGTTGATAATGACGAAGCCCTGGACCTTTGTGGCTCACTACACTGTTCTAGGAAGTGGTTTGTTTGCTTGCCTGGTTTGAAGACCATGGTTTATATTTTATGTCTTTCCTCTGTTTTTTAAAACTGTGTTCACTTTTCTGAAGTCCTGTTTCTCTGCTGAGTTCCTCATAATAAAATAGAAACTTAAATTTAAGAGCTGCATAGGAAAGTCTTTGCCAAGATCTCACGTCTTCCCTTTATTCTTTCTGGTTTTTTTTAAGTTTATTTTAAGCACAATGCATCCTTCTTGTAATTCTGCAGGATTTTGGTCCATTAACCCTATCCAACTCTACATAATGGGGTTTTGCTTTGCTTTTCTGATTAGCTGGAAGCTCGTGATTAAGTAGATTTTCACATCTGTTAGCTTCCTATTTCATATCTTGTGATTTGCAAGGCTTAACCTTCCCTGACTTGTTAATGGATCACAAACCACCTGCTTCTGTGCACTAATCCCTCAGAAATATGTAGCATAGCTTTGATTTGAAACTCTCCAGTTTGGTTCACCAGGGTAAAAAGTGCAGAAGGATCAATCGTGGTCTGAATGAACTGCTTACCTACACTTTCTCTGCTCTTCCACGAGGTTTCATCTCCAGCCATGGCTATCTGCCTTTTAACTATCAAGAAAGTTTGGTGCCTTTATTGCCTTGGCCTTCAGGATAAGGCGTGAGTGGATAGGGGTGGGTGAAATGGCATGGCTGAAGAGGGGTAGAGTAGTCTAAAGGAGGGGAGGGCATATCCTGTGCATCCTTGGTGCTTTGATGCTGGCTTTGAGCTAGTAATGTTAATGGAGTGTGACAGCTTCAGCCAAGGACTCTCAGCTCAAGGTATTGGTGTGTCACTCCTCTTTCCTGCTCTCTTTTCCATTTCAAAACTTACACTGCTTCTGGCAGTGTAGCCCGGTCAGACCAAGGGAAAGGTCAGCTGCCAGGGCTAGGTGAGGAGATGCCAGAGACGTTGCAGGGCCCTGTCAACCCTTAGCTATGCCTGTAACACTCCCAGCCCTGCCTGCTGCTGGGATTGAGGAGTGGGGCCTGGAAGGATGCGGCTCTTGTTCTAGGCAGCATGGTGCCAAGGTGTGCTTTGTCCTGTGCATGAGTGTGTGCTGCCTGTCTTGAGGTCTGTAGGTGAGGTTCTGCAGTGGATTTCTGTGATGCCTCAACTTTTTACCCTTCTGCTTGGCTGTTTCAGGCCAACTCCTCTACTTCAGGCCAACTCCTCCACTTCTGCATGTCTTGCATGTTTCTTTTCCCTGTGATTGATGTCTGTAGCCTGGCACATGTTGTTAGCAAGCCTCAGCACGATGGTGTGAGTGAAATCCCCAGTGCAGCAAAGGCTGCTGGCAGTGGAGCAGGGACATCCTGCAGTGCTCCCCCAACACTGCAGTGAAGGAGGAGCTGGGACTCTTCAAACTCCAGCAGTTTGTTCTTGCAGAGGGACAGGCAAACCCCACGGTTTCTATTTTAGAGGTGAAGTGAAAAGGAAGGCACAAGGTCATCAGAGCAATTGTTACTCTTATCTTTTATTCCCATAACAGTGTTTTCTCTTACTGGTTCTTATTGTGCTCTGCTACAAGACAAATGCTGTTACATGAAGATTTAAAAATGGTCTATAGGGTGTTCATGGAGAGTGGGAAAGGCTGCAGTACCTGTGACTGCTGTAGGTCCAGTTGTGGTGGACTGAGGTACAGAGGCAATGTGCTGTGGGCAAGAGTAGTGGGAGATGGGGTCTCTTCTCCTTCCTTCCTTCCCCCACCAGTCAGCAGTAGAGGTGTTTTGCTCCCAGTGGAGGTGATTATATTGCTTACCGGGAGCTTAGTACTGCTTGCTTTTGCAGTTCATCTTACTGAGAGATATCTGCAAGGCCCCTGAGCAAGTTGTTTATGCAGATAGACTTCTTGGGTCAATAGATTTTGGCATCATATGTCTCACTTCTAAATTGGCCAGTCAGTTCTTATGCTATACTCAGTGGTTCCTGTCCTGTCCATTGTTAAGGTCAGACAGAGAAATTTAGTGCCTTTACCTCCCTTCTTCAATCCCCCTCTCCTCCCCAGTCTTTTCCAAAAGATCCCCTCTTTCCTTCTTCCTTACCTTCTTACTCTTACACCAGACAGGCTGGTTCGATGCCCAGTACACAGGGTAACTTTTATGGCAGGAGACATAATCCATTAGGACTGTTGCACAAGCTTTCATGGTCAACCTTTCTGTCCAGCTTGAACAATCAGACTGGGGGCTCCTGGAGACTGAAAAGGTAATTTATGGTACTAGCAAATGGTACTACTCAACATGAGAGAGACTTATGATTTCCCTCTGGACTGTTCTTTTGCTTTGTGTTTTCTAGTTAGCCTCAGCTCAGTCTGCAATTAGGGGATAAAACATCTTTTTGGG
Organism: Dryoscopus gambensis; assembly: GCA_013389985.1. Lineage (NCBI taxonomy): Eukaryota > Metazoa > Chordata > Aves > Passeriformes > Malaconotidae > Dryoscopus > Dryoscopus gambensis. Next base: position 112,908 of record WEIT01021135.1, read on the forward strand.
GCTACTTTTGCTGCTTTTTTTTTATTTTCTAGCAAGGATAGCTCTTTGGTTATCTTTATGCATGTGGTGATGTCATCTCTTTCTGTTTTTCTGTTTCCTCCATCTAGGTGTGTTGTTGTGCTGTTCAACCCTAGAAAAAATAAGCAACACCATATTCTAAACAGCTCTAGGTGAGTAAAGCTTTCAGCTAGACTTGCTTTCTCTGAGAGGTGAATTCGAGACTTTTATGGCTTGACTGAAATGCAGGAGCTGCTGTTGCTGCAGGCTAAATCCCCTTGGTAAAGAGTTGCCTTGGGGACAGGCTGCCTGCTGCTTTGACTTCAGCTCCTTCTCCTACGAGGTGCTATTGCTGACAAAGTACCACCTTAAAAACATTGTGATCCCAAGAGGAACTGCTAATGGCCATGACGTGGAGGAGATCTTACTACAGCTCCATGGTGTCTGACTTTTTTTTTCTCCACCTAAAATGATGACCTCATTATTGAAGCCAGCAGTGCAACATGGTCCTGCACGGTCCTGCACCTGGAATAAAGGCGCAGTGATGAACCTCAACTTTTGGAGCTTTTCTGCTGCTGTAAGCTGCTGCTTGAGACCCGGGCAGCAGGGAATCTCCATGGCAAAGAAAAACCATTATGTCAGGCTATTAAGGGTGACTTTAGTGTCTTTTCAGTTTGTCCCAACCTACTCCCCAGTCATGATGTATTGAAATGAAGTCACATGTTGGAAATGTTTCTCAGTGTTATTTTCTCTGTTTTAGGAAAACAATTACTGCACTTGCTTTCTCTCCAGATGGAAAATATTTGGTTACAGGAGAGGTAAGTGTGAGAGGAGAGAGGGCACACCTTGTCCCTTGCATTTTGAAGCAGTGCAGAGCGGCTTAGAAGAAACGAGCTGCTCTCACACAGCGTAATGAGTTTCAGTGTTGCCTCACTGTTCGGTGGACCTGCTGGCTTATTGGTGGCACTGGGTGCTCCTGCTGGGAGTTTTTCAACACATCATCTTGGGGGATGGGTCTTCTGGGGTGGCACCTGTGGGCTGAAGGTAGAGTGAAAATAAGTGAAAGGACACACAGCATAGTTCTACTCTAGCATCAGTGAAGAGTACTCAGATGGTCCTGAATCTTGGCCTGAGCTCAACATTGTCCTTTCAGGATTGCAGGAAGTAACTGAAGCCAGTAACTGTTGAGGAAAAAATGAAAAGTGCATGTGGAGTGGAGCTTTAGGAGTAGTCACAGAAGATGCTGGTGCCTGTGGTTTGGCATTGTTTGTTTGACTAGAGGCAACAATTGCTTTCTCTTTCCCAACATGCCCAAGGCGGAGAATAAGGATGAATGCACTGTGTGTCTGTTCTGCACTAGAAGTTCAAGACATGGGCTGTGCCATGAGGCTGGAATTGCTGGATGTTAAAAATGCACAGAAATGCTGACCATCCATATGGCTGGGCTCAGTTTACTCCTGTGTATGATTGATGGCAGTTTACCACTAGACCCTGTGCCTCTGTAAGAGATGAGGAGGGAGCATGTATGAAGCAGGTCTCCTCCTGAGCCTCAGCCACAGTGAGAAGTGTGTCACAGTCCTGTGTTGGAGCTGTGAAGGTGGAAACTGTTCGCTCCAGAGGTCCCTAGTGTGGTCACTGTGATGGCGGCTGTCATGTCACTGGGTGGCTCCAAAGCTGGGCCTGGATCCTGTACGGATCAGACCAAGGGTAGAAACAAGAGTGAGGTTTTTAGATGGAGGCTACCACGACACAGAAAAAGCATAAATTTTTCATAATTAGATGTTGTCATCAGTTTTTTAGTGAAAACTTGAGATTTTATAGCTGTGATATGTTTTAATGCCTCCTTACTCTCTAGAAATCTTAATATAATAAAACCCCTTTATATTAAAATTCTAATAGATATATATATTTTCTCCATAGTATTCAGTTCTGATAATTCTGGTACCTTCTTTTATTTTCCTTTTTTTAAAATTTCTGGTGCTCAATTCTTTTCATGTGGAGTAAGAAAAATGGAAAAAAATGAAGTGGGAACTTTTCTTACTAACAAACTTTCCTGTTTGACAATTCATTGGGGTAAATGGCAAATTCAAATTATTTTTTTTTTAAAAAGGTCGTTCCAGTTAGAGTATAACTTTGTGGGGGGTTTGTTGTTATTCTTGTTGTTGTGGGGTTTTTTTGGGTTTTCGTGTTGGTTTTTTTGTTGGTTTTTTTTTCCAGTGTTACAAAACATGTCTCCTCTTGCCCTGTTGTAAAACCATTTCTTTTTTTCAGTATCCTCCCACGTGTCTGACATTTGAATTATTGCTTAGGGTAGCAGTGTCCCCTGCTGGTGTCAGCAGTTGTGTCTTAGTTCAACCTCTGTCCCATAGGGAAATGCTTTCTGAGTTCACTTTGTCAAGCTCCCTTTTAGCTGCCCTATGCTAATTCTGCCTAATAACACCTTAGTTTTCTGCATGGCTGGCTTTTCAGGGAGGAGAACATGGAGGTTAGTCTTTGGCTGCCATACAGATTAAATGTCTTTTATGTATTTCAAATTCCTAAGAAAACTCTTTTTTTTCTCTTTTTAATTATTATTTTTTATTTCTCCCCATGAAGTTGTAGAGTCCTTGTCCATGGGGGTCACACAGAGCTCCCTTTTGGTGAGCATTTCTTAAAAGATGAAATACAAATTCAGTTTGTTAAGGCCTTGGGGTGTATGCTAAGGTACTGTGAAATATTTATACGTATGTACGTATTTAAGTACAGCAGTTATTTTGAAGAGCAGCTGATTCAGCTCATTGTAACATCTTGCCAGCCACCTTGAGACCTGAGCTCTGTGTTGCAGGAGGGAGAACTGTACCAACTGCAGTTAAATCTCACCATGGCACTTTTCCAGGCCACGAGCAGTTGCTTAGCAGAGCTTTTGAACAAGGCAATTAAAACATGCACAATTTTAAGCTTTTAAAGCTTTGACTTTTACTTGTGATGAGGCTTGCCTTGCCCACACAATCAAATGACTAACTTAAAACTAATCAAAAAGGTACCGTTCTGCCATGTTGCCATGGATATGTTATCTTACAAGCTACTGTTTTGACAGACTTCAATGTGAAATCATGAGCAGTTACTTGAGGAAGATTTACCCATCAAGCACATTTTTTGGCCAGCGTTTCAGCTCATCTTGTGCGCCTTGTTTTAATTTGGCTTAATAACAAACAATTAAACAAAAGAATACATTTGTCTGGCAGAAAGTGCTGAATTGGCATTTCTGTTTCTCTGGAGAACAAACATAAAACCAGAGGCTCTGTTCTCACCATGTCTTTTTCTCTGACATTACCCTGCCTGTACTCGTTTGGGCAGAATGCACATGAGTGTTACCTTGTGACAGAAACGATGCTGCTAGTCCCTCAGAGGCTTCCCTCAGATGGTGTGTGAGAGTTCCCATGACAGCCATGTCATGTTTTTGTATGGCAGGACCTGGCTTGCTATCTCAGATGTCCATGTTGTGTTAGGAGCAGAGGATGTGAGGGCTTTTGGTACACTGAGTCTAGGGATAACAATCTAGTATAATCCTTTTCACAAGTAGGCTGTAAGTTCCTGTTACAAAGATGAGGGATGTGCAGCAAAAGTATTGTTCTGGCTAGAACAGGGACTAGCATTTTATGAGTATTATAAGGACAGAATTAAAGCAGGGAAGGTGGTATTAATTTGCACAGCTGTTGAAATGCATATACGCCTTAGCTTGTTGGTCTCAACCTGGGCTTTAGAGAATCAAAGGAACCGCTAAGCCTACTGTGAGTGCACCATCTAGACATCTTTTTCCAAGCTCCTGCACATTTGCATGCTCAAATCTGTCAGAACTGACCTCGGGGTTACATTTCCTGTTCTATGTCTGTTCTTGTCCCTTCCAGAGTGGACACATGCCAGCAGTTCGGGTATGGGATGTGGCTGAGCGAACACAGGTGGCTGAGCTCCAGGAGCACAAGTACGGTGTGGCCTGTGTGGCCTTCTCCCCCAGCTCCAAGTACATTGTTTCAGTGGGGTACCAGCATGACATGATTGTCAACGTGTGGTCATGGAAGGTAAGTTTTCTAGGAGGTTGGGTGGACCACAATGTGTTGCTAAATTAAAAAAGAGCTTCCAGTCTGACTGTAAAGTATTTCAGTTCCATCTTTCTTTCTGCTTTTCTTTAATTCTGTAGTTTTTGTTTGGTTTTTGACATTCATAGACACAGACAAATTTGGACATGAGAGAACGCTTTGGTCGCTTAGGGAAGGTCTAAGTAATTTCCATGAAGGGATATTCTTTATGCTTGGAGATGTGACATTTTGCTGTCCAGACAGAAAGCCTGGACTTTGAAACCTTGCCAAACAATTGTGCTTTTTTAGAGGCTTATTAAAAACTAATTTATGAGGTTAAGGAAGGAAACTCTTATCGGCCAGAGATTTCTTTTGTAGTGGAGTGGGTGCTCTTGGCTTGTTATGATTTTTTTTGTCAGAGTTTGGGATACTCTGATCCTATCCTTGATGGGTGAGAAAGGGAACATAGGGAATTCATAATGGGTGAAAGCTGATGAAAGTCACTCTGCCTGTCACTGGATTGAGGTAATGCTTGGTAGAAACAAAGCCTGTGTCTTATCCTCTAGTAAACATTTAAGCATTTGCAGTTTGTAGATAAGAAAATAAATATTTATTTTTAGTAGGCTACAATTCTCTGTATTAATAGATGCTCCTGCTATCACTTCAAGTGCTCTCTCTAAAAGTAACCCTCTCTAAAAGACATATGATTTAAGAAAAAAAAAAAATCAATGCATCTGTTAAATCTCACAGAATCATAGAATCATAGATTGGTTTGGGTTGGGAGGGACCATAAAGATTACCTAGTTCCAATCCTCCGGTGATGGGCAGGGATACCCTCCACTAGACCAGGTGGAAACCACATCAAAGCCCTGTCCAGTCTGGCCTTGAACATTTCTGGGGATGGGGCATTCACAACTTCTCTGGGCAGGCTGCTCCGGTGCCTCACCACCGTCACAGTAAAGAATTTCTTCCCAATAGCTAATCTAAATCTACCCTCGTTCAGTTTAAAACCATTACCCCTTGTCCTATCCCTACACTCCCTGATGAAGAGTCCCTCCCCATGTTTGCTGTAGGCCTCCTTTAGGTACTGGAGGCCCACTATAACATCTCCCCAGAGCCTTCTCTTCTCTCGTAGCTTGTAAGTCCATACTCATTTAGTATGTTACTCTCCATCACATTTCCTGTGCTGTAATTTAAGGTCTCACTGTTAGTTGTCTTCTGTTTGAAGAAGCTGAAGTTTGACGTTGCTGGTTTTTTTGTATGGCTGAACTGTGAGTAGTGAGAGAACCTAAGTGTTATGTCTGTGTTGGAAACTGAGTGCTCAGCCTTTGGGTTCTTTCTAGTTAATACAAATGAAAGTAGTGACTTACGGTCACAATGTGTGGCATGTGTGGAACAGTACAAGTAGTTTTGCTTTCCTTTGCTTATGCAGGTTTTTCTGTTCACTGTATAATTGTGGGCATGAGAACTCGTGAGATAAGGACTGTCTGACTCTTCTGTGCTGAAGAACACACACTTTAAGCTTATGCTCCAGACCTTGATGGGAGGTCCAGCTGGCCTTTACTTTGCAGGCTGAACACCAAAACTAGAGATACTTTACCTGACCAGAGTCAAAGACTGAGAATACAGATCTGCTGAAGCATTTTCCTGCACTATTAACCACAACCCTTCTATCCTCTGTGCTGCTGCTTTGATTTCTCTGTTTTTCCTGACTGGTAGACCTAGTCATTTAACTGTGATGGAAAACAAAATCCATGTTATCTGTAGGATTCCCGTGCTTCCGTAAAGAAAGACCACAGCAATGATCCAGGCGTTGAGGTCTGCAAGGGTCCTAAGCTTTTCTCTGTGCGCTGTCTTGAAAGAAATTATAATAATTGCTGTCCCACTTGCTTTTATTTGTTTCTGGTTTGGGGATCCTCCATGGTGATGGTGCAGCAGGCTAGACTCCTCTTGTGCTGGTTTCTTCAGTTCTGTCAGCACACAGTCCAATGGGGCCCTCAGAGTGACATGGCTGGTGTGCTGAGGGCATTGTTTGGAGGACTGGGAAGGACTGAATCCTTGAAAGGAAGGGTAAAGGAAACACAGCAAGAATGAAAAGGGCTGCACTGTTGTCAGCCATGTGCTGATGCTTGCAAACCCACAGCAGACAGAGCAGAAAACTTTTTTATTCTCACTTCTACTTGGGGAAAGGCAGGGCGAGGAAAACTGAGCAATGACAGTGTGAACAGGGAGCTCCTCCTGCTATCTGACCATTCTGCTTGGGCAGTGTCCATCCTGTTTTCTGTCCCTGTGTCTTCTTCCTCCTTTCTCAAACTCTCTGACATTTTGAGGTACACGTTTGAGGTATAACAGTTTTTTCTTTTTCTCTTCCAGTACAAGCATGGTCTTTGTGTATTTTGGGTCTTTTGATAAAATATAATGTGTTTAAACAGAAGGGAGGATTTATGGAAGAACCAGTACTGTTTTCTCTGTGAAAAATACCTACTCCTGATCTTGAGTGCTGTGCCCCCATTCCTGCCTGGTCAGTGGGCGAGTTCTTCCCTGTGGTGGCCTACATCTGCATTTGCTGTTTAGGAAGGGAAACGGGTTTGCTCTGAGCTCCCGGTGATTGTGAAACCAACATGTTTGTCATGGCTCAGACACCAAGTTCCTGCAGGCACTAGTGCCTGCTGATTTGTTCTTGATCATAGTCAATGTGGAAGAAGAATTGAATATAAATGTGAATTGTACTGTCTGCCAAATCAATGTTCCCAGCTAATGCTGGGGAGGTTATATACGGAGGCGAACAGGGAATAGTTTGGGCCTCATCTTTTCCCTGCTGCAGTGTTGTACTGGGTATGTGCCTGTAATTGAAAATAGTTTCCTTTGCTTCTGAGCAGAGATTAAGCAATCTAAACAATTATGCTTCCAGAAAAACATCGTAGTGGCAGCCAACAAAGTCTCAAGCAAGGTGACGGCAGTGTCATTCTCAGAGGACTGCAGTTACTTTGTCACTGCTGGAAATCGACATATCAAGTTCTGGTACCTGGATGACAGCAAAACCTCCAAGGTGAGAGAAAGTGCATCAAGGCCAAACTGTAAACAGGCATTTCTATCTTAGAGCAGAGTGAATTTTGCCCCAGTGAGCTGTGGGAAGTTGGAACTTTTTGATTTTGCTGGGATGCAAGGATAGCCTTCCACCCCTGGCTCTCAAGTCTCAGTCTCCCCATGGGCCGATAACACCAACAGCTTGTCTTACCCTGCACTGAGGTAGGGATGTGGCTCCTGGAGTTGCACAGAAGCATGCTTGTTCTTTAGTAGTCACATATACTGAAGGACAAATACACTAGAAAAGAGCTGCAGTCATTTAACTCCTTGGAGCACAGAGGTAGGGAGAGCTATTTGACATTGGTATGAGCATCTCAGAAGGTTGTGAGTGTAATTTTGAAGCATCAACCAAAGTGTTTAAACTTTTAGCTGCTCTGTTATTCTCTGGGGGGCAGAATCCACCTATCGTGATTTTTGTGTGTGCTCATGAACAGTTGTAAACATGAACAGCAAGTAAAACCTCTCCTTGTAGGCTGTTGACAGTTCTTTCTTTGAGTCACTTCAGCACTCAGGGGTTGATGTTCTAAAAAATTCATTGTCTGCCTGACGTGTCTTGCTGAATTTCTAACAGAGTGTTTTCTCTTGGTAGGTCAATGCCACAGTCCCCTTGCTGGGTCGCTCGGGATTGCTTGGAGAACTGCGGAACAACTTCTTTGCGGATGTGGCTTGTGGAAGGGGCAAAAAAGCTGACAGCACTTTCTGTATCACATCCTCAGGCCTGCTCTGTGAATTCAATGAAAAAAGGCTGCTAGACAAGTGGGTGGAGCTGAGGGTGAGTTTTACATCCTTTTATTCTGCAGTATTTGTGCCTGCTGAAGCAGAGCAGGAACAACAAATAATAAGGGCACTCAGAGGTATAAGCTGACCACCAGCAGTGAAAGTAATTGTGCCTCTGCCACCCTGTGATTTACTCTGGAAGGCCAGGCAAAAATAGTGTTATTTGTTGGCAAAGGGATTTTATTAATCATTGAGGCTCTTTCATTCTCATGCCCCAGCATCAGAGTGACTGCTCTTCTGGCAAAGCAATGTCCTTACAGCAACTCCTATATGGTCCCTCCTGCCTTGGCCTGGGCAAGTAGGAGTTTTAGAAGGTGCTAGTTTCCCAAGGTGCTAGTTGATTTGGCTACTCTAAATCACCAGGTTAGCCCATAGTTAAGAATTTGATCATGCTTGTTTTCCTTTCAATTGTATGTAACATGCCCACCTGAAGGGATCCAGTGTATTAGAATCAAGGGAAGAAGTCTGTCCATGCTTTCACTCAAGTGAAATGCCTCTTCTTTTCTTTCCTTTCCTTTCCTCTCTAAAATCTGCCTTTCACTCTCGCTCAGAATACAGACAGCTTCGCAGTAAGTTGAAAAAACTTTTTGCATTGAACTCATCCCCTTTTCACCACACTCCATTTGGTACCATTTTCTGCCATTCGTACAGATCCCAAAGGGAGGGGAAGAAAATCCATTTTGTTCTGTTTCTTATCCCCTTCTGACAGGTAATGTGTTGGCATGCTAGTACAGAGTGAGGTGCTGCTTGCCTGCCAGTGGTGTTGAATGTCACAGGAACAAAAGCAGTGTTCAGAGTAGTACTGAGCTGGAGTAACTGTGTAGCTCTGCTGGCCTCCCATCATAGTGGGTGGCAGAGAAACTGGGCTTCTTTCTAACTACTTGGGATCTGCAGTGGACCTTGGCTGGAAAGTTCTTCAGAAAGGAAAAATGGATTTTTAGGCTTTTCCTTACTCTCAGGGCTTGACTTCACTACAGCTCTTCTGACCATGATTCCTTTGTCTGTCAATTTGCTGTTCTCCCTGTTGTGTGTCTGGTGACGTTTGACGTGAGAGTACATTTCTTGTTTGCCCTCTCATATGCTGTGTCCTCCTCAGACCACTGTGGCAAACTGCATCTCTGTGAATCATGACTACATCTTCTGCGGCTGCGCTGACGGCACCGTGCGGATTTTTAACCCCCTGAACCTTCACTTTGTCACTACTCTGCCGAAGCCACACTTCCTGGGAACAGACATTGCAAGTGTGACTGAGGCCAGGTACTGTGAAGAAGGGTGGAAGGGGGCAGGGGAGGCTTGTGGGGGTTAGAACTGTTCCCCAGACCTTTGCCATCTGGAGCATGCTCTTTTTATGGATTAAAATTGGCAGCCTATTGCAGATCTCTCTGAGCTGTTGCAGCCTTGCTCTGTATGACTGGACTATGGCCCAAACCTGGTTGCTGGAGTACACAGCTTATCTTGCTCCTCATCTCCCTGGGGTTGCTCAGGTCTGGTGGCCTTTTGACATTGGTTGCTATGAGCAGGCAGAGGGCACAAGATGCTGTGGCATGCTTCAGTTGTTTCTGTACCATGGCACATCCTTTGCTTATCACTGTCCTCCGAAGCAGTGATGTTGCTAAGGGATGCCCATGCTCTCATGGGGCATTTTTTCAAAGGCTTTCTTGCAATCTTCTATAGACTTAAATCTACTACTGTCTGTAATATTTCTTCTCCCTCAATCTTGTACATTGTGCTGTCTTGTTTTCCTACCTTGCTCCAGTATCTTCTGCCTTGGCTTTCTGTTTCTTACCTTTTGAGGTGAGTAATGTGATTTCTATGCAGTTCAGTCTGCCTCTTGCAGAGGCTGTTTGCCAGTCCTGGCTGGGGGCTTTCCCAGTCTTCTTCTGTTGCCCTCTTTCACTTCTGTCTCTAGTGGGGAAAAAAATGTAAAAATGGTACGAATCACCAGCCATTATGCCGCTGGATATCTGGAGTCTCCATGTCTACAGATATATACACTAAACTTGTCTTGGAAACTTTATGTAAAGGTTCAAACAAAGCACTGTATAATCCTCCTCCAGAAGATAAGTGGGAGATAGTGATGTTCCAGTAAGGGAGCTGGAAAAGGAACTCTCTCAATTTAAAATGTAAACAGTTTCTGGTACTGCTAAAATTAAGCAGCTGTATACATGGACCTTTTGAAAAACTCTGCTATTCTCATGCATCAGTTAAGCAGAAATATTCATATGAATCTTAAATATGTATTTGTAGTGCTGATTACAATCTAACAACATTTTCAAATTAATTTATTACTTCCAAAGAAGCTTTAAAACACAGGACTCCTTATGTTCCCAAGCATGCCAGAGCCTTTCTGTGGGATGCCAGTTGCCTGAACTGAACTGCCCATGACTGTATCAATTACTTGATTTTTTCAGTAGAATTTGGACTGTGCTATTCCAGCCCTCAGATCTTTGCAAGTGCAGAAGCAGGGCTTCAGTTTTTTGATGTGCTACGTGCACTTTGGCTTCACTGGTTCTTTAAAATTACCAGTTCTCAGCACCCTGGCACTCTGGCTATAATTACCTTGCTCAATATCATTAGCAGACATGTGGGATGGCTAAGTTCACCTCAGGGCAACAGAGAGCTCCCTTGCATGCATGGCAGCAGGATTGAACGGAGAACCCCTGTAGAGGAGATACAGGGTTCCCATGGCCATGTGATCTAGGGCCACACCTGGGCAAAGAGGTATTTACTGGCTCTGCAGAATTCCTTTCTAAGTTACCATCAGAGAGCTTGCCTAACTAGAAAACACAGTGCCCATCTGCAGTTGCTCATCTCACGAGCCTCTGCAAGCAGCACCATGCTGGCCTGTGTGTGGGGCGGGGGTGGAAGGGGAAGCAGGTCAGGCAAGGGGCTGCTGAAATGAACCATTCCTTTGTCCCTCGTGCTGATATGCTCCTGTCTTTTGAGTGCAGTGCTTGTTCTTCTACTTGGCAAGAGCAGTTCCTGCTACCAGTAAACAAAATATAGTACCCACTAAAAGATGATGCTCTCCCTTCCCTTTGTTTTGAGATTATTTGATTTGGATTTTACCACATGGTTATGCAGGTGAAATTATGATGATTTCCAGTAACAATGAAATGTCGTGTTTGGTCCTGCTTCAGGGAAAATCAGTCACCTGTGGTGGGACTCTGAGTTGGATGGCAAGGAGAAAGACTTTTGCAATGGGATTTTGAGGCTTCTTTTGGGACTCCGGTTGTTCAAGAGACACATCTTCCTGGCCAGCTACTCTCTGTACCTATATATGCCACAGTGTATTGTTCACCTCAACAGTGCCCTGTGGAGAATCTGAGCTCTCCTGTTTGAGCTCCTTGCCCTGACTCCTAGAGAGCACAAGTTAACCAGGCCATTGTTCTCTCTTTGTGCAGCCGTCTTTTCTCTGGTGTGGCTGATGCGAAGTATCCAGACACGATTGCCTTGACCTTTGACCCCACCAACCAGTGGCTTTCCTGTGTATACAATGACCACAGCCTGTATGTCTGGGATGTCAAAGACCCAAAGAAAGTGGGCAAGGTGTACTCTGCTTTGTATCACTCTTCCTGTGTGTGGAACATTGAGGTATGTTGTGTGCAGACACAGCTGTTGGATTGTGAGTTGCAGCTGAGAAAGTCATCAGATGAGCTGCCAAATTTGAATGCAAACACTTACTGTAGAGGGAAAGAATTGACTCAAGTTTTCACCTGTGGTTGGTGCGTTTGCTGCTGGGCCTAGGAACAGTTCTTTGGCTGCACTGCAATGGCTGACTGAATGTGTGAGATGCAGTGTGCTACTGTAAAAAAAAAAATCTCACCATTAAAAGGTAAGAGGTGGGAGAAGGAGCAGAATACAGAGCCTCCTTTTAGAAAACGCACAAGAGACCATTGCTGACCTCAAAAAGATTGCTTGAGATCTGTGGTGAGCAAGTGCTTCAAAGTCAAAAACATGAAACAAGTGATAAAGTCTGAACTCTGGTCCTTCTTAACATATTCACCAGAACATGTGGAAATAGCCTCTCAAGTGTCTGTCATCTTTGAGTCTGTTTAGCTGGCTTTCCCTCAGAGGGAAAGAAAGGAGGTATAGGAAACAATGTAGTTGTTAATGTGTTGAAATATGTCCAACGGTGGTCAGGAAAGGGGAAAGTGGAAAGAAAGTGGGAAGAGGTTGAGAACACTGTTATTATTTATTAATAACATAATTAATAACATATTTATTGCATCTCATCCTTTCCTTCTGAATTATAAACTGGCAGTAGTAGATGAAAGTTGCAAACAGTGCAAGGTGGTTACTGCATGGTCATTGTTTGGGATTTGAGGTGCTGTCTTTGAACTACTAGAAACAAAGGATACTGGCTTGTTGCATGCTTTGTAAGGCGGTTTTCTGTGATCAGGGAAGCTCTGTGAACATTTATTTGAAGTCAATATGAAGCTCTGGTCTGCAAATATGTTTTCATCAGAACTGTCTGGCTTTCACGTTTAGAAAACAGAGAGGGACAACCCTTTTGTCTCATTTTGTTTCGAAACTTGCTACCAGTATCTAGGATGCCAGATGCCAGGCAGTATTATTCAGGGGTTGATTTTACTTGCCCTTAGATGTATCCAGAGGTGAAGGACAACAATCAGCCCTGCCTTCCCCCTGGTTCTTTCATCACCTGCTCCTCTGACAACACCATTCGTCTGTGGAACACTGAAAGCTCCAACATCCATGGCACAGCCCTGCACCGCAACATCCTCAGCAATGTAAGATCCTAGGTTTGGATCACCTCCTTGTCCTTGGGGTTGCTCTCCTTCATGCACAGATATTCCCACGTTAAGGCCCAAATTTCTTCGGATCAACACAGGTTTCTCTGTAAACTGAGCACAAATCTGGTTACATGTATGAACCTGAAGAAACATGAAAGGAGTACTGGGTAGAAAGACAGTTTGTCTGAAACAGTCCTGGGGACTACTGCTGTTTTCATAAACCACCCAAGGATTCATCAAGCTTAGCCTCTTCCATAAGGGCCATATGCTTCAGGAGAGCTGGTTCTCTTTTTCTGTATCTCTGGGTTGTGTAACCACTTTTAAGATGTATTTGAAAAAGGTGCATTAAATGAAGCAAAGGTTTGGGAGAATTGAATGAAAAACAGTTTGCACTCACCTCATCTATATAAGAGGGAGGATAATAATACAGAATAGTGATTACATATGGACATTTGCTTCTGTTCTCATCTGAGTTGGAAGATCTGTGGACACAGCAGCCTTAATCTCAGGAGGCAGGTGGAAAAAATTCCTGCTTTTTCTGTCACTTCTCAGAAGGCTGACTTTAGATGATCCCTAGAAGTCTTTCAGATTCCTGCTGTGTGCCCTAATATGTTGTAATCACTAATCGCAGAGCTCATCAGTAGTACAGGAGATGCTGTTAGTTTCTAGCTTGAATCTTTTGAAAAGGGTGATTGTGAGATGCAGCTAGAAACTTTCATCCTACAGTATGAAGGGGCTTAGTGCTTGCTCCTAGTTAAGAGGTCCTACCAATTACAGCATTATTGCCAATAAAATGTTTATGTTGGCCAGGATCTCAGTTTCTAAAGCAGATGCTTTACTTTAATATTTTGTAACTAGTTAATATTTCTGGGTGTATTGTGTCCCCAGGACTTGATGAAAATCATCTATGTAGATGACAACACTCAGGTACTTCTGGACACTGATTACAACTCAGCAGGAAGTGCAGAGAAAGCTGATGCCCAAGTGCTGGATACGAAGGTGGGGATACGCACTGTCTGTGTGAGTCCCAGTGGGGAGCACTTGGCCTCGGGGGACAGGATAGGCACTCTCAGGTAATCCCATAAACCTTCTTATGCAGATTGCAGACTGGTCAGGCATGAGAATAAAACCCAGGTCTTGCTAATTTTATTAAACATACTGAAATGAGCCATGTTGTGTCTTAGAATATATGAGTTGCAGTCTCTGAAGGAAATGCTGAAGGTTGAAGCCCATGACTCCGAGATCCTATGTCTGGAATACTCCAAACCTGACACAGGTAAATGCAATTGAGCTGCTTCCCCTTTGCTTATGAACGTAATGTTGAGCAAGTCAGAATGTCCAACTATGGTATGTTAGAATTCTCATGGTGAACTAGTCATGGATTTCAGAGCAGGACTACTGTTGGGCCAGTAGAGCCAGGCTTTGAAAAATTCTTGTTTCTCTTACTTTTTATTGGAATATTGTATGTAGAGATTGAAACTTGTTCTGTTTATTATTATAGTGTGAAGTTCAGGGATGTTACTTTGTGTCCATTTATACAGTTAGCTACAGTATAATGTTTTGTCCCTAAAATGACTTGGGAAGCTGTTTTAAAAATGACTTTTTAAGTCATGATCTTGCACTCTTTTTAACTTTCTGCCAGGTTTAAAGCTCTTAGCCTCGGCCAGTCGGGATAGATTGATTCATGTCTTGGATGCTGGAAAGGACTATAGCCTGCAGCAAACCCTGGATGAACATTCTTCTTCCATCACTGCAGTGAAGTTTGCAGGTAGAGAATTATGGCCTCCCTCCAAAGCTGGGTTTGAGCACTACTGTTGTCCCCTTGTGGCTGTAAAGTAACTTCAGCTACTTAAATACTGGGCTAGGTCAATTTGAAGCTGCAGCTGGGGTTTTTTTTGTCATCTTTTTTAGTTGCAGTCCTAACAAAAGGTGATACTTGCTTTCTTTTCTGGTTTTGCTTTCTTTTCATCTTCTTCTTCCTCCAGAAAAAACCTCTCCTGATTGAAGTCTTCAGCATTTGGAAAACTTATTTCTGTAATTATTTACTTCATTTGACTAATTTCAGAGGGCTACATGCTGCTCTTATTTAGGAGAACTGTGAACAGTCATTGTCCAAAAAAATCTCCAAACACACACACAAAAAGTTTTGAGTAAAGTAAATTTGTCATTGCAAACCACTATAAGAGTCTACGTTCCTGGTAATGGAGCACATTTTATCCCCAGCACTCAGTTGCTACTGATGGGTACCCAGTTGATACCAGCTGGGAACAGGCAGCGCTGGCTGCTCTGTCACGGAAAGCCAGTAGGCAGGGGTGACAGGAAGGCAGGCAAAGGTAGTGGCCTTTTCCACTGGCAGTGGGAAAGTACCACAGGACGTGAACAAGAACAGATCAAGTCCAGTGGCCGTAACTAGGTACAGCCAGTAGTCCAGGTCCCCAGACAAATCCATAGTGATAATACTATGGATTCAAGCAATTCAAGGTCTTGATCAGTCTGGAGTGGCCAGGGTCAGCTACAGTTCAGTGCCTGCCAGGCAAGTTCATAGCAGCAAGGCAAGATGGAGCTCAGATCAGGAAGGTGAGTCCATGGGTTGGGTCAGGATTCAGATCAGTGCGGGTATGTGTCCAGGCACAGGTGTGGCCGCAATGCCACTGCAGTGTAGCTCAGCTGGGGCTCAAGATGAGAACGTCAGCTTGAAAACTGCTCCTGAGTCAAGGGACTCACCGAAGCTTCATAGCAGGGGCTCCCCAAAGCAACTGTGTGGCTTTTTCTAGTTTTTTTTCTGAAGGAGCTCCAAGGCCAGCAAAAATTTCTCTGACAGATCTGTCTTATCAGTGAGCTGGCCTTGAATGCAGCCAGCCGAGCTCCTGGGAGATGAGGGAAGTGGGCTCAAGGCCTGCCAGCTAAGGCCTTTGTGCTGGTCTATGAGCCAAATGCTGGCATGCTCTAAGTGGGTGCAGTTCAAGGGCCTGAGTGATGTTGGATGCATTGTCACTACTAGAGTTTTATCAGGTGTTGCTTTGCAGAAAGAGCTGATTGGTTACAGACAAGTCCTAAGGGAAGAAGGGAAGCCTGACCCTGCAGTAAGATAGGGCAAGAAACATGTGACCAACTCTAAGGTCTGAAAAGTACCTATTGCTTTTACTGAGTGTGAATGTGCCATGTTGCCATGGAGTGCCGTGGCACACAGAGATATGAGCATATTGGTGAGGGAGAAGACAGAATTACATCCTAATCTGTTCTGTAAAGTCTCTGTGTTAAGGCTTCATGCAGTCTGAGCATGAAAGACAAATGTTGTCCCTGAGAAGGGGCTTCTGTTTTGCTGCTTGGGGAGGAGTCAGTCTTAACTAATCAGGACTGGAATAAATGAGCAGTGGTATAAATTGAAACATTTCCTCCACTTTGTATATGTGTTTATCTTTTGTCTCCTTCCTTTTCTCTTCAGCCAACGATGGGAAAGTGAGAATGATAAGCTGTGGGGCAGACAAGAGCATCTATTTCCGCACTGCGCAGAAGGTAACCTTATCACAGCTCTTTGTACACTTCTAATTTATAATCTCTTCACAAAGCAGTTACTTCAAAGAACGATATCAAGAGTTTTTGTATGAACTTTTTGCTATTTCAGCCTCATTGCCTCCCACTGACTCAATAGAAGAGATTACATTTCAAGAACTAGTTCTGTGAAGCATGCAGCTACTCCCAGCCTGACCTCTCACAGCAAGATGTGAAATAGAGAACTGTTAGGATATCTGCTTTTCTTTCACTGCCAGAGCTATTGTGAGGACTGGTGCTGGAGAGAAGAGTTCCATGTGCCTCCAGTCCCATCTGCTCCCAGCAGCTCCCTGGGAAGCATTGTTTTATGCTGGCTGTGTGAGAAGACTCATCTGTGTTTACTTGTTTTTAATAATGGATTAAATACTTGATTTTGACACAGTTTTTACCCGTGTGTTTAGACAGGAGAAGGGGTCCAGTTTACCCGAACACATCACATTGTTAGGAAGACCACACTTTATGACATGGATGTGGACCCCAGCTGGAAATACGCAGCTATTGGATGCCAGGATCGTAACATCAGGTTAGTTTCCTTCTCATCTTGAAAATATTTTTGCAGTCATAAACAAGGCAGCCCCATCTCCATCATTATTCCTCTAAGTTCTTTGATACAGCGTTTTCTGACAGATCTGAGGCACTGTGAGGTTGAACTCTGCCTTTCCCCTCACTGCTAAAAAGCTGTGACTATGTGCAATGCCCATGGGACTCTTGGCTTCTCACTGGGTTGCTCTGCAAAGCAAACGCTTTCTACTGGGCAAGCAAGAGTGCCTTCCTTGGCACATCATTGGGCTGTGGGGCAAGAACTTCTGCACTGTGGTAATTTTTGGTTTTGAAGGTACTTAGTGAAGAGCTGTGAGGTCCTGTGGAATACCTGGGACTGTGGGAACCTAAAACTGAATTAGATGTGGCTGTCATTGAACAAGTGGAGTCCATTCTCTGCTCCCTTTTTATCCATTTCTCCAATCTGTCTGCTTGAAAACAAAGGAGTGTCTCTGTAGTTGTGTGTCTCCTCCTATTAGAGCTGTATGAGATGTTACTAGTTTTGGTCATAGCTAAATATCACTACTGGATGTAATTTGGTTTTGTATTTTAACATAAATAAAGTGTCTTGTTCTCTTTGCTCTAGTATGAAGGAGCCCAGGTATTTTTATAGCAGTGAGAACTGATTGATTATTGGCTTGTGAATAAAGCATCAATTTTAATTCAGATAATCTGCCTCTGCATTACTTTTGAGGTTGTTTCTTGAGCCATTTAACTGACTGGTGATAATACTTCATGGAGATAATTTCTCCACTTCCTGTAGCTTGGCCCTGTTTCCTGTATTTTATGTGGAATGAGGAACAGGGAGAGAAAAGGATCCTGGTGGCAAGAGCTCCAGAGCAATACCTGGGCAAAATGAGCCATGTTATCTTATGTCATCCCCTCAGGGTTTTCAACATAAGCAGTGGGAAGCAGAAGAAGCTTTACAAGGGATCCCAAGGTGAAGATGGCACCCTTATCAAAGTAAGCTGTTTTCTTTTCTTTCCTTTTTCAATTTTTTTCCAGCTTTTCTGAATGCTGCTCAGGGGCAAGAAAATGAAATACAAATCTGAATACAGTAATTCCTTTTTTTTTTTTTCTTGCTCCATACTCTGTCCTTTACCCTGCTGCTTCCTCCTACTTCCACCCTTAAGGGCTGGTAATGTATTTGGGTTTCATCAGGCTAGAACAGGAAAAGAGTCAATGAATGCTGAAGCTGATGTATGATTTTTCTCTCTGTCCTGTTTCTGAAGTGAGTCACTGGACCATGCTGTAAAAACAAGTGGAACTGCACCAATATCTGTCAGGAGATGATCTAATCCATTTAATTTAATCCTTTACTTTCTACTCCAGAGACCTCATTCTGGCTTTCTTGACTGGTTTGGTTGGATTTTTAAAGTCTAAATGCCTGTTGATCAGTATTGCAAAGTGGATTTCAGAGGGCAAATACAAGGGAAACTCTTTGAGTTGATAAAATTAAATAGCATCTGCCCTGAAAAGCCTGCATCTTAGAGTTCTGGCCAAGCCTGGTACTGCTTAAAGAGAGTCTGTTGATGCTTTCTACCTGCTGAGTGCATCCAGGCCTTGGGCCAGGGTAGTACCCCTGCTTCTGCCACTATCCAGGGCTTACCCTGGTAACTCTGGTGTGTTCAAGATCCACAGTTGAGTGGAGGAACTGCGTTCTTGTCTATAAAGGGGGAAAACCAGTTGACAAAATCAAAATATCTCTCAAGTTAAGGTGCCAAACAAGCTTCTTCACTGTATTTTTATTTTTCACTGATAATTTTCCTATTGCTGCACAGGTCAGTAGTATCATTATTAGGGACTGGAAGGAATGTCCTGTGAGGAGCAGCTGAGGACTTGGGCTTATCTAGTTTGGAGAGAAAGAGGCTGAAGGGTGACCACATTGCTCTCTGCAGCTTCCTGAGGAGGGGACACAGAGAGGGAGGTGCTGAGCACTTCTCTTTGGGATCCAGTGACAGGATATATGGGAATGGTGCTAATCTGCACTGGGGAGGTTTAGCCTGGACATTAGGAAGCATTTATTTACTGAGAGTTTGGTCAAACACTGGAACAGACGTCCTGGAGAGGTGGCCAATGCCCCAAGCCTGACAGTGTTGAAGATGCACTTGATCAATGCACTTAATAACAAGCTTTAATTTGGCCAACTCTTAAATTGGTCAGGCAGGAATAGATGATAGTTATTGTTCCTTTCTAGTTGAAATTACTGATAGGTGTAAATAACTGGGTGAAAAGGGAGGGGAAAACAATTTTGTTCAGTGCCAGCTCTTCTGTTTTACAGAGAAAGGTAAGTTCTTTCTCTTTGCCTATTACAATTCCTACAAATTTTTTATAAGCCAGAGAAAAGAAAATGAAAAATTGATGCTACACTTTAAATTGCTGATAAGCTTAGGTGCTTGATTAGATCTTTCTCAGAGAAGAAACCATGAAATATTCTGAGACCTGGATTTTTTGTTTTTAATATCCTTTTTGGTTTTTTGTGGGTGTAGTTTGTTTTTTTTTTTTTTTTAATGTGTATGTCAATTACTTTTACTGTTGCTTTGCTCATTTTTAAGGTAATTATGTAACCAAGGGATTATATTTGTCTCTGGAATTTAAACTTTCTTGGCATGTTATTCTGAGATCATAATACACATTGTAGTTTAATGAATAGAACCCACACTGGAAGCAAACATCAATAAAACAAACATAACAAACGAGAAGAATTACCATTATTTAAATACCATGTCTCCCTTGAAAAACAGTTCTCAGTTCCTTAAAATTCTATAAAAGACAGAGCAGGACATTTGGTGACAGTGACTATATTTGCTATGTAGTGCTGCTTTAGACCTGGTGAGTCATTTTCAGGGGATTTTATATTTGAATCAAGATAAAGCAACAAATAGGTGCATATGAAAAAACAAACAACAAACAAAATAGCTGAAAAATGGGAGTTGCAAATGTTGGGAGTTGTGACAGCATCATTATCAAAGAGAGTTTCTTGTCAGTGTTCAGTTCTTTTTTGCTTTCTCTCCTGAAGACTTGAATCCTGTAATATTCCACTTAACTCTGTCAGCTCTGATTTTTTTTTCTTTTTTTTTTGGTGTGTGTGTTTTGGGGTGGGGAGTTTTTGTTGTTTTGTTTTGATCTTAACATAGAAGAAAGTAAGACCCCAGTGGTTAAAAGAAAGTAGGAGAGAGGTAGAAGTCTGTCCACTGGCGGCAATGTCTACACAGTCATGAAGTGAATTTAAGTGCCTTCAGTCTCTGATTAGGTTGGAGATGGTCTTAAAAGTCTAGTCAGGATTAGGTAGGAGATTTGTCCTGAGATGCTGGATAGGCTGGTATTCAGTTGGAATCCTGTGGGGGCTACTTGCATTTTATTCTGACTGTCTTGGGTATTCTGGACTATTTTCATGTAGTTTGAAGGTAGTTTCTCACCAGATCTTTGCATTCC
>WEIT01021137.1:0-39633 GCA_013389985.1 Dryoscopus gambensis
GTCTCTTCCCTCGTCGACCGTCATGCGACAATTACCCACTAGAGCAAGTTGACAGTGGTGTCACCATTCTTTGACGAGGATTTTGCAGCTGAAATACATTCACACAAATGCACACTTCTCTCATGTTCAACTTAAATATATCACATCTGCTATATATTAATTCTTGGTATTTTTCACAGGCTAATGTTGTATGTTTTAATATTTCAGTGGATGAGGCTCCTGGTACTAAATCTCATGTTAATAAAGAAAATCAAACTATGATGAAAGTCTTTGGGGCAAATGAAGAAGGTTCTGCATCTTATGATATTGTCTTTACTCTCCTACATCTTCATGGTAACTCCTGTTTCTCCTGCTTGTCTCCACTCTTTTCTTTGCCTTTGTAAAAACTGTAAATTTTCTGGGAAAAAGGAGTAGTGCTATTTCTCACAGAAGCAAGGCTTCACTCCTGACTATAACTATGCAGTTATACTCATGTACAATCTTAGAATAATAGAATGGTTTGGGTTGGAAGGGACTTAATTTTCACCTGCCATGGGCAGGGACACCTACATAAGGTTTCTCAAGGCCCCATCCAACCTGGCCTTGGACACTTCCAGGGATGGGGCATCCACAACTTCTCTGGGCAAAAGTATTTCCATGTGAGAGTGTGCATATGTCATTTTTGTGAATATAAATAACCTGTGTGAAGCCATTTGTAAGGCAAAAAAGAAGGTGGATCAAGACAAGACCAGACATCTGAGAGGTACAATAAATACAAGGTATGGTGAAAAGTAGAAGGCTGATCAGGTGCTTAAAGAATTTAGAAATTATTGGGTCTTGACCTATGTGATTTTGTTTTTCATTTTGGAAGCTAATTAAGTTTTAGAGCAATTTCACTAAAAAATGAATGGATATGACCTACACTTTATGAAACTATTTGCTATACCTTTCACTGGGATTACTTTACATAATTGCTGCTGCTTTAAAACTCTGATATTACAGATAACGTTGTCAGAGTCATCATAAATAAATAAAGGTGCGAAATGTGTATGTGTGTGTGTAAGATGCCCTGCCAGGCAGGTTGCAAAATGGGGGGTGCAGGAGTGGAGGACAGAAGGAGAAAGTAGAGGTACTTTGTTATACATTGCTGCAGGCAATGCCTGTTATTAATGTAGTTGCAAAGCATATTGTTGCCTGTGAAATCTTCTGTGAAAGCTTTTGAAAAAAATGTTCATGTGTGGCTATATGTGTCTTTTTCAGGTAGAGCAACATAAATCCTTTTTCTGTTCTCTTCTCTAACAGCTTCTTGGACAGACAAAATAACCCAGCAGGAAATAAGACACCATGCTGAAAAATTGTCTGCCTTCTACAGTTCTCCATCTGGAAAATAAATCAGGTAGAAAGAAAAACCATAAATCAGGAACACTGGGGACTTTCAACAAGTTAATGTTAACTTAGTTAGGGGAGACTACAGAATGAGAATGATCTTTTCTCTTTTTTTTTTTTTTTTAGCTCCCATCACCCCACCCCTCATCTGGAAAAAAAAAATCAAACAGGAAAAATATTGCCACAGAGCTAGGTGATCTTAGTGTGGGGATCATGTAACCTGGTTTTTCAATTACGTGGAACCCTTGAGTGCATGTGTAGATGTAGAAATTAGTACGTTCCTCAGGTTTAGAAGCAGGTAATTTTCTCAAAACTCCAGCTACTTGTGTTACTATTCTCAGTCTGCCTGAGTCCCATGAATGAGAGCTGGAAATAGAGTCTGTTCCTGCACACTGGGACTTTGATTCTCCTGCTGTAATAGATAAGTAAATCCCAATTAGATTGATGGAGATCTATTGATGTCATTTGGTGGGGGGGAAATTTGGGTTTCTGCTTGTTACAAGGGATTTAAAGAAGGGTTGAAGATCAGACTTCATAGACAAGGATGACTAAAGAGATTATTTTATTTTCCTTATGTACAAATTTAAACTTCTTTTTAGTAGTAAACTTCAATTCTTGTTTGTTCAAAAGGTGGTTGAACAGCCCCTCTTGACTGCTGTCACATAAGCAAAGTCTGGGTGAAGCCTCTGTGTTCTTTCAGAGGAAAAGATGGAGCAAAGTGCTCTGTTCACTCAAGGGATTGGAAATTTAATCTGAGTCTTTGCAGCACAAATTTATTTAATCAAAATTAGTATTGTGGATTAGAAGCTGTCATGGTTTGACACTGGCTGAACACCAGGCACCCATGAAAAACCCCTCACTCACCCTCCCCTGCCACAGCTGGACAGAGGACAGAAATTTTAATGAAGGGTTCATGAGTTGAGATAAGGACTGGGAGAAAAACACTCCAAGGGCAAAACAGGCTCAACTTAGAGATACAATGTGAATTTATTACTAACAAAATCAGAGCAGAGCAGAGCAAATTCTCCACGAACTTCTCTGACATGGTTCCAATCTCACAAGCAGCAGTCCTCCCAAAACTGCTGCAATGTGAATTCCTTCCACGGGCAAACAGTCCTCCCAAAACTGCTGTGGCATGAGTCATTCTTCCACAGGGTGCAGTGGAAGAAGGGGCCCCTCTCTCCACTAGGTTTCCCACTGGATCACAGACTCCTCTATGTCTCCACCTGCTCTGGCGTGAGCACCTCCCCCACAGGCTGCAAGTGGATCTCTGCATCCCCCATGGATCCCCATGGGCTGCAGGGGCACAGCTGCTTCACCATGGTCATCACCCCGGCCTGCAGAGCAATCTCAGCTCTGGCACCTGAGCACCTCCTCCCCCTCCGTCTTCACTGACCTTGGTGTCTCCATGTAGTTTCCCTCTGTCTTGGTTTGAAAAGACAGTTGTCTGTTAAGGAAAGGCAGGAGCCTCCCTTGGAATGGAAAATGCAACCCCCTTCCCTCCGAATTATTATAATTTTGAAATCAAGGGCTTTCAGGCAAAGATATGGGGAATAGGAATAACAGTTCTTTTACTAGTATATATAAATACGTATATATAACAAAACAACAATACAGAAACACTGGTTTAGCCTGACAGAGTCAGGGGTACAACCTGACCCCCTGATGGTCAAGGGGTTGGTAGCAGTCCAATTAAATGGTGGCTGCAGTCCTCCTGGAGTGATGGTTCTGTTGATGCAGTGATTCTGTAGAAGAGTCTGGTCTTACTCTGAAAGTGCAGTGGTGGTGTAGTCTGGTCTTTCTCTGGCATTTCAGTGGAAAAAGGCTCTCTCCTCTGTTGCAAAACCCCAAACTTTATCCAGGTGGGAATGCTTACCTCCTTCCCCCCTGGGTGGAGCATCTCACAATGGGATGGTGAGTCATGAGGCAAGGCATTGTTGAGGCCATTAACAGAAGATAGTCCGGAGGGAGGAGGCAGGGAACATTGCTACACCTGGTTTCAACAGCTCACGAAGACGGTAATGGAATACACGGTAACCCAGGACACCCTCACATGTTCTCACCTCTTCCTCTTCTCTTGCTGGAATTAAAACTGTGCCCCCACCTTTATTTTGACTTCTCAAATATGTTATCACAGAGGTGTTACCATCATCACTAATTGGCCCAGCCTTGCCGAGCAGCATGTCCATCTTCTGAGCAGTCAGGGATTGGCTCTGCCAAATATGGTGGGAGCTTCTAGCAGCTTCTCACAGAAACCACATCTGTGGCCGCCTCACTATCAAAAAATAGGACCAAGCAAAACCAACACAAATGCTGTCCTGGCTTAAAAGCAATATTATATTTATAAAGAAGGTTACAAACATATTTATAAAACTGGAGCTGTGAAAACAGATCAGTCAGGAGATAATTTTATCCAGTAGATGCATTTTACAGCCCTATCACTCATTCATTTTTCTGGTCCAAGTTCTACTAAATTTGAAACATAAACTGAAATCCTCTTTTCCCCCTCTTCAACAGTAATAATGACTGAGCCTATGAGACACAATAGGAGTTTGTGCTATTAACTGCCTCCAAGCCCCTGATCTCATTTCAGAAGTGATTTTGCTGGCTTTTCCCTGGAAAACTCTAGTGTGTCCAAAGCCACATGCATCTTGGAAGCACAAACCACTGCCCCAGCTCCCTGGGGACAGCAGCATCTCAAATGAACAATATTCACTTCTTAAGCTGGCTTGCAGTCTCCTAAAGAGCAGTGTGCTAAATTCAAAGGATTTTAAATAAGTCAATATAGTTGAACAGCAGCGGTTTAATTAAAAGTTGAGACATTTTGTTTACTGAAAAAAAAGGTACACCACTGTAGAAATGCTTCTGTTTAGCAGGATCTCCTGAATTTTCCTGAAGAAAAACACAGAATAAAATAACTCCAAAAAAAAAAAAAAAATTAGGTGAGGGATGAATCTAGGACAAAAAGGAAGTTTACAAAGTATGTTCATTATGCATTTTGAAAGGAGATGGGGAAGGAAAAATTAAGAGGTAAAAAAACCCAACAAACTTTACCAACACATATGAGGTTTCAAGACATTTAAATGTGGTATCAAATTTGGTTCAAATACTTTAATAATTGCTGGGGAATGGAGAGCCAGTTTGAAACAATCTGAACCATTAATTTAACATCTGTATCTTATAAAAAGCATGGAAATAATATTTAGAGCAAATCAAAAGAGTACACAGGTTGTAGTGATATTGTAGCAGATGATAGACATTTCTTAGGAAAGAAAAGGTCAGTGCTGTTTTATTTGAATTGGTACACTCACCATGATATAAAAGTGTAGTAATTAATATTGCATTTCAAAACAAGTCCAATAAGATTTCAGTATGAGAGACTTTCTGTAGGGTAAACAGCAGATTAGGGACAGAGACATAGTGCAAAATTACAGTTGTCTGTTGTTCTAGTCTAGGTGGTGACATCTCCTTTCTCTTGGAATTTCACTTTCTAGTCATTAATGGCAAAATTACTATTAATATTAGTTCAGATTAGAAAGCATTTTGTAATGACACTATGTTCAGATCTTTCTTTGTTTACAAATTTTAAAATTACAAGTTCTCCATATACATTCCACTCGCTTGTTTTTAAATAAAAGGATAAATCTAATCACAAACATCTGTTTGTAGCTAATTTAGCACTGTAAGAGTTGTGGTTTGTGCTATCATAACTAACTATATGAAGTAAATGGGAACATCTGCTTCACCATCCCAATGTCCTCCATGAAATACACCACGAAAATGTGAGTTACTATGAACACTCTCATACCACCAGTTTTATCCAAATCATTTTCAAAACCACTTCAGAGGAATTACAAATATGGTATGGCTTAGAAAATAATGAAAGCTTAAAGGTCCATAAACAGCCTCTGGACTTCTCTGAGACTGACTGTGAAGTGTAGCTTCCTCTAGCTTCTGTGAGTGTTATAATGTATTGCAGGGAGAGCTGGAGCAGTAATATTGTTGCCCTAACAGGAGAGAGGTTTGGCTGAAGGACTGTAACTAGCTGTCCGCCTTTTCTCTCTCATATCAATTTCAATGACCTGTAGATACTTGGTTTTCACGATACTTCCATGGGGCCTGAACTAAAGAGGATCCCTATATCCTCCAAGGTCTTTCAGTATTATTACCAAACAAGACTTTAGAAAATCACTTTTCTTCCTCTAGCAGACTTGGATGACAGAGTCTCTGTGGTGCAACACTCTAAATATATGTGCAGTAGTCCTACCAGCTTGTTTGCAGATGGTCTAGATTTTGATTCTATATATAGTGCCATGGATCTCAAGAATGGGAATACTGTCAGGGCTTGGGCAACTTTTGGTCATAATTCAAAATTAATTCAAGCAGTATTTAAATGCTTACTTAAATCTTGCCACTTGGAGATTTTATGCTGGCAGTTGTATGAATTATCTAAATTGTAGAATCACGGAAAAAGTGTATTCTTATTGAAAACTGGCTCATTTTATTGCAACCTGTCTAAAGCTCTCTAAAACGAAGAAAATACTGGCTAGGAGATAAACTTGTGCAAAATAGAAAGAGATTTCCATTTGACTTTTTATGGGGATTCATTTTTAATTTCCAAGGTATTCCTAAAATTGCTCCTCTCCTTTGGCTGTTTTTCACCACCTGATTCTTTCTGACCAGAGTTGTTCACAAATTTGACTTTAGCTAGTGTTTCTTTATTGATCATTATCAGACTACTTCTCTGATTTGGAGTTTACTTTTGTTCAAGCTGAAATCTCAGTTTCTCTCAGACATTTCCGTGGGCCTAGCAGTTGTTCTAAATTGTGTATAACAAAACATGAGCTCTAAAATCTTTCACTTGAAAGCAATCTGTGCTCCTGTATGCTTGTTTCCTTCCTTGTGAACTCCAAGGAGCTCAGAAATGCAGTCTAGTCTTCTCTGACATGCTAACAAAACATAACTGGAAGGACTTTTCCTGACTTGTGCTATACATTGCAGGTAAGACTAAGACAATGCCAGCAGGTATTTTATAGCAGGTACCCGCCTCTACTGTTTCAGACCCACTCTGAGTCTCTGTTGTTGACTGCTGCTGTTTTGCCAAAGGGATGGAAAGAAGCTATTTCCTAAACAAGGCTGAAATGTCTCATGGGAACTAACAAGGCCATTAGACTCCAAGGTAAGCAGCCATCACTGTTTCAAGAGTTAAAAAAAGGAAACAATTCAGCCACAGACAAACAGATGTTGTGTTGTGATCACCGATCACCTTTGAATTTTTGGACTACTGCTTTGTGTTTTCCCATCTATTCGTTGCCTTGTTCCTAGATACTAAGAGAAGCGAGATGGTACACACTGTTAATTATTTATAAGCGCAGTGTGTGGCATTACGAGGCTAGAGCCTGCAGGACTTAAGATACAAAAATAGCTATCTGTCGTAAGAGAATACCACTATCTGGTAAGAGAATACAACTTCTCTAAAGATACATAATGAATATAGAAGAGTTGAGTTCTTCATTCACGGGAAAGAACTACCGAATAAATGTATCATAGAAACATGGGATGCTTTGGGTTGGAAGGGACCTTAAAGACCATCTAGTTCCAACTTCCCTGCCATGGGCAGGGACAGCTTCCACTAGACAAGGTTACTCAGAGCCCAAATCTATATGTTTAGAAATGTCAAGGAATAGTAAGATGTATGTCAGAAAGAAAACCAGAAAGAGATCTAAAATTACCTAATTTTTTGTAAGAAAGAATTTGATACAAATGTTTGGTTTTCATACTACAAATATTTTCTCATTGACATTAAACCCCAGCCTTTTAAATGGAAAATTAACATGGGCATTCTAACAGCAAAGCAGGTGATCCTGGTTTGCAATTCTGTAAAGAAAGCAAGCAAAGTTCAAATACCAAACATGGCCATCTATGTATCTACCTACAGATGCAGATAGATGTACATATATGTAATATTATGCCTTACATGTTGAATTTTACCCAGTTCCCAGATAATACTACAAGAAATTAATTTCAGTGACTAACTAAAATTGACATACTTGGCAAAACAGCAAGCATTAGCCAGCAGTGAGAAGGCATAATGTGTCCCAACTAAGTGTTTATTGCAGAAATTATAGTTAACCTTCTCTTCTCCAATGCAAATTCCTGGAGCCTTTGCCAGAGCTAATACGAGAACATTTCGCCCGAATTTCATCAGATGGAGCTCTTTTCGGATGGGGCTGTTTGAGCAGCATGTCAGACAGGGAGATGTCCATCTCTAAGCAGGATACACCATGGCTACTGCTGCAGCACCAAACCTAGACCCTTCCTGCTCTCCTGGGAATAGAAAGGATATGTGTGCAGAAGGACAGGAGGAGGTAGAAGAGGGAGAGGGATGGTGGCTGACCATGGAGGAGAAAGCAGCAGTGTTCAGCTTTACTAGCATTGTCCCCGAGCCACATGATCTTGCTTCAGGGGCTACCTTCGTGTCCTCCTATCCAGAGATCTCTGTGCCTTTCCCAACACTGGAATTTTTTTCATTTAAGTCAGGATTCAGGCCTGCTTATAAGAAAATCACAGAATATTCTGAGTTGCAGGACACCCACAAGGATCATCAAGTCCAACTCTTAAGCGAATGGCCCACAGAAGGATCAAACCCACAATCTTAGCATTATTAGTACCATGCTCTAACAAATGGAGCTAATGTCAGTGGCATTTCTCATCTATTTCTCTGTCTTCCCTACTGATACTTTGGCTTCAAACTTCTGTAATCAAACTCTATGTACTTAATCTCTAAAATATATTGTATGTAAACATACATGCTCACATACACTTTGCATATTTCTGGCAAAATTAGAAATGCTTTGATCTATATAGTTAGTTTATTTCCTAATTTCTTGAATAATCTTCTTTTCTATTGTCAAAGCAATTCTATTAAGATGCTCTTTCCTCAGCTTGTATGATGCAACATACATATCCTGTCACCACCAGGGCTGCTGGGACACCAGTTCAGAGAAGCCAAGAAACAGCTGGAGGAGGCATATGGAAGCATGTGATTTTTCTTAGGTTTACCTTGGCATTTTAGGAGAACTTTTCCAGACCTGAGTATTCATTTATACCAAAGAGAGGAAAAAAGTCATTTATGTTAAAATAAAATGGAGAATGAATGCAGAATAATTTGCTATCATTTAAAAGCAGCTCCAGCTTACTAATAACTACATCCATATGTTTTTGCATGCAAGGATGTGATTATATGGCCTAGAAATAACATTTTACTTGCTGAATATATCAATCCCCAAAAGGTTAATCTGGAGGGTTTTTAATGAACAGTTATTTCTACTGTTTCTTATTTTAAAATTTTAAAGAGGTGAGTTGAAGCCCCAAAATACTAGGATTTT
This sequence comes from Dryoscopus gambensis, assembly GCA_013389985.1. Lineage (NCBI taxonomy): Eukaryota > Metazoa > Chordata > Aves > Passeriformes > Malaconotidae > Dryoscopus > Dryoscopus gambensis. Next base: position 8,754 of record WEIT01021137.1, read on the forward strand.
ATTTTTTAAAATAAATACTTTTAAATGTTTTAAAAAATATTTAAGTGTTTACAAAATATTCCTTGAATTGCTGTCTCTACAGCCTAGATGATTGTGAAACATATAAATTGTTGCAGTGCATGTGGCAGTGGCCACAGAGGCCGGACATTCAGGAGATTGGTGGGCAGACTCCCAGGACACAGAAGTCTGTGGTTCCAGCGAGCTCCCGCGGTCCCAATGGAACTTTGTTTGCATACTGTTGTGTTATTGGTTTGAGAATTCTCCACCCAGTTTTATGTACAGATTCATGTTTATGTATTTCCCCTTATTGCCTATGTATAAGTTCTGGAATGTTCATTTTTACTCGATGCCCCATTGGATGATTCATGTAAAACCCTCCCCTGAATTATCCCTATTGGCTGTTTCTCCTTTATCCACTCCCAGCTAGCTGAACCCCATTGGTTGTTTCCCTTCTCTCCAACCCTTTCCACCCCCATATAAAAACCTATGTACACCCTCATTTGAGGTCTTTTGTCCCTGGCGCCTTCACCCGCAATGAAGTATTGGAAACCACACAGAAGACCCCTCTCTTGTCCTTTACCTTTGCCGGTACTTTACAACAACTTGGTTTGGGGCTCGCTCCACTCAGAGGAGCCGGCATTGTCCTCAGAGCTGCTGTAGTGGTTCAGCCAAGGGCACCTTCGCAGTAGGATGCTGTGTGGCCTCGAGCAGCCTACAAACAGTGTCAATAAATAGCTCCAGTTTCCAGGGTTTAAGAACACAACTCGAGTATCATAGTAGTTGTAGTAAAAATGTGTTGCTGACTACACTGATTTGTTTCTAAGTTTAAACTGTCTAGTGTAATTGGTTGCTAAATTTTTGTGAGGAATGTAGGAGGGGAGGTAGGTATTTTCTCTTACCTGTTCCAGTGATACCTCAAAGAAGTTGGGTTGTAGCTCTGTAGAACTGTGTCCTCACCTGGGAGCTCACTCCAGCCTGATGGAAGGGGTGTCCCTTGCCAGAGGGGAATATGGGGTGCTATGCGGTGCTCACTGATACCTGTACACAGCCTTTTGCTTGTTTGGGGGCCCTGGGGCCAGTATTACGAGAAGGAATTAGACATGTTTACTTCTAAGTATGGAATGAATTATATTTCAAGTGTATAATACTAATTTCTTCATGGCTTATCTTTATTGTAGGAATATCTTCTGTTCTAAACATAGATGTAATGCTAGGGTGCTACCATAAAACCTCTTCCAGAGAAGATCAGTTATAGTGAGGAATGCTATTAGCATATTTAGGCTGAAATTATCTGACAAATGCCACAATGAATAAAAAAAGAATACAATAAGCTTGATAAAAATCAAAGCTTTCCATTATGTCCCAAGTTATCTTTATTGTGTTTTTATTGCAGTAGATGTCCATTCATTTCTTGTCACTTTCAAGAAATGCCAGTACACTAGTAGCTCAGCCTATAGCCTTAAATATTATAATGCATGAAACAAAATTCACTTAAAGATAATCCTAATTCAACAAAATACTGGGTTGTTCCTCTACTAACTGTAGGAGATGACACAAGGAAACTTCATATACTTTTCATATTCAGATGAAGATTTCTGTCAGGTTAATTCATTTAAAATGGGCAGAAAACCATGATCTTGCATTTAGCATTGCTGGAGGTATTTGAAAGATATGTAGATATGGCTCTTATGGACATGGTTTAGTGGTGGACTTGAAAATGCTGGGTTAATGATTAGATTTGATGATACTAAAGGTCTTTTTAAACTTGAACGATTCTGTGATTCTGTGGTCTTATTTTCTTACTTGCCTGTGCAAAGCTCCCAGGGGCTCCCTTATTGAAAGGAACTGCAAGATCTCTATCAGCCTTTCCAAAACCATCTATTGAGTTTTTGATACTCCAAACCATTTAGATTACAACTTTTGAACTGTTCTAGAGGGATAACCTAGCCTAGACACTGTGCTGTTTCTGATATTCAAGCCCATTCCACCACATGACACCATAGTCATAGGTTGTAAAGCTAGTTTGGGTGTCTCCATGTGCTAGTAATTTGTTGTACTGATTATTCTAGTTCTTCTCCAAAAAGAACATGCTTTCTCTAGAAGAAAGTCAAAATTAGCAATTGATGTTTACTTCCTTGACACTTTTCCAATAACTGCATGTATCCCAAGTGACTTTCCACTTGCTATTCAATGCCAAGTCCCATTGAGTACTTCTTGGTGTTTATATAAACTCTGAAGGACCAAGATAATCATTGGCATAAGTAATTATGCTTTAAAAATACATTATAAATCTAAATGGGAATCATCAATCTTTTTTCTTCAGAAGGAGGTAACAGACCCTGAAAATGGATATATACATTTGCCAGAGTTTCCAATCTTGAAAAAAATTACAGGTTCCTGTTTAAACAAACTTTCAGTTTATGCATAAACCCTTAATTTTTCTACATATTGAGCTTTAGATAAACTGCAAATTACTGAGTCTTGAAAGGAGCCCCCCCAAAACAAGTGATTCCTACCATAGTATTACCTGACAAACCAAGCAGTGGTTAGCTTGGCCAAGTCAATGTTTGCCACATGTTCATTGCATTGACACTTCCCAAATTATGCCTTGTAATTGAGACTTTTTTCCTCAGCTTACAGCATTTCCTTCTCTTTCCAGATTGCTTCTAACATTCAAAAAACAATGCTACAGAAAAGCCAGCAGGACCATTATTTACACAGGAGCAGGAGCTTGATAAGTTACAAAGAATGTATAAGAGTAGGTTTCTTAACAGGAGCAGTGATGTAAATAATGTAAATAAATTTTAGCTGTTGGGGGGGAAAAAGGGGAAAAACCCTTTAATTTACTTCTGGTGTAGTTGTGATCCATTTTTCTGCTACTGCTTTCCCACATTTGGAAGGGTTGAGAATCTTAAAGGGTTTGGAAAGTGATGTCAGCCAATCATCTGAAAAATAATTTTAATTTCCACTGCTATTGCTGTGTGGGGGTGTTTGGTTGTTGGGTTTCCCTCCCCGCGTTCCCCTGGGGGGAGGGGACCCTGGGGTGGATGCATAGTCTGGACACGGGGTCTCCCTGCCCCTGTACCTGCTCCGTGGTCACATGTACCCCAGAGCTGTGTTCTCATTGGTGATTTTGTGTTCCCCTGCCCGGGGAACTGGGGGTTGTCCCGTGACTTGCGCAGTCTGTGTGCTGGCTCCTGACCATGCAGCTGGTAATAAACATCATGCTGAAATATCTACAAAATGTGCCTTTCCTGATTTCTTCTACAGGTGAAGCTGTCTCCAGAAGGTTGCAGAATCGCACTGCAACATTTGGTGGAAAGGCTGCTGCGTTATTCCTGAAGCGTTCCTAGCAAGGAACACTCCAGCAGTGCTACTTGGCACACTCGCAGGCCAGCTCTCTCACTCCTGCTGTGGAAGCATGCAGCACATGCTCACACTAAGCTGGATAGCTCATGCATCACTGGAAGCAGAGTCAGGAGGCAGCTCTTCATCTAGAGTTCTGGAGAGTTTATTGCTAAATCACAATGAAGGAGTCCATCAGTGAAAGAACGCGAGCTGAGGGCTGGGATAAACTTCTAAAGGGATACAGAAAGGAGGCGGGGTAATACAACAAAAACCAGTGGGGAGAAGGAAAGGGCGGAGTGGGGACTAGATTACAACCTTTTAAGGGATAAAACGGGTATGTGGCCAACTGGGCAACCAGACAGACTGAATCTACATAGAACCGCGAAGCCTGATGGGAGAAACTTTTCTCACTCTTAAGTCAGGGAGTGATCTTAGAGTTTGGAGCTAGCCCACCAGTGGGCCTCTCCTGTACTTGAGCTCTTTGGCCCCTAGGCCATCACAGCTGCTGGCTCAGCCACTGCAACATACTGTGACCTGGCTAAAGATCTGGCATGTTTTCTTTGCGGCTTATTCATCCTCTCTACAGTGTCGTCTTCTTTCTCTTAAGAAGACACCATGACACACAGTAATATGCGTACTTATTGTTAAAAATTCAGTAACTCAAGTGTGATTTCAGAAACTGAGTCTGGTGCTTTATTAGACCCACAAAAGGGAAGACACTCTGCAGCCCCATCTGTAAGGACTTAAAGGGTACAGTTGCCTGTCTCAAACACTCTCAAAGCCGCAGAAGGAACTTGCCACAAGAAAAGCCACCACAGCAGGAACTGCTGATAAGCACAGAAGGCAGGAATTTGTGACAGTAAGGTGCTAATTCCAGGCCTGGTAGAGATGAGATCTGGTTAGCACAGCCTGGTAAACACATCCAGACAAAAATTCCCACTGCGACAAACTGGGAAAGGAAGCAACTGCTCATTACACATATCTCCAGTCAACCATGATCACCCCAAGTTATGGGACAGATGGCATCTGTGGCCACCAGTGACCACCGAAGCACCCCCAAATTCATTTCTGTGGGATTCCATCAGAGGACTGTACATGATCCCCAGTGTTAAAACTACCCCCCAGGGGAGGTGCCTGGGCATTCTCACCTGAACCTGAACACATATTAACCTGTTGAACTCTTTCTTTCATGGGCTTCCCCCACTGTGACAGATCAAGGCAGCAACCATCACTTCAACCAACAAGACATCTGAACTGCAACAAACAAGTCTTGGAGCTGGATCCATGGGTGGTGATATCTTTCTTCTCCACTATTTTCCTCTCCACTATCTGCCTTTATTCTTTATTTCTCTTTCTTTCTTTTCCCTATACATTTTCTTAAGTGATATTTTCATACTTTTATATTGTCGTATTACTATCAGTAACAACCAAAATGGCTATATACTCCTTTCCATTGCAATCAAGTTGTTGTAAAATATTCATTATACACACACACACACACACTCACACCCCAGTCATACAGTGTCACTTCATTCTAATTGGTTCCAAGGGATGTTTTAGCGAGAACCTCAGTTACCCCACTTTCAGAAGCGGGTTGTAACCCATAGAGCATGATCTTCTCTGCAACAAAGGGAGACAGGGAGGAGACTGTGGTGTAGATTTGACTACTGAGATAAGGACAGTGCAGGCATATTGAAAAGACTGTTTTAATCTTGAAAGCAGCTTGTTGATTTTTCTTTTATAAAAATAAAGGTAAGTATCACCCATTACCACAACCTGTTCTTCCCTCCCCTGCACCAAAGAAAGAAGATCATTTGATGCACAATGCCTTTTTCACAAGTATGGTGTGGTTTTTCCTCCATCTTTTTGTAAGGAGAGGAGAAAAAAAAAGACAGTTTTATAACTGCAAGAAAACCAGAATTATCCTCAGCCTTCTTCAAACATTAAAAAATCAGAAAAAACACAACTACAAATAAGCTGAAAAAGAATAAATTAAAGCTACATCACTCTGCAAAGACTGATAAATAAAATAAATGGCCATCACCCCAGGTGAAATACTCAGATTAGTATTTTGAGAAGTGCATCTACTTGGTATTTGCTGCTAAGCTGCAGCTCCAAAGAAGGTTCCTTAGGTTGGAAACAATGCTTTTTTTTATTATCATGGTCATAGATTAATCACATTAAAAATGCAAAATTTCTTTTTCCTGGGTTGTGTTGGTGTTGTTCCTAGTCAGGAAGAGAAGTTCAACCATCATGGTTTTTTGTAAAGGGAAAACTGAAAATTTTGTTTTTCCAAAAGCCTGACTGAGCTTCATAGTGTTTTCTCAGAGCCACAATTTAACTGTGCTTTTGATGTCAACCTCTGTGCTGATTTTCAAGACTTTCTGAGCAAGCTGCCTTTGTCATTCTCAATGTTAGAGACAAAACCTATAGAAAATACTTTTTTTATGAAGAAAACCTTCTCATGAAAATTCCTTGGCAAGAGAAATTATTGCCAAGATTATCATTTGAGTAAAAGCAAGTAAACAAATGGGAAAATTACTACTTCTCTTAGCCATCTGTACAGATGACTATAAATAACATAGTAACCAATGTGCTACGCATAGACTGTGTGTCAAAATTTACAGGTGTGGTTTTTGGTTCAGGAAATTAACAATTTTTTGTTGTGCCTAAAATAATGTGTTTATGGATTTTTATCTGGAAATCCCATTGTAGTCTTAGTTACTATCTGCATTAATTTTTCCAAAATAAGAATATACTTTTGTTACTATTATAATGATGATTTTATGTTTACATCAGAAGCTGAATTTAATACATTTGTCAAACACATTTTTTGTAATAAGCCAAACATTTTGTAAGAGCTGATAATTTTAAGTGCCTAGACTTCAATATCTGATCAGATAAGCTATGAAAAATCTAAATAAGAATAAATTTCTCAGAAGGAATATAAGACCTCAGCTCTTAGTGATAAAAATAACTTGTATCTTAGATGGTCCATCTAGGTATGTACTGGCTGCTGCTCTTCTAGGCTATTCTTGTGTCCTGTTTGTTTAGCTTAATAATATGAAATTTACTTTCACTGTAAATTCAGTTTAGTTGCCTGAATTCAGTGGGATGTATGAGTGGGACATGTAGGTGGTGCTTGTCTAGAGGCATATTTTTCCCTTGTCAAATATTCTACTGATTCATTTTTAGTAAACATATTACAAAGTGCTGATTAATCTATGTACTGTCTTGAATCTATGCTGAAGAAATAGAAAATTAAATCAGTAGAGAGATTCAATATGAATACACTACAGGAGAAGTCAAGATTAAACTTAATACTCTTGGTTTTTCCCCCTTAGTCATTCCTCAGGGAGGTTAAGTGATTGACAGCGTTGTACAAACTTTTAGCATTTTCTCTGTGCAATTTTGACAATGATTTTACAACACTGATATAAACTGGTTTCCCCTCCCAAATTTGTGTCCAGTTTGGCAACTGTGAGGTATATTGCTCTGACCTTGCAGTGATCACAGTGAAGTTTGTGGTATGACAATATTCTACTCCCTAACTTTCCTACTACTACTGTTGCTTATTCGGCCAAATCACTTGTCTTCAAATTTTTATGCTAAAGGTAGGCCTTTACAGTGTCACAAAAATTCAAAATCCGCTTTGCTTTCTCAAATCCATAACTATTTTTCCTCCTTTCACTTCCATAGTTTTTCAGTCTGTAACTCCAGCTTATTCCCTTTTAAACTATAGTAATTCTCTCCTTTATAAAGTTAGATCATGCCTAAAAGAAGGAATTCCTGACCTTATTAAGAAAGACAAAAAACTAAAACAAAGAAATAAATTTTTTTTAAAAAGAGCAACCAAACCACTAATGAAGACTTTACCCACCTTTTCCTGCTTCTTCGGAGCTGTACTGTATGCAACGACTGAACATTTTTATTCCTGTTAAGTAACTGCTTTATTGCATCACATTGCATCCTCAGAGATCTCCCTTTGAAGCTATTCCAAGGGTATGAATCTGGCTATTTTAGTAACATAAATTCTTTCTATCTCCCTCAACCAAGATGATGACCAACAGGAACCCAGAATGTCCCAAAAATTAATTTTGACTATTTTAAATACTAAAGAACAGGAAAATTGAAAGCATGACAGAACAAAATCAATAAACATCTTCTTTGGGAATGCCTATGAAAGTCTGGATCCCCCTGAAATATGTTAATATATCCATTCCCATGGGATCTGCAGATCCTATTTCATGTATAGACCCACTAGAAAGTTGGCCAAGGGAAATTTTATTTTTTTCTAATTAGCCTTTTGTAATAAGACCTACTTTTGTAAGGATACAAATGAGCTGGAGGCTGTGACAAACAAGATGTTCCCTACAAATTTGTTGGAGAAGGAGGAAGAAGATTATCAATCTCTATATCCACACAGAAGAAAAGCATCTTTCACCTCTGTCAGGATTTAACTGTGTTCTGGTTAACTATTTATTGATATACTTTGATAACAGGCTGGTCTTGGAAATAGCTAAAGGGTTGTTTAAATGTACAGTCAGTATATTTGCACTTTTCTTTTTTGTTGAGAAAATAACAATATTTTACCTTGAATGCTTAAATTTTGACATCTTTACCACTATTACTTTTTTAAATAACCTGTTTCCTGAGCTTAACTTTCTAAATTAAAACTCTATTTAAATTAATCAATGCAGATATATTTCATATGCCTATATTTCCAAATATAAATTTGGAATAAATTTTTTATATATATTTAATGATTTTAAGGCTGTTAATTTTAAAATTAGCAGCAATTCAAGATGTCATTATAATTTCCATTTAAAAAATACTTGGAGGGAAAACTCAGTTCTTTAACTTTAATGAGTAGTTTATAAATTTCCAAAACCATTTTAAATTAATGTTAAAAAAATTACGCTCAACTGCATAAAGCAATGTAAAAGGGGAGCATTGAGTATTTTCACCTACTGCTTTCATAATTCTCATAAAAATCATCAGATTTCACTCAGTACTTGCAAATATACATCTCCAAGAGAAACAATCAAAGTTAGGGTGGAAAAGAAGCAGTATAGTTGCTACAATGCTTTTCAGTTCCTTAGAGATTTTCTTCAAGTTTGAATAGTTTACAGTGTTTATAAAAGAATCTACTTCTGATAAGACAGTTTTTGGATTTGAAGCAGCTGGATTTTTTTAAAAAGTTAAAATGAAAACCGCTGGAAGGTAAGTTGAAGTTAGTGAGATACATTTTATGGTTCTGATAACAGAATTCCTGTAAATATAAAAGAGGTGGGGGAAACCACATAATTTTCTATGAGTCAAGGTACTACTAGCCAATTATAGCATGTACACTGCCAAAAATCAAGTAATTTGATAAAAACCTGAAGAGAAATAGAAGTAACAAAATGCTGCTTTTCAAAGATGTCACAAGCACAGTAGGGGATTACTGACAGCAGTAGTATATTTTTTTCTTTCTTCCTTTTGGATGCTTTTTACTTTTCCTGTGGTGTAAACACAGAAAGAGAAGGAAAATATTCCTGGAATGTTTTCTATTTGCCAAGACATCTAATTTAATAAAAAACAGCATTAAACGTAAGTGTAGGTAAAGCTTTCAAAGATTAAATACACAAGCAGTGCTTTATTAAAGTAATAATTTATGTGAATTTCAGTAATAAACATGTTGCTGTTATAGTTACAGGGCTCAGAATTACTTTTGGAACAGAAAACATGCAACCACATTGACACATTTTGGAAATTATGTACCTCACATTTGAAGTGACACAGAACTGTTTAATGGCCCATCCCCACATTAATCTTCTACTCAATAGTATTTCATTTCAGTGGAAAATTATGATATAAAATAAATTCTACTAGATTTAAATCTGACCACCACTCTTGACTGATTAATGACTGTTTTAAGACCACAGTTTAATCAGACAAACATTTTTAAGCTTCATTGAGAAAGTTAGATTTCACATGACTTCAAATTTTCCACCCTAAGCAGCCAATTTTTGGATATGCCAGGGAAGGACTTAGCATGTGGAAAATAGAGACTTGAAAGAAAAGGATGAGTTTCCTGTTAAATGGATGGTACTGAAATGAACAAGTAAATATCCATTGTAAGGCCTCAATCAACTCGGTAAGATTTTGAAAGGAGTTACAATGGTTCTTTTAACTCTGAGCAGGATGCATGGGGGAAATACCAACCAGAAATTCCGAAGAGCTCAAAACAACTTTACTGGCAAACTTTAGAAAGTCAGAAAGCTTTGGGAAAATATTTAGTACAACATCGAATCAACATAAAACACTTCTCAGAGCATTAGCTTGGCCCATTTGACTTAGCGAATATTAAACCCATTTGATGTTATGTTACTCGAAATGTTCCAAGAAGAGGGGATTAAAAGAAAAAGAAAGACAGAAAGACAGAAAAGATACAGAAAAGCACACATGTAGTTACCAACTCCTGGGTTCCAGTGGTATTCAGATAGAAACTCCAAGATGAAGGTAGGGTCAAGACAAATGCTTTGCCTTGTATTCATCCTTAAATACCCCTTGGCCTTCCTAGGCCTTTCTCCCAGGAAATGACTTCTGCTTATTTACCCACTCAGGAGCTGAGTTAGGGCAGAGTGGAGCGTTGTCTCCAGTGTGCCTGTGATTGGCACCACTGCCAGGCTGGGATAGAGGCTCCAGGGCTGGGGGTTGTGGGGCGGTTCACTGCCTCACTGTGGCAAGGCCTGACCTGCACCCTACACACCCACATGCATCCAAAAATGTCTTAAAACATCAATCTTTCCAGTCTCTGTAAATCCGTATCAGCATCATTGTTTTTCTGTTATGTTTTCTTCTCATTAAGGAACCATAGCTTGTGAGGCAAACTAAACAATAACTGTACTGGTTATTGGGAGACTCCCTGTAGAAGCAAAGAGCTTAGTTTCTTAATCTTGTGCCATGGCATGCATTGTGAGCAAAGCAAAGCAAAGCACATTCCAAGTCCAGGAAACTGAAATGGTTGTCAGATAGTGTAAATGCTGTCTCAGAGTTGGAGAAAGGTTTTTTTGGGGTTGGGGTGGGGGGGGTGGTGTTGTTGGGTTGGGTTGGTTTGGTTTGGGGTTTTTTTTGCATGTAGAAATACAGTGATTTCCGAAGCACACTGGACACAACTCTCACCTTTGCCATGCAGCACTGTGTACTGGGTTGCTGTTGCCTTCTTTTCTGTAACAGCTCTGCATCCTGCTCTACAAATGTGAATGAACTAGGTTAGAATATTTCATTTGAGTTTATACATTAAGATAATTCCATATAAATGTGATATAAAACAAAATCTACAAAAATGCCTCTGCTTTAGCTCTAGGCATTTCCTATGGAGTGAATCATCTCAATGCAGTATGTAAAAGATAGCAGAAGATAGAGCAGGAGTATCCAAACACAAAATATTATGCTATGCAAAACTTATTACCCATAACCAGGTTAAACAGGCTTAACTCATATGTCTTAGTGAAGCTACTTTAATAAAAAGTTATGATCAGCTCAAGTTGACTGCATAACAGCTGTCCTTTTTTTTCCCCTTTTATCATTTTATTTCTCTCATTGTTGCACCTTTTTTTTGTATACTATATGCTTCAGGCTTCTCAAAGAACTTTTCTCATATTAGGATCTGATAAAACCTTGAAATTTGCTGTTATATTCATTAAGGACATATTCTGCTAAGAGTATTTGAATGAAGGAAAATACATGCTCAGTGGAGGGGTTGCCTGAAAATGAACCTGTGGCTAATATCCACATAGTACTTTACTGTATTTTGTTTATGATTAGGAGTTATGATGTGGAATTCAGAGCACTTGAGGACCTTCTAAAGTTACACCACACCTCCCTGATATCTTGAATTTGCATAGCATTCACCTCAGTGTGAAGGTTTAACTATCTGCCCCATAGCGATGCTGCCATATGCCTATGTCTTGGTACACACAGTGATTCACACAGTTTTGAAATCGGGAAAATTCATCTTTTATTTAAATGTATGCTTTAGCAGTCTGTTGTGACAATGAAAATAACATATTGTGTGTGTGCAGGGAGATGTGGAATCAGGTTTCAAAACATGGTTTAGTCTCAGGGATTTGGCTCCCTGGGTAGTGTCTGAGCTTATTTTACTTTTCTATTAAAAATTTATGATGTTTTCTTTCAAACAACAAATCAGCACACGACATGAACAACTTCACATGTTCAATAGGTTTACTGATTTTTCAAAGAGGTAAGTTAATATACTTACACAAGGGGCTTGGAGGATCATGGGAGCATGCATGAAATGCAATCCTGTGCATCTGGACAGTTTTTCAGTATAGCTGGTCTAACTGTTTTTACGAAGTACCATGTAAGAAAACCCTGAGGGATTATCCTAAATATTCTGGCATATCATTTATTTCAAAGATGTTTTCTTACTAATGCTTTGGTAGACATATTGCTCACATCAAAGGACATTTGAGAGATTTCCTGAGGGAGTGAAATAATATGGAAGAAAAGTAAATGCCAGGAAAAATGAACTCTTCTTGAAAGCCTATAAATTATAGTGCTGTATTCCAGTGTTTAAACCTGAATTTTCACTTAATCCACTGGAGCTAACTAACCAGGCAGCTGAATCAGTCCTTTGTCTTTGGCTTGTGTGTAGCTGAAGCATCCAGCCTGCAAGCTGGTTAATGCCAAGCTGAAGCATCCAGCCTGCAAGCTGGTTAATGCCAAGTGAAACAGGTTTTGCCTTTGGCTATGCCAAGTACTACTGGCACTCACCAGTGTGCTGGGCTGGCGGGCCCCAGTTTGCCACTGTAGCAATTACCCCTACCAGTGCAGGTTACCTCAGATTCTGATGGCACTAAGCAACAATGAAACATCATTTTACTGAACTGCTACTCGTTTCCTAGCTTGTACATAAAAATGCTCATAAAGTCACTATTGAGAACATGTTTGCCCTATGGGTTACTCTTACAAACGTTTTCAGAAGGATTTGAGCAACATATAAAGAACGTAAAATATTATATAGAAACTCTACGTGATTCTCATTTTGAGTAAGCCAGGGAGAGAAATGCAAAAAATGTCCATTGTGACTGCCTGTGAAGATACTGTACCCAGAGATCAGCAGTGAGGGGGCTGATATGGCGTTACCTCCTGTCATAAAGTGCAAGTGTGCACATTAAGCAGTTTTTCCGCTCCCATATTGGAATGTCTTCACCTAAGGCAAATTGTTTCTACATACATCTACGTCAGTTTTATGCTGATTCAGCCAGAGAAGTTTAGTTAATAAATTTTACAATATGTAGGGGAAAGGTAATAGCTATCATATCTGGAGCAAATTAACTTTTTAAGACACATGAGTGAGCCTGGAGTTACCTTAGTGTTTTCTTATTAAAAATGACCTAGCATTTATGTTAAAAATATCCATCTTGTTGTAAATATTTTAATTAACTCTATTAGGAGCTAAAATTTACTTGAATCCTTCTTATTCTTTTACTTTAAACAGCACTGTTCATAAATATGGCTAAAATTCCACAGATTAGATTTTTTCCCCCTCCCTGCTCCCACAAGAGTGGATTTCCCTTCTTGACTTTATGAGGAGTTTAGAACCAGATATTTTTCCTTTCAGCTTAACAAGGGATTAATATATAAAACTTGGCAAGGAAATTGCTGTCTATGAACCAGAGTGAACATTACTTGATGTAACCCAGATATAACAGTTCCTTGTGCAAGCTGAACTTTTTAAAGCATAAGGAACATAGGGATGGTTTAGTGGCCTGTGCGAATAAAGAGAAAGCAACTTTAATTTGTAGGTATGAAGGAGAGATTTTGCTCTGCTTTGGAAAGAACACTAAGGAAATAGGATTTAAAAATAGCTCCAGTTTGGGGGAAAGAAAAAATCAAGTTGAAAAAATCCAAAATTTCAGGGTGGAGGGTTTTTTTGTTGGTTTTGGTTTGGTTTGTTTGGTTTGGTGTTCTGGTTGGTTGTTTTTTTTTGTTTGGGATTTTTTTTTGGAAACCTTCCAAATTTTTGTTTACTCTGGACTGGTATGATCTAAATCTTGATGGCTGCCAGGTCTTTTTAAATGAACATGAAGTTGGCAGATTGGGATTGTGCCTGCACTAAAAGCACAGTGGTAGCAGTCATGCTCTAGAAGGAGGTGCTGCATCCCTTGTTTATAAATACAGGCAGCTCTCCCATGCTTTATATCAAAAAGTTCTCAGTGTGAAGTGAGGTCAGAGCATGAGTCTGAGCTTTGTCACCTTGTGTTTCTCTGAAAATGCAGTCCTAAGGTTGAGCCAGTGCCTCCTTCCACACATATGTTGCTCAAAAGAAACATGTTTTTGTAGCCACAAATGCTTCCTCAAGTGGGGTATGTGGATACAAAAAATGCTGCTAGCATGGATTTCCCTGCTGCTTTCTGTCTCGTGAGAGATTTTCCTTCTCACAGAAGCTATCAGTAGAAGTTCGTAAGATATAGACACCTGCAACTTTGTTAACACTTGTTTATGGTACAATAGAAAAATATTTTGATAATGGATGTAGTAAAATTTCAGCCAATTATCCTAAGGGGTGGCTGAGGCATTGACCAATCACACTATGAAGTAAAAGTCTATAAAAAGAGCTGTAAAATAAAGAGCTCTCTCTGCTGCACAATCTCTGCCTACTGCCTGCTCTCTCCTCTCCTCCACCACGGGAAGGACAAGAATAGATACTACAGAAGTAGGCAAGAGGGTTGTCTACTATACTGTTGTTAATCTACGATTTTCTTAATCTGAACTTTTGACATTTTTTTCTGTATACTCTATATCTTCTTTATGAAGCTTTTTTTTGTTCACATGCTGAATTATCTGTACTTTCTTGTCTATACAGCAATGAAGTACATGATCATTTAAATTTGATACAAGCAGCTCAATCTTTGTTTTAGATATCATTCATTTGTACAAGCCAATACCTGCAAAATATCTGTCCTCATAGTGGAGGGAAAATGGCTCAGATAGTCAGCTTTGGATAAAGTCTTGGTTTTTAATTTTTTTGGTGCATTTGTTAGTACAAGTATATAAATCCATCTCATTTCAGCAAAATGCTTATCACGGAATAACAGAATCATGGAATGGCTTGGGTTGGAAGGGACAATAAATATCATATAGTTTCAACCCACCTCCCATAGGCAGGAACACCTTTCATCAGACCAGGTTGCTCAAAACCTCACCCAACCTGGCATTGAACACTTGCTGGTATCCACAGCTTCTCTGGGCAACCTGTTTCAGTGCCTCATTACTCTCACAGTAAAGAATTTCTTCCTAATATCTAATCAAAACCTACTCTCTTTCAATTTGAAGCCATTCCCAGTTGTAAAAAGTCTCTCTCCATCTTTCTTGCAGTCTCCCTCCTGCAAGAGGCAACCACAAGTAGGTCACCCCAAAATGTCCATGCTGAACAATCCCAATTGCTTCAGCCTTTCCTCAAAGGAAAGGTGCATCCATGTGTCACCTTGGTGGTGTCCTCTGAACTCACTCCAACAGGTCAATGTCCTTGTGTTGGGGGCCCCAGAGGTGGATGCAGCACTGCAGGTGAGGTCTCACCAGAGCAGAGCAGAGGGCAGAATCCCTTCCCTCAACCACCTGCCCGTGGTGCTTTGGATGCAGCCCAGGATCTAGCTGGTTTTCGGGGCTCCAAGTGCACATTGCTGGCTCATGTCCAGCCTCTCATCCACCAGCACCCCAAGTCTTTCTCTGCAGGACTGCTCTCGATCTGTTCATCCCCCAGTTTAGACTGATGCCCAGGGCTGCCCTGACCCAGGTGCAGTGCCGTGTATTTGGCCTTGTTAAACCTATCAAGATTCCCATGGGTCCACTTCTGAAGCTTGTCCAGGTCCCTCTGGATCGCTTCCTGTCCTTCAGCTGTGTCAATCACACAGTACTTGAATGGTGGATATAAACCACTGTACGATGCACTTGTGATCTCACCTCCAAAGTTTGATGTTAAATGTCTGCCTACAAATCAAAAATATGACTCTCTGTAAAAACACTATGATGCCTTTGATATAGCTAAGGTCTTTGAGCAAAAGCTGCTGTGTTTTACTAATGGAAACCAATTCACTGAAATGCATTAACTTGCCCAGCTTAGGACAATCTCCTTCATCCATGTGCACAATACAATTTTTTTTAAAAAAAGAAGCAACCCAAGGTAGTAAACTCAGACAGACAAAAG
Organism: Dryoscopus gambensis; assembly: GCA_013389985.1. Taxonomy (NCBI): domain Eukaryota; kingdom Metazoa; phylum Chordata; class Aves; order Passeriformes; family Malaconotidae; genus Dryoscopus; species Dryoscopus gambensis. The sequence continues at coordinate 24,319 of WEIT01021137.1, forward strand.
AAAAAAAAAATTTAAAAAAAAAATGGCACGTTCCAAGTCTATTGCTTAATAAAGCACATATATCCAAAGATGAAGAAAATGGATGAACAAGGATATTAGCTTGGGCTTTGGAGAATTTTGCTGTAATTTGGCAACAGATTTTGTAGGTTTTTTTTGCACAAACACCTAATCACATAAACATATATGCACTTTGGCAATGGGTATATAATGCTTTACATGCTGTCTTTAATAAACGTTAAGCCGCAGCTGCAGCATAGCAGCTGCATCCAATGCTAACTGCTGCACTACCTAAAAATCATAGGTGTTACAGTAGTTATATACTTTCTTTACTTTTTTTTACAAATAAATGAAATATATGTCTAATGTTGTAAAAAAAGTGGAAACAAAAATTGTCCTTTATGAGAGAAAAATAAATGGCAGCATATTATTTAAGATCACGCCCATAGATAAGAGAAGTTATTTTGACATCTTTAGTTCTCATTCATTGTTATGTGCTATACTTTACTGTAACTCACAATACATAATTTTTTGATAACTCTTCTATTATTTACTACTATAAGAAGCATAGTACTTGAATGATACTTCCTCTCCTTTCACTGATCTGGTAAAATGTTAGTATGTTCAACAGCAGAAAACATTTTTCTTATATATGTTTTTATAAAGCAATATATCTAGAATGTGCACTAGTACAGTATACATACTACTATATACCTTGTATGTGTACAGAGGTGTGCCTATAGGAGGTGTATGTATAGGAGGTGTGTGGGGGGGGTGTGTGTATATATGTACAATTATTAAAAAACCTGAGTTTTGGTAGACAGTGGTATATTTGTGTAGGCAATTTTAACAATTTATAAGAAAAACTTTACAATCTGGAAATGTCTTGAAGAGGACATCAAGAGGAGATATTTTTTATTAACCTCTCCAGGCTGTTTCTGGAACTTATATGAACTATAAGTTTTTGGGTTTTTTTATAATTAAAGACATCAGTGTTGCTTTTGGAACTTTGCTAAACTTCCTTCAAATGCTATGTATAGTTGCAAATTTGGCCAAGTGTTTTAACACATGCCTGTGTCTATTTTTAATAGTATTTTAACCAGTGTTTCACTTGGACCCCATATATTCTTCATGCAATTATTGTACTTAAGCACCATGGAGTATACATATTCTTGCACCCATTTTCTCCTAACTACCCCTCACCAAAAGGGAGTGCTCCGCACTTAAAGCAGCACTGAACTGAATACTAATTTTTACATCCACACCATGAAGAAGGAGCAAACACATTTCTAATAGCATGGGGACCATCTCAGTGTCAGAGCGAGTACTCCTCTCCCATGTGAAACTAAACCTGCATCTGTCTTTGTGATTTGTTTAAAATTTTCACAGAAGGGTATACCTGAAAAGTTAGGCAGAAAGACTTTGTTTACCCTTATGCATTCTGAAGCCATTACATCTCTCAGTTCTTTCAAGCATAGTTCTTTCCTACTGAACCATTCGCCTCTGTTGAATATCACTGTTTTCTTTCCTTGGCACTTATGCTTTGTGGTTCATTCATTCATTTTTATTATTTGCAACAGTAGCCTCTTAAACCCACATTTTATCATCATCATAAGCAAAACAAATTATGTACATTTCCATAACTTAAACCCACTGCTTTTAATGCTAATTTTTCATTCATTCTTTGTTTAGGTTTTTGTTGGCATTTTGCATGCTCAGGCTTTTTTTAGCAAGGGCAATGATAAATGTCCTGTGCCCCCAGGGGAGGGGCTGCCTGAAACTTATTTGGTAATAACTGCAGATGTGTGGCTCCAGTTTAAAATCCCTCCAAGATCTCTTTTTCACCCTTCGGTTATATTTATTTAAACAATACAGCAGAAATACAAGGATTTGTAGTCATGTTTGGCATGATGGTTGGCTGTTGCTGCCAAATTAATATTGGTAGCCTTTGAAACACATCAGTGACCATGGCTATAACATGACCCTGCAAGATCTTCCATGGCGGAAAGAAAGGCATGTAGGCTAAAAGTCTTATGTAATTTGGAAATGGCATTTTCTCTTGGTTATTTTTACTGTAATAAATAAATTTTTCAGTGGTGGTGAAACTTTCAGGACCAACTATACTGAAATCAAAGGTTATGTCTTAGACTATTCATGCAAAGATTGGGATAATGTTTTGCCAAGACTGAGGTTGTTTGTGTCATTAGAAAAAATACAATTGCATAACAGAAGAAGGATAATTGCACATATAAATTTGCTTATGAATGTGAAAATTGGTCTTTGTAATTATAACCCTTCCTCAGGCATAAAACTACCCTTGCTCCTTCATACTCAAATGGCTTTACCATCTGAGGTTTTTGATATACTGAGGCAAAGTTTGTGAATGATAACTAAATAAATAAAAATCCATTTCATTTTCCTTTTGTAAATTATCTTCTATTACTTTTTCATGAGGTCATGCACATGCACAAGGTATTTTTAATGGAACGACAAGTGTAGGACTTCATCACATGCACCATGGTAACTGTTTTCCAACTTGTATCAGGCATTAAGTGTGATCAGAGCTTTATAGCTATGGGTGTACGTGGAACCAAAACTTGCTTTTGTTGTGAATTCTTGTATCATTTGAAAGATGGTGTTAGAGAGGGGAGCAGATATTCATTGGTTCACAAACATGAAAAGCTTTTTTTCTCCTAAACCATAAAATTTGTGTTGTTTAGGTCCTTCCTACCCAAGCATACAAATTATTATGAGCTGAAAAGAAGGACACCGCAGATCAGTGAATTAATTCCTTTAGTGCGTTTAATGAGCTTTGAATTAGGTCCTGTGGTAATCAAAATGCAAATGGCAGCACATTTTTTGAGACACTCACTGTTTGATAAAAAAGTTGCAGTTCACTTTGTAGTCAAAACTCCAGACTCCAATCCATTCTGAAACCTGGTTGGGATAATTTGATCATTTTTCAGACATATATGTTGTTTGTTCTAAAAGTTTGGGGTTTACATAAAATTTGCTGTGTCTGCATTACCAAGTAATACGGTGCAATAGATGAGCAGACTGAGGTGGTCAGAGCAAAAGCCTCTAGATCTACATAATTACTAAAATGCAGCCTAAAACGCACTAAAATGCAATGTGTACAACCATGACAGAATCCTAACTGGATTCTCTTTACAAACAGATGAAAAACGGATTATTTATTTCAGAGGCCCTTACGTCTTCCTTTTTATTTGGTAGACCACTCTTCACAAATAATAGGAGCCAATTAAATTTATATTATTTATTTTAATTTTATATTATTTACAAAGAAACTGAGAATCTTGAGGCTGGAACCAAATTTCTTTTAGGATGAAAATTTCCAGTCTTAAGTCTTACATGAAACTAATAACAAAATGTATCGGTAATGAGAGAGAAAATGTCCCCAGAACGTATATGCATCAATTTGCTCCCAGCCATCATTTACTTGGAACAGATCCAACAGTAAAAGCAAACCAGGATTTTTTCAAGACTGACTGAAAACCTCTATTACTCTCCACTTCTTCATGCTTACTCTCACATTCGCATTTCGTCTTTAAATCTCTGATACTGACACTTTTATGTGTAGCCTGCAGGTACAGCTTGGTAAGGTAAGGCCTGGTAAAATCATGGCTCCTGCTGTAGAACTTAGGCTAAGCAGAGAAGGGCTCTGGGAGAGTGGCTTAGCAAGAATAGAGGAGGCAAGGCTTATTGTGTGCTTACACTGTGGTGTCTGGTGGTTGGTTAGAATAGGTTTATTGTGCCTGCTAAGTATGTAAACTAACAATCGCCTAACAGCATAAAAAGACCGGGATTTTGGTAAATAAAGTTCCTCGTTTGCACCTGCGTGGGGAGTCCTCGCTGCTTCGTTCCAGCCTTATCGCGCCATCTCTACATTTATGTAGACAGTATTTTTCTTCCCAATGATTACTTTTTCCTTCTTTACTTCAATCTGTTAGAAATTGCCTGCAACTGCATCTCCCTTCCTGCTACACACACTAGGCTCCATACATGTGCAAACAGCTCCTGTATTAATATGTAAATTTAAACTTCTTATTTTCCTGCCAGGTTAGTATGCCTGGATTCTGACCTCAAGACCTTCAATATGTTTCTCAGCTTTGTCATTTACCTTAAGTGTAACACAAATGCCCTAAACCAATCCTTGACTTCCATTTTTTGGGGACCGTAGCAGTTAGCTTTGGATGCGGGTGTTTGTTTGGCATGCAGAAGAGTTTACGATGCTGTTTTATGGCAGATTAGTTCCAAAAGATTGGACATCATCACCTCATTGTATCAGTGTTTTACGGAGTGGTACTGTGGTCTCTGGACACAGAGCATGCTCTATTTTTATTATTTTTAATTTACCATCCTTAGAGTCTTTCATGGTAGGGAAACGATAGTCTTCTTTTGAAGCCTTCACTTAAAATCACTTTTTTCCCATGACAGCCTCAGACAACAAGAAGAATGTGGTCTGTAAAGCCCAGCAGTTGCCCAAGAAGTTGCCACCACACAGCAATAATGAGAGTTATTAACGTTCAGAACATCAAAACTGAGTGTTTCCAGTTGCAGAATATCACAGTCCTGGCTCATTGCCACCAGCCTATGCTCAAGCTGTTTTCATTTGTGCTAACCAGCAAAAGTATAACAGGATATTTATTCTTTTTTTTTTCCCTGAGTGAGCAAGTCCGGCCTATAGGGCTGCATTGAGGTTAAGTGCATCTTTACTTTTTATTCTATAATTTGCAGGAAAGGGATCTGATAATAAAAGATGGGAAAGAAGAAAGGACTGAGCAGTGCGGTGTTAACATGCAAAGGTTTACTTTGGCAAAGTTTGCAAGCACAACATATACTTGCATCACAGGTGTTTTCCCAAACAGCTGCCTAGACAAGATGTCATGGCAGCAACTCATCTGTGTGCTCTTTCCTGCTGGAGCAGGGCAAACATTTTGCTTAACCACAAAACAAGTCATGCAGAAAAAAAAATAGAGAGAGAGAAAAAAACCCCATGATGCTGTACTCACGATTGTTTTCAATTACAAAAGTGATTTTTGGGGCCAGGATTATTCAGATTTAGGCTGTCAGAGTTCATGCTGTCACCACAGAAAACACAGAAAATCCTATAGCTCAAGTCCAAGGCAAAGGGAGAAGATCCACAGTGTGCTCTGAGCTTCTGAGCAAATTGCTTTTACCTTTTGCTTTTCCCTTGAAGAATGACAGCTGAGCTCCCGCCTCTCTTGTCTTTTTTATATCAGATCTGCTGGTAGCATGACATTCTGGGCAGGGGACTTCTTTTGGCCTTCTCTTGGGCAGGGCTCATATTGTTTGGATCTGACTGACCACTGCAACAGGAATCATAAATAGAAAGATTAGCAAATAACATGTAAAACTGAGTATGGGAATTGTTATTGAGGTTTATCATGTTCAAAATCCTTGAATGCAAATTTGTATGGAAATTTGCATTATTCTGGGGATACTGTCTATAATCCTGTCCTGGGTTACAGTGTATTCTATTACCATCTTCGTGAGCTGAAGATGAGTAAGTTCCAACTTCATGAGCTGAAACCAGGGGTAGCAATGTTCCCTGCCTCCTCTCTCCAGACTATCCTCTGTTAATGGCCCCAACAACACCTTGCCGCATGACTCTTAGATAAGTCACTCCTGGACCATCTCCTGTTAATGGGCCCAACAATGCCTTGCCTCATGACTCACCATCCCACTGTAAGATGCTCCACCCAGGGGGAAGGAGCCAAGCATTCCCACCTGGATAAAGTTTGGGGTTTTGCAACAGAACAGGGAACCTTTTCCATTGGATTGCTAGAGGAAGACCTGACCCTTCTATGACGCCAGAGGAAGACCAGACCCTTCTACAGACTCACTGCATCAACAGAACCATCACTCCAGGAGGACTACAGCCACCATTTAATTGGACTGTTACCAACCCCCTGACTGTCAGGGGGTCAGGTTGTACCCCTGACTCTGTCAGGTTAAACCAATGTTTCTGTATGGTAGTGTGGGTTTTTACTGTGTTCTATTGTATTCCCTAAGTTTTCTACGTACCTTGTTATAAGATGGTTTGTCCCGGTCCTCCCCTACCCCATGTTCCCCAGTTGGTATGTCCCAAGTTCTAGCCACTCCTCCTGTATCCCATATATGGTTATCCCCCTCTCCTAATTCCAGCAGCCTCCCTGTCCATCAACCTAACCCCTCCCTTTGTTCTAGTCGGTTCCCTAGCCATCACCCAAGCCCCAGCAGTTTTCCCTTATATGGTCTGTGTCGATCCCCTGAGACCCAGCCCCCTCAGATACCGCCCCCTCTAATCCTTGACACCCCATTGGCCCATGTGACCCTTCTCTCTCCGCCCCTTCGCCCCATTGAATGTTGTATCCGTCCATTCCCTGAGTGTCCCTCCCTTTGAGACCCCTCATTGGCCCTTAGTCAGGATCCACCCCTTGGTTCCTGCCTATATTTAAGTTGTTGCACATCCCAGTTTCTCGCCTGTCCTTGTCGGTCTCTTTCAAGGGCTAAACCACGAGGCAAGCCTCCCCACCTCCCTCTGTCTCTCCCCTCGTTGAGGGTTGCTGGGCAACTGCTATCCTTGGGGCTTCAGCTCCCAGGCGCTGACAGGACCTGCAGCTCCAAAGGAGTGGCATAGGGCTTCATGCCTCCAGCCACTCCCCACACCTGCCACACACAGCAGGAGCTGGCTGAGGTGGTGGTCACCCAAGTGGTCACTGCGACATTTCTGTATTATTGTTGTATATACTCCCCATATCTTTGCCTGAAAGCCCTTGATTTCAAAATTATGATTCAGAGGGAAGGGGGTTGCATTTTCCATTCCAAGGGAGGCTCCTGCCTTTCCTTAACAGACATCTATCTTTTCAAACCAAGACAAATCCCTAAAGAATTAAAAATGTACTGAGATAGTGGAATGTAATAAAGTTGCTATATTTTAGCTGAAACCAGCACTTTTTTACTTGTTTCTTGCTCTGGAACCTGGAATCAGAGTCAAGCACTGTCCTCTGCTGTTGAATTGAGGTATTTGTAAATCCCTGACACATTAATGATTGTTTTCTGAATCTATACCAGGAATTACATCTATCAACAGTACATGCTTATGCATGAGAGTTTTGTTTGATTAGTGTTGGTGAAGTGGTTTAGTGATGCTAGCACAGTTTATCAATTATTTGCAACTTGTAATCTAATCATGAAGCAGTCCTGTATGAGTACTGAGATAGTTATTTTCTGTGACATTTTCACTGCTTAATATTTTAATTAATAGGAATTTCCTGACAAGTGAGACATAATTTGGGGCATAACCTTTTATGAAACAATGAAGGTAATCACAACAATGGTTAATAATCAAGACTGAGAGACGAAATACCTTTGTAGAAAATCAATATTAATATTTTAAAGTGTTTTGAAAATTTTTATGTATTATTATCATGCTGTGATCCACAAAGAGTATATTAGGCAAGGGGAAATTAATTACTATCACCATCTTTACTCTTTAGGATGTGTTTGTTTATAATAAACTTATCCAAATGCTATAGAGAGCAACTTTAACACATGCAGTCATAGCAATTTATACAGGGGGTGGTGGGAAGTTGCTGATAGTGTTTGCTGATATTGTTTGCCAAATAGAGTTCTATTCCTATAGAAAACAAACTCAATGCAAACTCTGCCAGCAGCTGTGTGTGCCATCCTGTAAAAGGTCATGGTTATTTTCATCAGAGATGTACTCAGGGATCTCTCAGCACAGGGAAGCTGGGATGAATCTAGTGAAGTAACACCAGCAGATCTTGACGATAGTCTGTCATCACTCTAAGAAGTCATTGGAAGTTCCAGTCCTTGTATTTATGGACTTAGAAATTTGTACAATTAATTAGGCCCTTAAACTGCAAAGATATATGAAATTTTACTCTGTGAAGTTGCCCTACTGCCTTTAGAGGGTTAGTGTCATTAGAAAAGATGATAGCAGTGCAAATGCTCATGTTATTAGGAACTTCAGCCTTTCATGAATAATGTATGGCAGCCCTATAGTGGTGTAAAATTTCATGTTCAATGCATTACAGATAACACATAATTTCAGTGTCAAGGGAAAATAGTGGTTTGATATTAGTTTTAGCCCTTTAAATTCTGTCTCACAACCTTAAGGAAGTGAAGTTTATATGTAAGAATAAACGAGAGACTGAAAATTCCTTCCCTTACATGTTGCAGTAATGGTTTGTATGTTCATGGGGAAAAAACTCTAGTCCATAATTCCTTTTATTTAAGCAACAATTCAACAACACTGTTCAAAGTGCTGTTTTTGCAAGATGAGTATGAAGAAAGGTAGTTTCAAAAGAAAGGGATTTGTAGGGCTGACCAGACAGTACAACTTTGTCTTGAAATTTAAAGATAAAAAGAAAGGATGGCACATAAGCACGTTTCACTTTACAGTGACAAAGCCCAGAAGCTCTATACCAGGAAACTGTAATCAGTTCTCTTGCAACATAATGGAGTGTTAGTCAATCATCTAGCTTCTAGGAGGACAAGGCAGCTGTGGGAGAGAAGAGCTGGCAATGGAAACACTATGAACAGTCATCAGCTTATCTGCTTCTGGGGAAATATCCTCTGTGCTTTGGCATCTTGCCCCCGAGGTTGCTGGCCAAATGTGAGACGATTTACCATTAGAGTGAGGCTGTCTGCCAGATGGATAAGCCCCTACAAACTGAGCTCAGACTTTCTGACGTCTCCCACTTCTGCTTGCATGTATTTAAGAGCTGTGGTTGGGACCTTGTCAAAGGATCCATTAATGGGAACTGGAACATGGAGAGTGTAACTGGTACTCAGGGAGAAGCATGTAATGCCTGAATGTCCGCTCTGACTCCTGCACAGGATTGCAACACGGTACATGCAGTATCTGCAACGCCTTCTGTACTCTTGTGGACTTGATCCCAAACTAATTGCTGTCTAATCTGCAAGAGTATTGAAGCTTTGAAGTATTGTTTTGAAGTCTGGAAGTAATGTTTTGAAGCATTGAATATTCTATTCAATATAAGGAACAATAAATTATTCTTATGGAGTGTTAATACAATATCATGCATGCACATATATGTGTATAAACATGTACATATGTATGTAATTTGGGGAATTGTTTTAGGAGGTTTTTTAGTTAATTTTTTTATAAATAATTTACAATTACTTGTTTAGCTCTGTTTTCAAACCAAGTAGAAGTTGGAAATAAAACCAATCTCCTTCCCTTTTAAAGAAAGTACTTTGGAATCAGGCACATAAAGACACCGTTTATTTTTAAAGCTATGTCCTGTTTGAAGTGAGCACAAAAACCAACTGCATAATACTAATTTTCTCTTTCCAGAAGGAAGAGCTGACACTCCTGGGATTTCAGCCTGTAATAAGGTTATTATAAACCTGAAGCTTAAATCACAAGCCACTAGTATGCTTAAATCTGCTATGAAGCTGTACCATCCTGATGGATGGCTAGCAGTTTGCAAGGAGACTTGATATGACACAACTTCTTTTAACATCAAGTGGCATCCCTCCTACATTATTGTATGGAATACAGCAAAAGTACACCAATGGTTCTCGCTTCTGGTATCCTTCTATCTTGAGAGAAGGGAGGGACAGATTTGAGGAGGTGGGCTGTTGAGGAGGAGTGGTTCTCGCCTCCCCTGGAAAGAGCTGGAGAGGGGATAGCCTTGTCCCGGAGGCCAGGGCTGACATCACTTCTGCGACAGCTCTGAGGCACTGTTTTCTTACAGATGCTCCTGCCTGTTCTAGCACTGGTCTGTCCATTGAAGGACAACAGGTTGAGACCAGGATTTAAGCCTCATTTCTTTTCTTCTGGCTGATTGCTAAACTGGATTGCTGGCACTCTTGAGTGCAGTTTAAGCCGTTTGGTGTTTGACACTCAGTTTTACCTTGAGCTGCAAGTTTTCACAGTTTGTGTGCAATTAACTTGCTTGAGAACAGGAAGTCTTAAGTGAAACTAATTTTAATGGGACATACATTTGCAATGGACATAGAGATTTCTGTGCATCCAGGCTCTGACATTGTTCCATTGGCATTGTTCTAAAGGCTAGCACAAATTAAAGGCTCTGTGGGTAAATTTCTTCTGGTATTCCAAATGGAGAGAAATGTCTTTCGCTGTAATCGAAAACAAATAATATGTCAACCCAATACCGAAAGACATACAACCAAGGGGGGTTGTCAGGCTTCTATACACAAAGCCCTCAATCTGTAATTGCATGAGAAAACAAGGCATTGTATTTGGGTTTTTGGGATAAAAACCCTCATGTTTACAACCAAATCTTGGCATACCAGGAAGCTATTATTTTGATGATTTTACAAAGAATTTAAGACAGAGATTGAAGTAAAATTTGAGCAAAGTATTAAATTGGTCTGTATCCTTAATCAGTTAGATATTTAAAGAAGGCAACATATCTACCACCAGGCATACGATCTGCTGCAGAGTTGTGCAACAGAATGAAAAGACTCGAAATATTGAAGCCTGAAGAAGAGCAAAAAAAAAAAATATTTCCATCTGATTCCTCTATGGAAAAAAGTGAAATGTCTTTGTTTTCACTACCAGTCACAGTGTTTTTCTAAAGCTTTTAAAGACTGAGATAAGTTATTTCAGGTAAAAATTTAGATTTGATCACTAATATTAAACTATAGTTGCAGAGAGCAGGCCCTCAAGCATTTCACATCTACATCTGCACCAGACCACCACAACTGACATTGTTTAAAAATGTCAAGAGAAGTTTAGCTTCATATTCTGTTTATTTAAAAGATAAACAGAAATCTTTTTTAAATTTTGGATAGGTTTTTTTTACATTAGCATTAAACCAAAGACTATCCAACATATTATCAATGCTAAAGAGGAACAGTAGAGAGGATACCTTGCACCAAATTCTGTCTTCTAATATCACTAAGCACTAAGTATAGCAAAACGTACAGGATCTGTGAAAGTAAGTTCAATCTTACTTGCAGTCACCAAAAAGCTCTTAGAGGATGATGAAATCATTAAGAATAAAGAATATCTCTGGAAACTTGGAAATTGTACACCTAGAAGTTGTACCTCATTACTGTCACTGTAAAGTTTTTGCCCTTGCAGCTACCACAGACTTATCCAATACCCATCATGTTTAACATCAACTGAAGGGCCTAATTTAACCCAAGATATTTGACCACAAGTAAAACCATCCACAGGTCAGACCATGCTGGGACTCTGTGGGGTGTTAAAACTGCTGTAGGTCTCACTGCAAGAGTAGACCTTACGTGGACAGACTTTTCCTTGGAGACTTTGAAGCAAATGCAGCTGCTGCTGCAAAGGAGTCAAAAGATAATAAAAAGTGGGAAATCTGAGAAATTTAGGGACTGGTGAGTATGTATTATTTGGAGCTTTATATCACAAGCACTCCAGGAAAGTACAAGCTGTGTTTTAGTCTAGATTGAACTGAATTGATCAGAAGCGTCAACATACTGCCAGTGTAGCATGGTCCAAGGAGGGGACAAAGTGGTCCCGGAACACCACTGCTATCCCCTCTGCCTTCTCTAGAAACTTGGGTTTACTTCTTGGCACATCATTCCCAAGGGCATACTTCACACCTACTAGTGTAGGTGAACCTTATTGCTCAGTATATGAAGGCAATTCTCTACAGATGACCAATTCTAAATCTCTCATCCATGACTGTTACAGTAACATTTTAAAAATATGATCTCACATTTTCTGAACTAGAGTGTCTGTTCATTTTACTTTGGTGGTGGTATCTTAAAAGTTTGTAGGATAAACAAAAACTTCCGTATGTCTGAAAACTACATTCAAGTTTGGAGGCAGGCCAAGAAAGGAAGGAATTCCATTTTCTGTGACATTCAAAAGTATCTCAAAGTCTGTGTTTATATGAATATCTGTTATCTCTATAAATGTGATTTTTATCTTTTCTGTCAAAAAGCTGGTAACTCCAGAATGGTCCTAGACAAGACCCCAGAGAGGACTTAACAGTAAAAGAGAATCCACGGAAAAGGGAAATTTGCTAATAGTGCAGCCCTTGTATTTAGCTGGTTCTGCATCGAGAGAGAAGAACTCTTCTGTCTCTGTGTGCAGCCGGTGGGACAAGCTGTGTGCTAGTGGGGCCACAGGGAAACTGCCTTCCTCTTGTGCCAAAGGAATACATTATCATTGAAACAATGGAAAAGAAAAGATTGTCTTGTTTCAAAGTACCTTCACTGCCCCAGAGGAGGAAGGTTTTATGGCTTGCCAAGAGGAATAAACTTTCACCTGAATGGGGAAATTGCATGGATCTCTCCAGCAAGGGAGAAGTTGCTGGAGGGTGGGTGGCTGCAGCAGAGAAAGAGATACGTTTCTGCATGCCACACAGCAGTACTGTGGGGTTTTGTCACTGTTTGCAGTTGGGACGGTCATAAAGGCGACATGAACTCAGGACACGAAAAGGCGTTTATTATGAAAAAACCACTCTTTTTATAGACAGGTTTGCTCAAGTGGCAGATAGTTATTGGTCCTTTGACCAACCACCTCCCATATCACTGGTTAATTAAAACCGACACCCATATGTAAACAACTTGCAAACAACAAGATGTAAAAACAGCAGGTGCAAGATAGTTTACAAAAACTTCTCACTGTTCCCAGCTCAGTGTGCGTGAGAAAAAGATTTTCTCACAAACACTGGCTGGATGCTAGAAAATTCCTCTCTGACCAAGCTTTCAGCATCCACACTTCCCCCTTTTTGTTTTAAGACCAAAAAAGTAGCACTTGTAATCCTCTGTGGGACCCCTTGCAGAAAGGAGGACAAACACAACCAAACAGAATCTCAATCAGACACTGATTTAAAGTGGACAGAGAGATTCTCCAGCAGATGCCATGAAGATACATCTAGCGAACTCAATTCTACATCAGTTACTAATTCTAGATAGCCTTAAGGGCTTTAACATTCTGACTCCATAACAAAAGGAAACTTAAAGCTCATTTTTTGCTTGTAGAAGGACCATCCGACTGATGGTCAGCATCCGGGTCATCATTCAAAGGATCGTTCGAGTGATGATCTGCATTCTGGTCATCATTTGGAAGCTGTCTATTCCTTCCATTCTGCTTCTGGTGCTGCAGATCAGGACGAACGCACCTTGCAGCTATCCACTGTACCCCAGTATCTGTGGAAATGCAAGCATACCCACGACCCCAAGCAATGAGCTTACATGGGCCTTCCCACTCATTAGTAGCTAGATCCTGTACCCAGACTTTCGCTCCGGGCAGGTGCATCTTGCCTGAAGACTGCAATGAAAGAAAATGATTCAATATAACAGGATTGTTTGAATTTGGTGGCACTGTAAGATGATTAATTGTATATAAAGCTTTTTCTAGTTGGCTCTGTGGGGTTTCTCCATGCATTCCCCCTTTTTCTTTCTCCAAAACACGCTTCAAGGTGCCATGAGCCTGTTCAACAATGGCTTGACGAGTAGGAGAATGCGGAATACCAAATGTATGTGACACACCCCACAGTTGTAAAAACTGCTGTCTTCTGTGAAGCGTAGGCATGTGGATAGAAAAATGCTGCTAGCAAGAACTTCTCTTGCTTCTTTCTAATCCCATGAGAGAATTTTCTCTCTCACAGAAGCTATCAGTAGAGTTTTGTAAGCTATGAACACCTGCAACCTTGCTAATGTTTGTTTATAGTACAAATAGAGAAGTATTTTGAAGATGGATGTTGTAGGACTTCAGCCAGTCACCCTAAGGGGGTGGCTGATCCTCGACCAATTACACCATGATGCAAAAAGTCTATAAGCAGAGTGGTAAAATAATAAAATAATTCAATCCTGCTACTGAATTCCTGCCTGCTGCGTCTCTCTTCTCTTGACTACTGTGGGACAAAGCAACAACTGGTGAACCTCCGACCTGTCCTGCACGCAGTGAGCTCAGCTATGTTTCTCTAGAGGTACGCTGTGCCCCACCCCGACCCGGGATGTCGGACAGGGCTGAAAAAACGGTGAACAGTGGAACAGCAGCTTGGGAGCTGATGCTGTGCTGTCAGCCTGGCGAGATATCTTTAGTCTGATGGACTCCTCCGTTTCTGAGAACTCACTCTGTGAGCTGTTAGATTGGGCTGCTGAGTGCGGCCTCTCCCCAGATGCTGACACCGCCCTAGTCTGGTGCTATGGCAAGAACTCAGCATTACACTCACACTTGAGCTATCATCTGGGGGTCGACCAGTGATGGGCTTACTACACACTTGGCAGGACTTGTTTTATCTGCTAAAGGAATTCAAGTCTGGTAGTAGGGTTGGCACGCCTGTTTCGGAGGCGTGTGATGGAGAGACATCCAAAAGGGACGCCACTGACGTGGCTCAAGAAGCGGGCAGTGGCTTAGAAGGCCCCTCCCCGGCTCCACAAGCAGCGGATGCCACGGAACCTGCTCTGCGTCGGTATGCATTGCCGCGCGACTCCGCATCCCCCTAGTACCCCATGCCAGCAGACCAACTGGCAGGGACACATGAACAATGGGGTGGCTTAGAGCCCACTTCGCCTTTCGGCTCGGCAGCCGCCGCCCCCCCAGCTCTGCGCTTGAGCAGGCTGGAATCTTGGACCCCCATGGTGGCTCCTGGCCCTTCTGCACATGTCTCTGCTGTGCCAAGAGCACCCGGATGGAACCCTTCGGCCACCGTAGCGCCAGACTGCATGGCGCATGCGCAGCAACAAGTGGTTGACCTTTTAACACATCAGATGCCCTTGTTAACGGAACTACCATCTATCTCATGGCAACTATCGGAACTGCTGACCTCATCAAAGCAGCTTTTGCTGCTACTGGATGTACTGAAACAGCTTTCGCTCCTGTCCGATCTGTCGTGGCGGAATTGGGATGTTTTCGGACCTGAGCCGCCCGTGAGAGATGCGCTGAAACCGGAAGCAGCAGTGGCCCCGGACCCAGCAGTGAACCGGAAATGGTGCAGCCCCAGCCAACAGTGATACCGGAGCCAGCACCCTTGCAGCCTGAGCCGGTGCTGCGCCCAGCGGCTCCGGGCACGGCTCTAGCAGCACAGGCAGGGGCTGGGCCAGCACGGCTGCTGCTGCCCGATACTGCTCTGTGGAAGGCAGATGCAGTGCAGCCCCCTACCCAGCCGACAGCAGCTCCTGCTGTCAGTCCCTCTTCTGGTCAGTTGGCTTTTCCCCACCCGCCTCTATTGTTCGTCCAGGGTTCCTCCAAGATGCTCCTGCCTGACCATTCATTGGGCAGTGAGGCAGAGGATGTATTAGCCCCAGAACGCAAAGATGCGGTGGCCAGGTGGCGGAAGAAGA
>WEIT01021138.1:1446-69829 GCA_013389985.1 Dryoscopus gambensis
ATGCCCCATAAAAGTCAAGTTGGTCTAGTGAGGGGTGTCGCAGCAAACAGCAGGGGCTTGGAACTGGATGATCTTTAAGGTTCCTTCCAACTGAAACTATTATATAATCTTATGATTCTATTTTGCTTGTATCTCTTCGGTAAAAAAAGTGCTGTTGCTTCAATTTTATTGAACAGAGTGACACAGGAAATCAACCACAGAGTAAGGGAACTAAACCTTTGTCTCCAGCTTCTTTACTAGCACCCTACCTAAATAGGGTTAATTAGTTAACCTATTTGACCCATGTGATTAAGAAAAAGACTAATTAGCAACTAACTTGGACTGAAGTTTTGCCAACTTTTTTTAACCTAGCTGATTTCATAGATGTTCATTTGTTTAGCCTTCTTCCGTGTGTTAATATTTGTTTCCAAGATCATCCACTAAGTTTTCTTGTCTGTTATGTTCAAAGCAAAAATTCAATTTATACACATAGTCTTTACTAAAATAGGTAACTTTTTAAAATCATATCTCCTTCCGAGTATTATTGATCATAGTAAAGATGATTTCAGCTAATTATCCACAGGAAATAGGTCACTTGATAGCCATTGGACACTCCATTAGAAGAAAATACCAAACCCTTTTAAATTTAGACAGTAAGAAAGATTGTAAGATGAAGAAACTGTCTTCAATAAAGCAAAAGGGAGGAGTTCAATAAAGCTGACAGAGAACTTGAAGCAACAAAGAATTTGGAGACATCAAAGAGAAGTTGGTTTCTATTAATTTGCCTTTCTCAAAAGTGGCTGCTTTCCATTTATATTACTGTCAAAGCTCATCAACTAAATTTTACAGAGCCTTACTTCCCTTTTTTGCTGGAGAACTTATTTTGATGGGTTGAAATTATGCAATGGGTTTTTTTCTCCTTCTTTGGTGAAAGGATAGCTGTAAATCAGGCTGCAGCCATATACAAAATTAGTATCTATATTTTCCAAAGATATATACTTATGCATCAGAGATGTTAATTCAGTTTTGAAAAACTGGGTGCTTAGATAAATTGATTATAAGTTAAATAAAGTAGGTTTTGACATGTGTCCAAACCACTGTTCCTCAAACCTAAATTCTTTGCATGTTTCCAGGAGAGAGTATTTATATTTTTCTATCAGAACTCAGCAAATAAAGATACTACACCATTTGTAACTGAAAGAGTTGCTATTGCGTACTGTGTCAAATGTCATCCCATACTGATTTTCTTAAATTAAAGTTGCATGACTTAAATGCAGTAAGCTTGCACCACAAGGCTAAGAAAGCCCCTGTGAAATATTTAAGTAGCTCACAGAAACCTTGCAAAATCCTGTCAAATATGGGAAACTCTAAAAAAATCATTCTGTTTTCTCTGAAGTAATTTAAAGGTGATATAAATTTCCTTGAAAGTAGACAGGTCCTTCACTATAAAATCATAAATGCCACTCAAATTGGACTTTTATAAGGACTTAGACAGTGAGATTTCAAAGTAAATCCATTAAGGGAAATATTGAGTTATTAATATCAGAAAATCCTGAACATTGGATTGCTAGGTGGCTAAAACAGTTCAAACTAAAATGAACGAATGATAAAGCATGGATTTGTATTTTCAATTTAAAACAAAGAAATAATAAGATCATAAAATAATTTTGATCCTCCACAAAACCTACAGGGTAAATCTGTGCATTGGAAATTTTCCCATCCTCTTCATTATTTTTCCCCGGTTTGATTTTTTATTTCTAGGATCACTTAGAAGCTAAAGTTTCTTGCATGATGATTAGCACATTGAACAATCTGCTAACTATTTCAAAGAGAGAACAAAAAGTAAGCAGTCGAGCTCGGTAGCGAGTTCTCTAATGCCCTACTTATAAATACTACCAAAAAACATGTTACAAAAGTTGTAAGGGTAAATGCACCTTTGATTCTGAAAGATGCTAAAAATAGTTGTGATAGTTGACCTGGGCTGGGTGCCAGGCGCCTTCCAAGCCATCCTATTTCTTCCCTCCTTGGCAGGATGCAGGTGGAGAAAATAAGAAGGAGAAAAACTCATGAGTGAAGGTAAAGGCAGTTTAATAAAGCAAAAGCAAAGGATGTACACGGAAGTAAAGGAAAACCAAAAGATTTCTTCTGTACTTCCCATCAGCAGGTGATACCCAGCCACTTCACAGGCAGGGCTGTAGTATGAATGGGTGTTGCTTTGAAAGACAAATGCTGTACTAATGAACGCCCCTCTCCCTGCTTCTTTCAGCCTTTATTGCTGAGCAGATGTCCTATGGTATGGATATCCCTTTGGTTACTTTGAGTCAGCTGTCCTGGGTATGTCCCCTCCCAAGATCTTGCCCACCCCCTATCTACTGGGTGCAGCAGGGGGAGTTTGGGAGGGACAGCACTGATGCTGTGTTATCAACATCTTTCTAGATACCCCTACAATGCATAGCACTATGAGGGCTGCAATGGGGAAAACATTGTCTGAGACATACCCAATATAGCAGCATCTTACTTTAAAGTATGTTTTTTAATCTGTTGAAACAGGTCATTGTCTTCTGATGTCTAATATTAAAATAAACCCCCAAAGCCTCCTAAAGAAATGTCTTCTTGTTTAATAATAAAAACTGAAATTAACACCAAAACTCTGAAACTGGATAGAAGTAACTGTAGAAAATTCTTCTATAGAAACTGGAAACAAGAATTTTTACAATTGTTTTCCTTGATGCAAGTCTCTGCACAATATGTTTAAGCACAAAAACATTCTACTCAGGTACAATTGAACTGATTAAAAAAATAATGATACACTGGAATCTGTCAGGCTTCTGTGTAGTTGCTGGGCCAGGCAAGCAGACAACTGAGTAGACAAGTGCACAGTGTGTGTGCAAGTTGTTTCATGCAGTTTTGCACATACAGCAAGTCTCAAACATCAGGCATCGGGGTTTGGACCCAGAAGTGTTGGCAGATGGAGGACAGGGTGTAGGTGTCCTCAGTTACTCATAGAATCACAGAATATGCTGAGTTGATAGGGAGTCACAAGAATCATGAAAGTCCAACTCGTAGCTTGCACAGCACCATCCCCAAGAGTCACATCATGTGCCTGAGAGTATTGTCCAAACACTTGAACTCTCCTGTGACCACTTCCTGGAGAAGCTGGTTCTAGTGCCCAGCCACCCTCTGGCNACTGCCCCTCCTCATCCCCTCATGAGGAAGTTGTAACAGCAATGAGGTCTCCCCTCAGTCTCTTCTTCTCCAGGCTGAACAGACCAAGTGCCCTCAGTTGCTCCTCACATGGCTTCCCCTCAGGGGCCTTCACCATCTTTGTTGCCCTCGTTTGGACACTATCTAATAGTTTAATGTCTTTCTCACATTGTGGTGCCCAAAACTGCACACAGGACTCGAGATGAGGCCACACCAGTGCAGAGCAGAGTTGGACGATCCCCTCCCTTGCCTGGCTGGTGATGCTGTACTTGAGTTAACAAAAGTGACCTATTACTAGCCATCTTAATTAAATCCTCCTTAAAAAATTCCCTGCAAAGTCCTTATGACAAGTAAGAATCAGCCAGGAATGTCCTATGAAATTAAGAGAAGGGGAGAAGGAATACAGAAATTTGAAAAGTAATATGAAAATGGGGATGTTTTTACTGATATTTTGGAGGAAAGCCAAACTACTCATTTGGATTCTTACTTGCACAATTTATTTTGTCAGTCTTCTTTTTATATTGCATAAGATAAGAGATTAATAGGAAAAATAAGGACACAGAAGAAAAATTTAAAGTACTTAAGCTGACAATCCAAGTATCATAGATGTTGAGTCCGCAGGCAGTAAATCCCTCCTTCTGCACTGGGCAAGTCTCTCTGCCTCCAAAGAGCTTTAGGAGAGCCATAGCACGGTGCTTTGGATTCAGCAGGATCACTTTCATACCTTTCTCTGACATAAGAGAACAGTAATGTGCATTAAAAGTAAGCTTTGTAGGTGGATCGGATTAATTTTATTACTGAAATAAACTGATTTTAGATGTACAAACTGTTTAAAAGTTGGAGGTAAGAGCTTCACAGGTAAACCCAGCAGGCCAAATTCTGGGGTTCCTGAAGTGCTAAAGATTCTGCCAGGTCTGGTAAGAGTTTTTTAAAGGCTTTAAGACACAAACGCTTAAGAAAGTCTTCAAGATTTGATCCACTGTACAGGCTAATATCCCACACCATTTTCTTTGGCACTGCATTCTTTATGAATGAAAGCTTTCAAATTGAAATCAAATTTTCTGGCAATAGCCTTTCTGAGGACAAACAAAAGAACCAATAAGGAGCTGTGCAAGAGCCTTTCAGGAAATCTTTTAGGAGCTTGAAATTCTGCTTGAGAGTTTTTCCTTTGTTATTGAACTGATTGCTTCCTCCTTTGGTATCTCCTCCTCTGCCCTGCAAATGAAACATCCAGTCCTGTCTTTGTGGAGAGACTTGATGGATGAAACAGTTTCATACCATGCACTGCTACCCAAGCTCTTTTTATTCCAAATGGATTCTGCATATGGCTGATTTTCCCCATACAAAGTAAGAAGTAAACAGAGAGTGATAGATATTGGCTTTCCATCATCTGATCTGTCAGCTGCTGTACATTAGGAAGTTATCTATGCCTTTAATTGTGAGTAGGAGAGGGATTTAGAGCTTGCAGGAGCATAATTGTTTCACAGTAAATCTACAGATAAGCCCCTCTTCCTTACTGCCCACAGAGTTCCACTGGTTTTAGAATATTAAATCGTCCTTTTCCCTGCAAACTCTGGTGCCTAAAGGAAGATCTATTATCCTGAAGTCTTTGTAGCTTAGACTCTAATGGGATGCTGATATTGCAAACCAATAACTAAAATGAGGAAATATTAAAATGAAGCATAAGACTGCTTTTATTACTGCCATTGTTCTTTACTGCATTCATTTTGAAACAGATTTCTATTTTCTGTCTAATCCTAGTCTTAGAGTTAAAAGTTTTGATAATTGACACGTTTCTTTCTCATGTGATGTATTCCTGGAGACAAGGTGTCAGCATCTGGGGGAGGGTAATGAAGAGAAAGGATTTCTACTTTTGACTGTTCCAGAGACTGTGAAATTTTCTTTTCAGTTTATTTCAGCAGATAAAACAGACTTGTTTTGATGTCTAATTCTCAAATTTCATTGATTTTCTTATTCCTTATTATGAATGGTTTTGAATTCAAGTGAGAAAATACCTTATGAAAATCAGGTAAATGGTCCCATGATTAAATAAATATCTGTGGTCCCTCTGTGTTTGTCTTTGGGTTTTTTTAATCTCCATCAATCTTGTCTTGTCTGTGCAGTTTGGATACAAGAATATGAGCCTATTTAGCAAAAACTACTTGTGTAAATGAGATAATGAGCAGCCACAGTTGTTTGTGTTCCCCAACCTGCCTAAGAAGACAACTGATGTTGCTCATTGATATTATTATTAAGACAAACGGATACAAGAAAAATGTCTCTGTTTATCCATCCTCCATTCACTGGCAGGAATTTACACTACAATAATACTACTCATGGATGTAATATGAACTGATTTCTTATTGAGTATTAGTCTAATTACATTCTTTGAATCAGAGGGTGATGAAAGGAAATCATGATATTAAAAAAAGAAACAAACACTGCTTGCACCAGCCCCAGGCAGGACATGCTGTTCCTGTCCTACCTCTCTAAAGAAGCAGAACAAGTTACTTCATGCTAACCTTGTAGATTTCATGTGACAAGAGTGACCAGGTCAGGGGACACAGAGATGTGCATCTGCAGCTGGAACTGGAGCTTCTCTCTAAGTGGGCTTTGTGCTGCATTGACCTGAGAAGACAGGATATCACCAGTGAAAGCCCATACAGTTTGTGGTGAGGTAGTGCCTCTTATATAGCCTTTGTCACACAAAGCAGCTAATTATCCCACTGCCAGGGATATTTGGCATTTTTACACAGAGATGCTGACTATAGATAGTTTATTTTTGCCTTGACTTCAATTTTTATTTCTACTGTCCTCTTTTTTTTCCATTCATTTCATCAAAATAAGTCTCATAACACATACAAAGAGGTATAACAAAAAATAAAATGTCAGATACATTTTGGGAATAAAACATTTTGACATT
The DNA here is from genome assembly GCA_013389985.1 of Dryoscopus gambensis. Taxonomy (NCBI): domain Eukaryota; kingdom Metazoa; phylum Chordata; class Aves; order Passeriformes; family Malaconotidae; genus Dryoscopus; species Dryoscopus gambensis. Next base: position 7,553 of record WEIT01021138.1, read on the forward strand.
GTGCAACTTGTTTTAAAATCAGAGGGTACTGTAATAGCATTTGGCTTGGTATTTCCTCCAACAAGGAGGTAATTTACTTTCACAGCTACCTTATAGAACAGGATGATGTTAAAGGAATAATTAAGAATTTTTGGGATTTTTTGTGCTTGAAATTTGTGTTTCCATTTTAATTGAGTTAGTAGGATTGTCCTTTCTGTTCTGTGTGTATTTCAATAATCACTCAATGCTAAAACTATCAGGTAGAACTTCAAGTAAATTGGAGTAACATTTTGTATGCTGAACAGGGATGAACAAAACCCACTATTGCCTTTTCCTTTCTTAATTTTCTGACATGTTAAAGTGGAGTGTATACTGTTACAAAATCAGCAGAAATTATGAATGTGATCCCAGTATTGTTTTGAACAATGCCATCATATGACTCCATGTATGCACAAACCTAAGCAGCAAAATAAGAAGGCTTTGACAGTAGGACCAGAGATTGGCTTGGCTCCTTATTTACTGCCCTCTGAACCCAAGCAATTTTTGTGTGCTTAAGCAAGTATTCATAATGAAACTACATTTTAAAGATAATAGTATTCATATTATTCTGTGAGAGTGAGAAAACAGGCAAATGGAGGTTCAATAAAGTGTTAAGTAATATCGCTAATGACAACCACAAAAATGGCAGCGGAAAAACAAGGGAACTGACCACTGACATTGTTCAACAATCCATAGCAGTATAATATTAATCTTGAATAACTGACTTGTGGACTAACCTGTAAATTGCATAAATTCCTTAAGGGCCTTTAATGTTAAAACATTTAATGATTTACGTAATTTGCGATGTGCAGCACGTCACATCCTATTGCAATACTCAGTATGTTATGTGTAAACATCTATCCAGAATATTGTTGCTAAATTTGTCTGGCACCTCCTCAGTATATGAGAGAAAAAAAATTCATCTCCTTATATAATTTGAGGAAGCAAAATGAAAAGTTAAAGCTACATGGAAACCATTTGTTATTTTGACATTGAAATTTCTCCTCTAAGATCCTATCTAGAGCCATGAGTTTTCCCAATCTGATACCAGGGCTCTTGTTACAACTGATTGTGAAGATGCTGACTAACCAAAAAGTGGATAGCTTCTGATAGTTTATTCACTTAGCTTAATAGTTTTTCTGTTTTATTGAGCACTGCTAAGTTAAATTGAGGGGGAAAAAAGGCTTTTAGAAGAAATCCATTCTCCTAAAAATTTTGGAAGTTTTGGACATTTTAATTCAAATTTCTTCACTAATTCTGTTTTTCTGTATCAATCAGTAATACTATTATACCTTGATTTTTACCATTGATCTCTAAATTTTTGTAAACAGATCAAATAAAATCTCCAGATTCTTTGATACTTTCCTCATAAGTAAGTGAAATCTAAACTGATGAAGCTTGCTGTTTACTGAAGTGTTACATGGAACTTCATGCCTCCAAGACTTTTGTTTAAATCTAGCTTTCACCTACAACAATTAAAAAATTAATTGATGATACATAGGAGAGTTCTGTCAGTTATATCAGTGGTCACAGTAAGAGGAACAGTTTAAGAAAAATAGCCCCACCTTTTCAGTTCAGTGTAAGCATTTGTATGCTCTTGTGTGAAACAGTCCCTCTTTTTAATTTTGGGCATAGATATTAGGAGTCTGACTGATGTTGTGTGTATGTGTTAGAGCGCATGTGTGGATAAGTGTGTGTGTATGTGTGTGTTTACACACATTCACAGTCAGACAGTTTGTTTTGCATCTTCTGTGATGAACACAATGTAAAAAGGAATTTTTTATCAGCTAGGAAAAACTTGCTGCAATAAAAATGCTGAATTGCTGGAACAGAAATGACAAGGGATGAGTTTTGCAACATGCTGAAAACCATTACTGTGATGCATGGAACTGGCATTCTGCTTAGAGTTGTACATGTCTGGTACAAGCTTGCCGAGCTGGAAAACTCTATTTTGCATTTCCATTGAGATTTTGCCAACAAAGGTCTGACTCATACAAATGGATAATATACACTCTGAAATCTTTGTCAGTTGAACATTTTTACAGCAATAATCTCCTTGCAGCAGTAATCAACATAGTCATGTCGTTTCAGAAAAACAGTACTGAGGAACCACTGGAAAAGGCAAAAGATATGGAAGTATTTGACCTGAAAAGCTACTTTTCCTCACTTCAATAAATGGTCCTTATGCTAACCCAACTCTGTCACCAATCAGCCCAAACCTCTCCATCCACAAAACACAAAGTGAGAGGGAGAGTTGGTCTTCTAAGGATTTTAAGAAGAAACTGTGGGGGTTTTTATTGTTTTGTTTTGGGGCTTTTTCCCTGCCTTTGTCTCCTGTCACAGAGAAAGTCTTTGTCTTTGTCCTCCACTCCTGTATTCTTTGGTCATGAGCAGAAAAAAACTGTTGATCTAAATGTTCTAAGAGACATGCTTTTATACTTGTTTCAGTTTTAAGAAGAAAAAACAATGCCTGATCAGGGCTTCCACTTCAGTGAAACAGATTTTTCACTGACTTTTAAAACTGTGACATCAGTCAAAACAGCTCCATCATGAAAAAATAAGGTACAGAAAGTGTATTTGTAAAAAAGTAAGTGGTAGTGCTCGATGGGAAGCAAGTAACTTTTTTCTCCAAAAAGAGCTTAAAATTCATTCACTAAACTGTAAGGTCTTGAAAATCACATCCTGATAAATATATTTAATCAAATTTCTGAATATTTCATATTTCCAAATGGCTCTCTATTCAAATATACCTTTAACATAAAAAATCAAAGAGCAGTGACAGGAGAAAAAAGTTTCAGAAAGTTTAATTTGGCACCAAACAAGAACTTTATATTGAATGCTGACAGATGCTTTTTGTGCCACTGACTACACTTATCTTCTTCTGTGCAGGCTATGAATTAGAAGAATTTACTCAGTGGTTCACTTTTTTATTAAGAAACACTTGACATAATGAGACCACTGTTTTTCTATGCTATATGGCTTTTAATTGGACTTACTGGAATTTCTTATGTTATATTACTTTAAATGTGTTGAGATATAAATAATGTGATTCTCAATTTCCCCTTTGTACTTACAGACATAAACATACTTCCAGCAATTATCTTTGAGAAATATGCATAATCTACTGCTTTTCTTGGTTCCACTTTTAATTTTACTCAAGTAATGTTAGTGTTGTTTTATTTATTTTATTAATTTTCAAATATCAGTATTCATAGTTCTTTTGAGTTAACTTAGTCTGCACTTGACCTATTGGGAAAATGGTTTTAAATGGTTTAGAAAAGTATTGCACTAGCTTCTAATGATGTTTCTTCATCACTGAGAAAACTTCTTTTTTGTATTGCTCTTGCATCTTATAATCTGCAAAATTTGAAATATTAGGCCAGGGTGCTGGGAGGACCATGTGCAGATCTTTCTTTATGTAGACCAGCGTGCTTGCAAAAAAGGGTTCTGTTAACGCTAAAATCATTTTGGTGCACATTAAGGTCAAGCTCTGTCTCTGCAAACTCTTGAGACCTGGCAATGCCACATGCAGTTAGCATTAGCCAGCTGATGTCCCTGTAGGTGCAGGACAGACACCTCTGGAGAGCGGTGAGGTCCATCCAGAGAAATCTTGGCCAGCTGTTCCTGTCTCCTTCCATTAGCTGGAAAGGGAATAGACTATTTCTAACCTTTAGAAAGCTGAGATTAGGTGGGAGGAATTGCAGCCTCAATGCAGACAGTTTACTGCAGGCCTTGCACACTGGGGTTCAGGTGTGGCCAGCAGTGTGGCGGTACCTGAGAGCAGCAGCTGCCACGGCGCTGGCCTAAGCATCACACGGAACGGGCAGAGAAGGGCTTGGGTGAACACAGGTAGGTGAAGGGATGCAGCGGAGTCACAGTGGCATACCTCCAAGATACCTGAGCAAATAAGGTTTAAAATTCCCTGCTACAATATTTGCCATGTGCCTCTCACTCCCAGAGTACACATTAGGAACAAAGTGCATTTTCTCTCACTGAAAGCTCCTGACACATATGGGATAAAGTACTGCATGCTAAGATTTCATTAAATAACTAAAAATTCACTGCCAGAGCTGAAGTAATTATTCAAGAGTTGTGCTCTCATGGAAGGCTTTTTCCTTGCCTTTAAATCTTCTTTTAATGATGTGCTTTTCATTTAGTTATAAGGAAATTACTTGAATTGTCTCAATAAAAGTTTAAGCAGTCTTTATTCCGTAACTAAAAACACGCACAAGAACAAATAATTTCAAAGATATATATCAAGAGTATGCAAACTCCACAGAATAATTTCTTTTGAATCAATTTTGTAAAACCACTTAAAATCATATAGTGAGACATCAGTCTTATGAACTAAAGAGGAAAAATTAATTTAAAATATAGCGAACAAATTTACTTTGTGCTTGTTGGTGAAAATTTATTACTAAAAGATATTAAAACAGAATTTTTAATGTTCACAACTGACTCACTCTAACCTTACCACTTCCAACATTGCTGTAATGGAGACAATTTTCTGAAAAAATATTATTGTTTTGTAATTAGTTGTATGACTATAGAGGAAAAAGTGGTTCCTTTATTCACTCAGTCATAGGATTGAGAGCAGGGTAGTCATCTCTGTGTAGGCTCATGTACCTTTCCAGGGCCTTATGGAGAAATCTTGGCCAACTGTAGCATTGTACCTCTGCCTGTAGTTCCCAAAATAATGGGAACTATGCATATATGCCCTGCAATATGGCACTGAGATGGTCAGGGCTCCCTGATGTGGAGGAAAGTCTTCAGCGCAAGCCAGCCCAAAAAAGCCTGGGTACCAGATATTTTTCAATTATTTTGAGACCCAGGATTCACTGGTAATAGGAAAAGGAGGGATGTTTGAAGTTTTTTGTTGCTTAATAGGACATAACTTGTTTGGTTTAGCCCAACATACAGCACAAACCACAAACACTATACACTGTGTTAAAGCCTGAAGATTTTTGTTGTGATGAACTGTGAGAGTTCTCAGGAAATTTAAAGGTAAGCCAGAGAGAAAACAGAAGAAATCAGAAGTGTCAGCAGTGCACAGGACAGTGTAACAGCAGTGGATGGGTACCTGTGTTGGGCAGCAGCCCCCATCTGCTCCCATTCCTCAGGTGAGGAGGGGGCAGTCCAGTGTCTTCCTGTGCTACAAGCGCTTTTGAATTCTGGAGCAAGTTGCACCTGGAGATAGATGGGCATGGGTGGAACCTACAGAGACCATGCAGTGCAGGCTCTCTGGCCATCCCTGCTGAAGCTCCTGTCTTGAAGGGGTCTTTGGCAGCTAGATCAAACCAGTTTTTGGTCTACGTGTAATTCATAAGCAATGGCTATGTCACTTCCAGCCTGAATAAATCTCCCCAGCTGTGGCAGATGCATAGCTTGCCCCAAGAACTTGCTCGATTTTTCCAAAGAAAGAGAACACCCTCCATCCCTTTGCACCCAGAACCATCTGTCATTTCTCTGTAGCCTCAGATATGTCTGTGATGGTGGTGCTGCACACCTGGCCAGCTGCCCTGTGTGCCTTTCCTGTCCCTGAACCAGCTCTGTGTCTTTGTGAGTATGGCCAGCTTCATTCTCAGGTATGACTATCTCCCTCACAAAAAAGGATACAGAGGTAGGATTTTAGTCTCTTGGTACTGAAAAATTAGGACAGGTGTAGGTGATCTGTTAGGTGCTACCAGGAGGTGAACAAATTAAAATGTAGGAGTAATGACCGTGTCAGACTTCTGAGTGTAATTCTTGCCTTGAGCCAACATGTGAGCAATAATTATACTCTCTGGTGAGCTGCTCTATGGACACGAGTAATTATAGTCCTTGATACACAAAAACGTGTATCTCATTATAATGAAGCACAGAAGTAAACAAAAATAAATGGACTAGAACTAAATGTTCAGAATGCCATTTATATGCTTGGCTTTCGACAGTCACCCTAGGTTTTACATTAAAAGGAAGTCTGCATGTGGAATTCTGGCCTCATAAGTAGAGCTTGTGTGAAGAGTAGTTGTTAGAGATATTTGCCCAATACCTGAAAAGAAAATGGTTATTCAATTGACATATTTCATTTGGTAGTAATCAAAGTGAAAATTTTGCAGATACACACTGCTTCTAAAGTTAAAATGCAATTCTCTGCTCAGGCTTCTGTTGTAACTAGCTCAGTAACATTAAATAATTTAGTAATCCAGTCCCATTTCATTAAAACCCTAGAGTACTTACAAAGAATAAGTATAAAAGTATAAAATTCATGTGACTAATTGTAGTCAGTTACTGCAGACTCCTCGTAAGAGTCAATGCAGATCTAGGGATTAACTCAGTTCATCCTAGAATAGATGTCTTAAATATACTGTGGATATGTGTGTTTAATCAAAAGAATCTAGCCTGGCAATTGACAAAGTTTAGACTTAGAAATCTGGTCTCCATGTGTTCAGATTTCGTTAAAAGTAAACCTGCTAACAAACCTTCTAGGTATCCACAAAATGTATAAAGCTTACCATGCAAAAAGCTGCAGTGGAAACCCATACTGGCCATCCAACTGTCAAGACAGATTTGGAGATCAATCACTTACGTTCAGTCTGATTTTTCTACTTTTGTAAGGAAATTGACTGCATGGCTACATAAATTCATGTTATTCCCAGCATTTCAGTGTTTCCTTACCTGAAAGAACATGGCACTGAAACATGTACGTGGGAATCCTGGTTCCACTGAAAGAACAAAGGGAAGATTTCTTTGATTTCTTTGACATCAGAAATGCCAGGATTTCACCCAAGGACAAGGATGGTTGTGCCATGTCACCACAGGTGACATGGGAGGTGACATTCAGAGGGAATGAAGATAATTTCCCAAACTTCAGAACAAAATCAAACACCCCCCCCCCTCCCCGCCTTGCCTGGCAGGCTCCTCATTGCATGTTCCATCGAGGCACCTGTGGGCAACCCTGTGGTAGGGAACAGGTTGTCTTGTGCTTGAAACAAAGAAATGAGTGCCGGAGTCCAGCGATGACTCACATCTGGCAGTGCATTTTCCTGGCACTTCTGCATGGTGCTACCCTGCTCTGCTCCACAAAAACATTTTAAATTATGTGGGAGATATTTTATATGGAGAAGCAAAGCAAAAGCAAAGGTGTACGTGACTCAAAAGGATCTTGTTATTATTTCATCCATTATTCAAATTACTCTTTAGTTCAGGATTGTATTAATGCTCATAATTAATTTGGCCTAACATAATGCATGTAATCCAAGTATCTCACAACACTTCTTGAGCATTCTCTAATTAAGCTGGTCACAATCTCTCAGTGAAGTACTCAAGGAATCTGTGTAACTCATTTCATCCAGCGCCAAGAAGCAGTCACCTCTGGGGTCAAGTAAGGCCCAGCAGCATGTTCAATAATGCAGAGCAGCATTGTGCCACACTTTGGGAGAGAAGTGAGTAGAATCCCTAATTGGAACTACAGGGGGTTTAAGGAAGGAAAATGTATTTATCTGTCATTTCAGATTTAAAGGTGCTAACTTGTCTTTTCCTCTGAAGATTGTCAAAGGCTCTTTCATGTTCAGTTGGCTTTTTTAGTTCATGAGACTGAGAGGAATGCCTTACCATATCATGATTTCATGACCTGTTATACTTTGAAATTCTATATCTACACATAGCATTTACCTGCCCAAAGTAAATAGCTAGTGTGATTCTTTGATCAAAATCTGTAAGCAGTTGCCAGTATTTAACATTTCTCCCTAAAAGGCTCATTTCAAGCAGTTTTATTATCCCCACCATACAGAAAAAACCTGAAGCATTGGGAAAATAAATGATCTTCCTCTACATACTGAGAAAACCAGTGATTAAAAGGTCATCAAATCTTGTTTTCCAAGCCTATATTAGTTTGCTAAGCTCTCACTCATCATTCTTTCTGCCTGTTAAAACATCCCTAGCGTTCAGTCTGTATGACACTCTCTATTTTTGATACCCTTAATTAAAATACAGCTTGAACACAGTCTATAATATCCTGCCTAACAGGAGAGCTTTCACATATCCATTCTCGTTTGTTCCTCTAAAAAAACAGATTTAAAACCCCAAAAAGCTACCCACTGATGCAGAAGCTCCCCAGGTATCTTTTGGACAACTGCTCCTCAAAGCAGGAGCACCCCTTTTGTGCCACTGGGGCTTCAGCCTTGTGGGGAAATGCACCAGACACCAGTCACCCAGGCTCTTTGGGGCTCCACAGGCTGAGGCAGATGGGACAGAGGCTTCAAGGGTCATTGGGGGACAAATGACTTCATCTGCAATTCCCCCATGGACAGGATTGTCACTGATGATAGCTCTGAACTTTTCACAGGTTCTTGCTGCCAGATCAGGCTGTAGTGATCTCCTGTAACCTCCTCTATAGCACACAAAACTACAGATTATCGCAAAGGAATTTTTACATAGGATAAAAACCTCTAATTAATTTAGATCCTGAGAGGAAAAGGATCTGCTGTGTCTATAGGTGAAGCACTGTAATGGAAAATTACACTCACCATTGAATAGCAGAGACTTTACTGTCTCAATTATAAAAAAAACATGTCCCATGGAGTTATTTCTAGACAAGTTTGCTGAGACAGGAGAGGAGCCTGATAAGCCTAGATACTTTTACCAGGCCCAGGAAAGCCAAGAGGGCCAGAAAACTCACCTCTCTCCATCCTGCTTGTAGTGTAGCAGGAAAATGATAGATATACTTTTCAAACCTTGACTTTTATGTGCACATTTTTTTTTTTTGTTCTCTGTAACAGAACCTGTATTCATATGATGAAAATGGAGAAAAATTATAAGGAACATGCTAAGGATTTCTGATTATTATTAAAGTTTGAGAAAGCAAAGCCACTGCTGTAGCACATGAACAATACACATATTACAATACATAGAAAACTATATAAAAACATCTATAAACCCAGTATTTTTACTATGCAGTAATTATATAATCTGCAGTGATTTTTACTATCCTCCATTTTATGAAAACTGTGAGAACTGATATACAGTATTATTTTCAAGGGAGCAGACAGCCAACATGACAATTCCCAAGATGAAAACACCTTTGTGAGATGACACTTCAGGTAGAGCTCCTATAAGGATGAAAATTCCACTTTCTGAATGATTTAATTTCTTGCCAAATCTTGATACTTCCAGAACTTTCATGCAGTTGTCTTGTGAAAGAAACATTCTAGGAAAAAAAAATCCATCTAAGTTAATTTTTCCAGTTTTCTGATCATAGAATTATCACAATTATGAAATAATGTTATTCCTGAAAGTAGAAAAAAACAGTTTCACGTTTCACCAGAACATCTGTCAAAGTTTTAATATCTTTTGTGGTGTTTTTTAAACAATGTTACTCACTTTGAATAATAACAATAACAATAACAATAATAATAATAATAATGAAGAAATTAGGCTTTTCATTTCAGGAAAAATTCTTTAAAAAGGAATATAAATTCTCTTTCTGATTACACAAAAAAGTCCACATCTCCTTCACAGTAGATAATAAATTCCAGATGACTGTACAAATCATGTTCACCATAGTGTGCACCATTAACAGCTGCAGCTGCATGGTCACAGTAGCTGCACTTACATTTTCTTTGTAGAAAGATGCATGCACTTCCTCCTCAAGAGAGAAGAAGAAGTAGTCTCTAGAGTCAGATACTAATTGCTGAAAAATACTGAGTTCATCACATTGCAGGCCAAGGAAACATACACTGGGGAGTGGTGAAGTTAACTTCAGGGAATTAAAAGAGAAGTTAAGATTGGGCTCTTCATAGTGATGAGGAATGTGGGCTCCTAGGTGATACATCTCACTCCAAGTGAAGCACCTAATTACACATCTTCCCTAAGTCAGGAAAAATAACTGCAAGTTGGAAATTCCTTGTTATTCTTTGCTGACACTAAAGGGAGTAAAAGGTAACTAAGTCAATCTTTGATAGCTCACTACGTCTAAATTTTAGCAACATGATTCTATTCTAAGTGCCTACGATTATCTTCAAATACTAGTTTTAAACTGTTTAGGATAACCATGCCTAAAACCAACAGGAAGCCTGTGAAAGTGCCAGGGTTTACATGCCTAAGGGTGATGCTACGGCAGTGACATTAGCAGTGTTAAGTGTGCAACAGGGTGTCATAAACTCTTATTTTATGTTTAATTTTTCAAACAATATTGCATTTGTTGAACGAATGAATGAATGAATGTGTTATTTGAATGTTGATATAACTGTACTTGCTGCTCTACATAAAGTGGATGAAATATCAAAGAAAGCACAGTAGATATAAAAACCCACACTGCTATGACCAAAACACAATGACCAGATGTCTTGGCTTGGCACAGATTTGTAAATACTTTGCTATATGCAGAACATTAGAGACCTTTGATCTTATTTGCATAAATTTGTACAAAGAAGCGGAAGTATTATTTAAAGCCATGTTTAAGTTTTAAATGTGTGTGTGCTAATGCAAAAAATCTAGCTAAAGCCATCAGTTGTTGTTAGAAATGTTAAACAAAAGTATTGCTGTGTGTCATTGCTCTGTTAGGATTTAGAGGCACTTAGAGGGAAAAGTGTAGACAACCAGCTGCACCGATAAAAAGCAACTGAAATCTGCTCTTAAGGGTACTGGCACATCACAGCTGGCAGAACAGCAGAAATACCTAAATTAAAAGTTAATTTGGGCATCTCCACATTGTGCAGCAGTCTGGCGTGTTCTAAGTTACCTTTGGTGGGCCTGCACAGATGTTACCGAGGGGAAAGTAAGCCAGTTCTCATAAGTTTACAGCATATGTTTTGCTGCACTGCTCAGATCTGCTTGGCTTTACTAGCCAAATTGAAAATGCATAAAATGGCAGTGCTTTTTCTCTAGTTGTAACCATTTATTCCACAGCAAAATTGGATCACTGGTAACAAAGGAAAAAATCAGGCGGTGGGGAAATGTAAACAACAGAAAAGCAGTGGAGATTCTCCTAGAAAAATGTTCAAGAGAGTTATTTGCCCTGAAAGAATAAAAGATATCTCAAATGCTAAACAGTTCAACATCCTACCCTAATCATACTTAACCTGCTATACAGATTAAGACCATTATAAATAAATTCAGCCCCCACCCCCATATAGGATTAATCAAATATAGAATCAAGACAGACGGAACCTCAAGTACAAAAGGAAACATCTCATTTCTCAGTCATACTCAGTCATCCAGGAGAACAGATGGCCCTTAATAGCATGCCCTGAAACGTCTAATTACATGAGAAACTTTGTATAGTTTTTCTGGACTTTTAATTGGTCCCCCAACTGTGTGTGCAGACAGCCAAATGTTTTAATAGATTAAATAATAAATATCAAGATAGACTGTGTTACAGCATGTACAAGACCTGGCTGATTTAAGGTGGAAGTAAAAACATGGCAATGCATGGAGGGATTCAGCCCTGTGAATCCAGATTGTTATGCAGACAAGCTGTACTAATTTCTTTGGAAGTCTTCCTCATAACACATTAGGTGCCTTGACGTCTCACAATATAGAAGCAACAAGGTGTGTATGATAACACATTTAGGGTCATTAGGAATTTAGCCTACATAAATGACATGAATGGAGCAATGGTCGGTAACTATAGCAGCCAAAAAAACCCTAACAGGAGAGGGGAATGGACATTACACATCAGCATGCCAAGCTGAAATGTAATACTATAGCAATAATATATTGGAAAGATGTAATCTACTGAAATAATATATTTTTTTTAAATTGTATTATTAAAAGAATTAATGGATATTTAATGATTGAGATGTAATTAAGTACCTAAACAGTAGCAAAGCCAAAGTATAATCAAGTTCACAAATGTTGTTAATGAATGACAGACACAGAAACTAAGCATGAAGTGAAGCACAGAAAAATAAACAACAGTAAATGTATTTTTCAGTGTGTACTGAACTCAGAACCTTACCTAGAGATATAGGATCTATACTCCTATTGCCCAAAACCTTGTATAATGTTCTCCTCTAGTAATAAAGGCCATAGGAAAGCATAGGAGTTCTGCTTAATGGGTCAATCATATAATTTAATCCAGGTTGTGATTGTGCTGCTTAAACGCATTAAATTTTGTGCTGCAACTAGAAAAGCTGTTCCAAAATGTTGTTGTTCTGGTGCTTAGAAAACCTTCTTTTCAGGATAAATTTACTAATAGCCGGTTTATACCCATTTGTTCTTGTGCCAACAGCAACTATTAGTTTAAATGGCTTTTCTCTGGTGTATTAACATGCAATATTATAGACAGGCTGCATTTTGTTAGGCTGTGAAAGCCAAGTTCCTCTTGGAAGACAGAATCCAACAGGTGACCTGATTTGATGCAGAAACTCTAGATACTAGTCCTTCATTCTTGGCCTTATGTTTTGCGCCACTGAATGTTGTCCCATTTCTATTAACTCAATCATCAACCCAACTCATCAGGGTGCAAAAACCTCTATCCCAGCTATGGTTGGTATTTCATTGTCTTTTATTCCTATACATGTGGCTATGTAGTAATAACTGAGCTTTATCATTATTATTTATATATGTCCTCCAGCACATATGTGGAAAATTGTAATCACAGTGATAAGAACTTACTGGAAATATAGAGATGTCTATTCACCTGCCAGTGCAGTATTTCAGAGATTGTCTCAGTGAAATCCCTTTTGTAATCCTTCCACAATACAACTGACCAAAATCCTTCCTGTTTTCATCCATATAATCTTTATTTCACTGTTGGTTATTACCACAATGATTCTCAGTCCCACAGTTTAATCTTGTCTTTCCTGGACAGTACAAACCTATTACCCATTAATGGCTGTATTTCCATTATGCTTCTGGTTACTGTACAGGAAAGAATCAGTTGATTTTAAAAGATCCAGACTGATCAGCAGTATTTTACATGTATTTCCAAGAATGCAGGAGGATACAAGAAATGAAAGATGATGGGTGATCACGGCCATAAGGTCTGAAAGCAAATCCTGTTCTGCACAGGTGCCAAGAGTTGCAGATGTGAAATAACTATGTAGAAGGTCTAACATCTAAAAGGATAGTGCTTTCCCTTTAGGTTTGTACACTTAGTATGACACACCTTATTAGTTATCTTTGCTGTCTCCTTGTCTCTGTTCACAGGTAAATCTGGTTGAATCTATCTTTACAGAGGTCCATAAAGATGCTTTTTTTCCTCTAAAAGAATGCAAAAATTTTATGGAGCAAGAAAATTTACAGTGCTAAGCCTATTACCAGCCAGTAGTAACCCCATGAGCTCCCTGTCTGGGTAGACAGCAGATGTTTTCTGGACCATCTGTGGAGGTTTGTGCCAGAGGTTCCTAATGCTCACCTCTCAAATACAAGGTCTCGCTATAAAGTCCACTTCCTGCCCTTTCATGCAGACCCTAGTTGCTGCCTGTGTTTGGACTGTGACACTGCAAAAAGCCGGGATTTCAGGCACTCCCGCACTCATGCCCATTTCAGGGCAACTTCTGCCATGAAAGGGTTAAGTTGCAGCTACTGAGGTTGTCAGATGATATGATCAGACCCCACTCCCGTGTCCCTCCCTGGGGATTTTGTCCAGCTGCAGCTCTGTAAGGCATACCCAGGTGCTCAGTAGACAAGATGGTTCTATACCACTAAACATAGCAGTCCCAAGGTCCACTCATAATCCCCGGCCACCTGTGGGATGTGCTGTGCCCACACTGATCATTTTTCTCAGACCCAAAATGGAGTGTCCACTTCCAAGCTGTCTGTTGTGGATGGAGCCTGGTGAGGGCCAGCCTGTGCTGTTGAGCTGCTCAGAAGGGGACTGGTACACTCAGATCAAAATGTGCCAGGGTCTGGTTTAATAATTCACCCCTGCATACCTTTGATTGCATCAGTTTAAATTATTATTGAAGATAGCCGCAATAATGCTCATACTTTTACATTTCAGTAATGTATATGCATAAATTTTCCTTTGTGCTTCTGAGAATTACCCCTTCTCATGGTTAGATATTAGAAGTAGTGCCAAAATCTTTATTTGCTACTATCAAAAGGTCTGGGAGCTCAAGAACTTTTAATACTGTATCTCCTGAAGCACAGAGGTTTATGTCTAGCAGTTAGCATTTTTGTGTACCTAGACCTTGCCTTTCACTGGCATACAGACAACCTGCTCATGGTGAAGAGGCTGTAGCATTAACCCCCTTGTGTAATGACTTCCAGAGGCTGGAAACGTTTCCTTCTATTTGAAAAATTCTACAAAAAAGTACAAGAAAGATAGCCTCATTTAAAAGTGTAAAGAGCTAAAAAGTAACTTCTCTACTCTTTAAACATCTTGACAACTGCATTGCTACAGGCAGAGCTGTACTATTGGAAGTCTTCCAGGGTGGAGAAACAGGATAAGAAACAGGATAAGAGAAGTAGCATTAAAGAACCACAAACCCCCATATTACTCAGAGGATGCTTGCTCTTAAAAATGTCCAAAGAAAAGTTTACTGAAGTAATGACACAGGGGGAGGTATAGGAAAGTCAAGCTGGGGGAAAGAAAACTAGGATCTACAATTCCAGGAACTTCAAAATATGTAGTTATTGTCCAGGTTGTCCTGTTCTTATGCTGAAGGAAGAGTCAGACCATGGGAATTCAAATAAGGAAATTTTGAAGCAGTCAGAAAGGGCGATGAGAAATCAAATTATAGATAAGAAAAGAAGAAAATTATTTGGAAGTACTGTTTTGGATGATAATGGACAAGCCAAATAACCTTCTGGATGGAATCACCTTACTCAAACAGGGAAGTGAAACACAGCAGTCCTGTAATTGAATACAGACCTAACCAAGATGACTACTGATAAGTATTCACCACACAGGATTGCAAGTTCATTAAAAAGGGAGACCTACATGTGTGATCACTGTTTAACCAATCAAGCAGATGAATAAATCAAGTGAAGATTAAGTACATTAAAATTCTTAGCATTAGATCAGACAAAGAACATAAAAACAACCAAACCAACCTTTTTTGCAAGAGAACAGATCTATTTCTTTGGAATAAGAAATGTGAAGAAATCTTCATGTAAAACTGCAAAAACAGTTCTTAGCTAGCAATACATAACATAGCTCTGCAGTGTTGTTCTGCATTTAAATTAGATGCATGCAGCAGTCAGGAGTTGCAATCAAAACAGAATAAGGGGTCTGGGTAATGTGACAACTTGTTTGCTATTTCTTATCTAGTTGTGTATTTGCTTCACTTTTTTTAGTTTTCATTGCATATCTCCCAAATTTTTGCCTTCTTTAAAATAAAAATAGGTAGATTGAGGTAGAAGAATTGTTTACTGGGAGCTTATTACAGGGTGGCTGTTAAACTGATTAGGGTTTTGGAAACCATCAAACAACTAATCTAGATCAACGCACAAGGTCACATAGTCAAATTAAGCTTTGCTTCCTGTGGATTTCAGTGGTTAGCTCTGGGGTTTCAAATTAGACTACTAGAAAAGTAATCCAGTTATCGCAAGCCTGTCACATTGCAGATAGATATTATTTTAATTGAAGTACCTGTCCACTTAAAGGCACTTTATGCACTAGAATAGTTTCCAGACTGTCGCATTCTGAAAAATATAATATCTTCTCCATAGAAATACTGAAAATTTTTCAGTCTGAGACCTTTGTAACAGAGGTTCCGAGAAAATACTTTTATATTCAGTAAACGGAAGTCTATCAGGACTTGATATTGTGAATGCAAAAGATAACATAAAAAGGTCAAATTGTCAATGCATTGAAACAAAGGATTATAACCAGATATTTTTTAATTATTTGTTTGCCTTTCCTCAGATTTAAGCAGAGTTATTGTGGGCAACATAGCATTAAAAAAATTTTATACACAAATAATAATTTAATTATATAGTGATTATACATCACAGACTTAGAATAAAAAATGCTACAAATACTATGACTACTTGAAAAAATATCAGCGTAAAAATGCATTATTTACTAGCTTCAGGTTATTCACTGGTGGCCATGGAACAGTTATTAAATCCTCTGCTAATAATTCATAATATGTTTAGGATGGGTATATATACATATGTCTGTGTACACACACACACAAAGTTATAACACAGTTATGGTTCTCTGTGTGTGCATGAGGAAATGGGATGTTCTCATTTATCTTTTATTCAAAAGTAAATGGTAACACGAGTCGTGTAGACTCTTGAAGAAACTATTAGTGTTTGAAGAAAACAGTAAACATACATGCATGGTGTAAGAGCCATGAAATAATCAACTAGAAAATATGTTTGGACATGAAAGAATTCCACTGTAACTATGAAGAAAAAAAAATAGTAGTAAAGCAGAGTTTTAAAGGAAACACATACTATTGCACAATTTCAATACTTAATTTTTTTTAAAAAAAGGCAGAAAGATAGAAAATTTCCTGTATGTTCTTCATTTTAAAAAATAAAATTTTCTGAAAAAGAAAAAGAAAAAGAATAGATAGTGAAAATATTCCCATGTACTTTAGGTTAGGAACCTGTTAACATCCTGGCCATAGCGCCCTTAAGTGTTTGACCTCAGCTAAAACAGGAGAAACATGAATTACAAATCATCTCAACTGCCTGGCCAAAATGAGTTTGACCTTTAGCTCAGTTTGAATCAATTCAGACTGCATAATCAGGATCTCAACCTACAAATAAATAAACAAGTAACAAAATGTGATGACCCACGATTATCTGTGCCTTTCCCACAGTACTGAAGAGGCCTTTTGGGTGACCCTGTCCAGTTCTCAAGAACTCGTATTTCTGGTACTTGTGCGGTAAGTGGAAACAGCCACACAGACCTAGTGGGGAAGAAAGGAAATGCTGTGAAGGAGGAGATAAGGTGGGAGAACTCCAACAGAGAAACAGGGAGTCAGAGTCCAAAACTAGCACAGTTTTTCCAAAAATTGAAGTAGATCTCTGGTTCAAGAAGGCTACTGAAAATACTAGTGTAGATTTTGAAATGCATGGACTTCATAAGTTACCTAAGAACAGCCCCATGTTCATAACTTAGTACCTTAGAAAGTCAATAATATTATAATTAACCGGGGGGGGGCAGGGCATGGAGAAGGGTGAGGAGTATTTCTGTAAGCAAAAATTACTTTCTTAGAATGTCTGGAGATTTTTCCCAAGTTTCTGGGTGATCTAAAACTAAATCCAAATTACAAAAGCAACATATTGGGAGAGCACATAAATGAATCCCAACAATAGTGCCCCATAGTGCCAGGATAAAAAGAATACAGTAATTATTAAACAACTGGATTATTTTCTTCCTTTGGAACTTCTTAAATTAAGCTATTTTACTATAAAATATTTTTATAAATTACATATAGACTTTATTGGGAGTTCTTCAAAATTAAAAAGCAATGAAATGACAAACTCAAACCCAAAAGCAGATGTCGAATACTTCAGCTTGCCACTGGGTGATTAAATAATTACTATGGGGCTGCATTACAGAACACCGAGATGGTTAATTTTCACTTTAAAAACTTACTATTACAGTTGAGTTAAAGTAGAGTGGAGGCACAAAGGCCAACTCTTCAGGAGTCAGTGCAGCAGCTCAAAATCCAGAGTAAATTAGAGGAAGATGAAACTAAAGGCTTCACTTAAACTCACAGTGAATGCAGTACCTGAAAATGTCAAGAAGTGTTGTTTAGCTTAGAATGACAAAACAAAATAATAGGAAGCTGTGTAAAAAATGTGTCAATATTTCTTCTGTCTGCCACAGCACAAATTCTGAAACCCTGGCATTTTCACAGGATGCAAGGATTAATTTGCAGCCAATTATGATAAATTCTAATGCTGCATACTGTTAAGAAAAGGATGCGTGTGCAGTGGAGTGAGAGGAAAGACAGGTGAATCTCTGAGATGCATGTCTCTGAGACCCTCGCCTTATGGTGGAGACCAGAAGACCAAAAAGCTCCTTCAACTCAAAGCCAGATTTTATCAAAATATAAACCAAAATAAGAAACCTTTTAAAGAGAGAATACTAAGAATGACTAAATAAGACATAACAGAAATAAAATGGTGTATAAGCAAATCTGTTCCATCTATCATATACTCACAGGCAAATTCTTGCTTCTCTGCTTAGCTGTTGAGATCACAGTGGTGTTTGATTTACAGCCAGCCCACTCTGATCCCTAAAGAGTTTCTCTCTGCTGCAGCAAGGGCTGGGCTATGGGTGACTCAGGTTTGTCTACTCATTCCAGTACCATCTCTGTAGGCTACAATTCCTGCCTTTTTGCCATGTCTGTCACTCAGAGACACCTTTTTCCTTGCCTTGGGACCAGTCACCCTCCCAAGCCTCTGGAGACATGACCTGAGTCCACCACTCTCAACTGAAAGGCACATCACGTTACCAGCTATCTGAGAACAAACTGTCCAGAACGTGTGCCACAATCTGTTTGTATTTAGTTTTAGAATCTGGTGTTTGGACCACAGAACTATACTGCTTGGCAAGATGACAGCTTTCTGATTTAATGAGTAGAAAAGTATCATTTTTTTTGACTGTATAAGAGAAATGTTGTTTCCTCTTTGTGAATCCATTGCCAATATTAATTAGTTTTTAATGCGTATGAGTGTTTCTTCCTCTAAGAAACTCTTCAGATAAAGTCTTTTAGAAATTTGAAGACTTTATTTAAGCTGTGTTTAATATTTAACAGCTTTTACATGAGCACAATACATTTTGACTTTTTGGTGGGTACTATATTTATAGCAGCAAGTTAAGGGAAAGGTTTAAGAGCTTTCAATTCCAACGGGAAAGAAACTTCCATTTTATTCAACACAGCACAAAGAAAATTGCCTGAACCAAGAAAAATAATGTAGATGTAGCTGACGATTATGCTGGCAGCTTGGAGGTGATGAGAGCATTGATGAGCACCAATATTCTGCTCATAGAAGGAGGCACTGAACTAAAGACGCAGAGACAGAGAGGTCTCCCTGCAGTAAAGACTCGCCACATACAACACCCAGGAAGATGTCTTGGATCAATGACATCTAGGTTCAGTTCAGGCCACTTAGCTACAAATAGTCAATTACAATAAAAGCTGCATTTTTTTCTGAAGAAATTGGTTACACATATTAAAAATGTTTTCTTTCTATTGTAGATAACCTCAGCAATTATCTGTAATTCTTGTTCAGAGCACGGACTAGAGCAATACTATTATGTATAGACATCCTTAGTGAGACATCTACATGCAGTATGTTTAAATAAAAAAAATAAAGTTTCCATGACATTATTCACATAAGTAAATTTAAACATCTGAGTGGAAAATAGAGTCCCAAACTGCAAACATATCTGTGCAGTCACCAAAATTATTTATAAAATCTAGTGCTCATTCACACAGATTTCCACTATAAAGGAAAATTATGGTAATTCTATACAGGAACAAGATCACTTAATTTTGCCATCTGATGATGGGATTTGCATATCTAAAATCAGGAATGTGATAGATGCAGGACTCAGTCTTCATTAACATTGTGCTCAATGAATGAACAAACCTTTTGTGATTTCTGAGAATATCACTGGAATTTCTCAGAGGATGCAGCATTAGTTGAATAAGGTACCAGAATTACTTTTAAATAGATTATGAAAAAAGACATTAGAGTATGAAAAGGGCCATGAAAATTTGGTTATTTCACTGCTTTGTGGAGTCATTCAAAAAGAAAATGTTGTGTACCAAGTCCAAGTAATTAAAAGGTATAAAAAATGGACATATGGTGATAAAATCTCATGATAAATACAAACAAGAGACCCAGGAAACAAATACTGAAAAAAAAAAAAATGAAAAAGAGCTATCTGTACAGCCATCTGGTTAAAAGCATTAGTCATGTTTAGAATAAATGCAGTATCTATGATCAGCTTGAGCAAAGAGCTAACCTGTGCTCCAGGCAAGCATGTTGTAATTGAGTAAAATGGCACATGGGGATAGCTTAGAGAAGCTTCCACTTTTGTTGCACCTCATTCTATCAGGAAATCTATTATGAAAATCACATTAATAAATAAGTCTCAGTCTCAGCTTAGTAGAAAAGAAGTTCTTCACTAGATTTTTCTTCTAGTGTCCTTCTACCATGTAAATCTGGTTTTCTCTGTAAGAAAGAAAAATGAAAGTTGATTTAAATTGTGTTCTACACAAACAAAGAAAATCTTCACATTGAAATGGAAAGGATTTCAGTAATAAAAAAGGGAAATGAAGCCATACATTTAAAAAATAGTAATTCTTTATAATCAGTTAAAACCTCAAAATGCTTCAATTGCTACAGAAATTTTATTCTCTCTTTGATTCCATTTTAATAATTTTAAACTCAGAAGGTTCTCTTTAGGCTTTTTAGCATTACCATATCACCCCAGCCTTTACATGACACCCTGATGTTTCTGTGGGTAGTGTCAAAGACAAAATACAGTCACATTCCTGGCTGCTTCTGAGCCTGGATCTGCCATCTGCATCTGACATCTGCCTGAGCCTTTGCAGCGCATTGCCACAGCAAAGTCACGGGGCTGTTCTGAATAGCAATGTCGAGCAGAGGCGCAAGTTGAGATCCTGTGGTCAGACACATTGGTGCTTCTCCAAAATGACCATCCCATGAGGGCGGAATGCCAACCGTGCTTCTGGTTCTAAGACCAAGCACAGGTATCTGTGCAGCACTGCACAATTGTTCCGGTTTGAGATAAATTAAGGGAAACGCTCTAGAAGGAACATCTCCTCCAAAGAAGGCAGCTTGCAGCCACCCCTCCCCCACAGGCTCAGAAAGAAATTCCTCGGAGGAAAAGTAAAAAAACCTATTTATTTAACAAGTAAAGTGCACGCGGGCACGAAAAAAAAAAGGAATAACGCTAAATAATAAAACCTCTCTCTGTGGAAAGAACCTGGGTAGATTTCAGAGTCCTTTGTGGGTGTGGCTTTCTCCTCTTCGGAGCTGGCGTTCGGCGTGAGGGGGCCCCTCCGGGCCGGTGGAGGGCCTCCTTACGATGTTCCGGTATTGCTGAACAGTCCAGAAGAGAACAAGAAGAAGCCAAAGTCCCAGGGAAGAACTTTCTTGCCTCAGCTAGCAGACTAGTTAAAAAGCAAGGAGTTTTAATTCTCCGTCTCTCTCCCGAGAAAAGGAGCCAAGAGCTGGGAAAAGCAGGAAGGTGCTTTCCTCCGCTCTGCAGCAGCAGCAGGAACGCAGGGAGTGTGTACCTGTGTCCTTGAACACAAAACCGCTGGGGTTTTTTTCTCCCTTTCTCTCAGACCCAGTTTAAAGACGCAGAAAGGCACAGGATTCATGACTGGCATAGAGGAGACGATAGGGAATACAGTATCATACAGTCACCCCAAGACGGATGTTTTGTTTACTTTTCACAGTCAGTGAGGAGAGAGGTGCTTCCCAAAGGCAATGCACATTATCTGTCTTCATGCTTATCTCACAAGATGGGTTGAATCACCCCCTCAAAGACTATGCTTCACTCTGGGTCCTCCAAGACTCTCCCAAAGCCTAGGAAAGCCTGTCCCATTTAAAAGGAAGGGAAACAATGTGCAGAAAAATTATTCATTGCTTAGAATTAGAAGGAGTAGAGCTCTTTGCAATAAGATATTCTGGCAATTCAAAATGTGGAAAATTTGTAATTGGACAAGAACACAGCCGGGACCTAGAGAGATCAGCATACTGGGGTGACACATTTTGACCAGTTAAACAAAGAATATGGGCATTTGTTTCCCCTTGTAAAAATGGCCTGGTATTATAAAGTGTAGGAAAAGTGTGATCTAATATTTTCATTTCCTACTTAGCAATTTGATTTTTGTTTAGTCTGACAATCCATTCTGCCAGTCTTTAAGACTGTTCAAACTGATGGTTTATAGTCATTAATGAAACAACTTCTAAATCAACACTAAAGCAGAGAGAGTCAAATGTTTTATATATGCCAGTGTGCTTTAACATGTGAAGAAAAATAAGAGGTCTATGTAACAACTGAGGGGTCCCAAAGAAAATCTTTGCTAAATGTTAAAAGTATTTTTCTTACAAGATTGCTGTAACTAAAAACATTAGTAGTACTGAGTTCTACCTTATGGCTATCTTGTTCTAAAAGATCAGCATTACACCATGTGGCATCCCTTTTAATGACTCTGCAAACGACTTGCAGAGGGGAAGCTTATCCTCTTAACGCAGCGAATTTCTACCGTGCCTATATTTTATGCTACTTTCTAATGAGAAATAAATCAACGGCATTAAATTGTCAAAAGCATTTATTCAAATACAATGTTAGCATCTCATAAATATATATTTTTATTAGAATAATTCCACCTCATCTAATGGGTGACATCTCTGCCCATGGTGGGGGGTTGGAACTAGATGACCTTTGAGGTCCCTTCCAACTGAAGTCTTTCTGTGATTCTATGAATTTGTACTCTGTGAATTGGTTATGGAGATAATGTATGTCCTTTGAAGCTTCATGACCACATGG
Source organism: Dryoscopus gambensis (assembly GCA_013389985.1). Classification (NCBI taxonomy): domain Eukaryota; kingdom Metazoa; phylum Chordata; class Aves; order Passeriformes; family Malaconotidae; genus Dryoscopus; species Dryoscopus gambensis. The sequence goes on from WEIT01021138.1 coordinate 30,006, forward strand.
CTCAGTAAGGGCTGTGATGGTTTTGGTCAAATTTAGGGGAAACGTCCGAGGGGAACGTCTCCTACAAAGGAGATGCCACCTCCCCCCCTTATCAGGTTTGGGAAAAAAAGAAAATTCTCCTCGAAGGAAGGTGAAAGAGAAAATGAAACTATTTATTTAACAAATAGACAGGTTAAGAGTAATAACAAAACCTCCCACTGAGGGGAGGGAACCTGAAAGATTTGAAAGTCCTTCTGTGGGTGGGGTTTTCCCCTTTTCTCCCGTGAAGCTGGAATCGGAGCTGGCCGGCACGGGTGCAGGGGCACCCCAAAGACAGTGGAGCTCAATGGGTCTCTGATGCTCCTGGTATTTTTGGCAACAGGATTCTGTAAGTCAGCAAGCTGGTCTTCTTCAAGGATTATTGCAGGATGGCATTCCTCAAACTGCTGGCATGGCTTCCCTTCTCAGCAGTAGCTCTCTCAGTAGTCCCTCCTGGCCTCTTCTCCTCTCTCTTATGTGTTACCTCCCCGAGGGTCAGCTGGTCTCTGACCCTTAGTGGAAACACCTGGTTCAACACAGCTGTAACTCATCAAGGTCAAGTCTGCCTTGTGTCCAGTATAGTTCTTCTTTCAAGCATAAGTTATGTACAATTTAGAAGCATAGAAAAACACAGGAATCATGGCCAAGTGGGGGCTGAATAATGTGGGATATAGCACAAATCACCCCATGACAGGGCAAATATGCTAGATGGGAGATCATGTCCTCTTACCTATTTAACAGTCTCTCAAAAAGCCCGAAAATATTTATAAGAGAAGGAAAATTAATTGACATTATTTATTTAGATTTTGGAACTGCCTTTGATAATATTCCTCACATCGATAATGAAATTCAGAAGGATCAAGGTGAGAGGCAATTTGTTGATATAGACTAAAAATTGTCTTAAAAAAGTGACTGCTGAAGTACAACAAATATATTCATAAGGTTTGTATGGTTGTCTGTGTGTAGCAGTTCTGGGGAGGGTGATAAACGGCAAGATAGCAAAATTATACAGGTCAAGAAAACCCAGGCCAAACTAGGACCAATATGGGGAAATTAGCAGCGTAGTGAGGTGACAATAAGAAATTCAATGCAACAATAACTCTGGATGCAGTCATAAATTACTAATCACAGCTCTCTAAGGATCACTGCATAACAGAGATGAGAATCAGGAAGTAAATACTAGGCTACAAAAGGCTGGTATGAAGAATAAAAAAGATTGTAAGCCCATTATAAATCAAGATATGTCTGCTGTGCTAAGCATACTGTCCCCAAGTTAGTCTATCTCAAAATATAGTTATTCTAAGGGTGTAGATGGGAGTAATAAGAAAGATTAGAAAGAGACTCAGAATTCTGCACTAAGAAAGGTGAGAACTGGAACTCTATGCTTTACAGAGACCTCCTAACCTACCCTGTCTTATCCAAGTGAAGATTGGTGGCGGAGATAAAAGGAATTTAATCTTACAAGTAAGTGTGCTTCTCTTTTTATGCTTCTGACACAGATTGTGGAGGAGAAATATGTTTTTTAAACAAATAAAACAATGTGATGATCTATAAATATTAAATACAGACTTGTACGGAAACCTGAATTTTTTGATAAAGAAGATTCATTTCGTCTTCTGATGAACACTCATTGTTCCTAAAGTGGTAACCACCATACAGAGCAGCATTAAGTATGACATACAACAAGTCCCCATTAGGATTTGCTTATGAAATAGCTGGCTATTTGGGAAATTCCCTGAAGGTGAAGAAGGTGAAGAAACCAATGCAGATTGTTGGACCATGCAGAACTATGATGGTTGCACTCTGACCCTTTTTTACACAGAACTGATCTTGTGTGTTTTGGCTAGATCTTACATCCCCCATGAACTTTCCAATACTGGCATACACACTTATTTCCTGCCCCTAGGTTGTGTCTCTGCCAGCATTCCATACAAAGTGTGACTAGCTTACAAACTCCTGAAGAAATTCACAGGTCTGATTTCCTTTTCAACCTCTCTCCCTAAAACCTGCTGATGTCTTCCAAGCCACCTCAGTTTAGTTTACCCTCACACTTGCCCATTAAAAAAAAAAAAAAAACAACAAACTCAATGTTTATTTCACTCAACTCATTCTTGTTAGCTCTCTCTCCAGTTAGCACAAAGGTCAGGATGAAGTGAGTTCTTTTTATACAGATGGTCATACTCCTCACATCAGGGGGAATAAATCAAATACAAGAGCTCTTGGGGAAGGCATGTGGGGTTAGGATACCTAGTCTGGATGTCATGAGCTGGAAAGGCACACCAGTGGCTGAAAGTTCCCTTTCTTGCTATAGTATGGTATCTTGACATTTAACTCCTTAATTTAGAAGGAGCAAATCTAGGCTTTAGTTCCTATTTTCTGGCATCATATAATTCTTCAGTGGAAAATGAAGCTTCTCCTTAAAACAAACCCAGCTGCATTTGGGTAGAACTTTGGGATAATTCTAAACTAATACTGCTTAATCTTGTTCATTTTGCACTCATTTTATAGTGCAAGAACAATAAAATGAAACACATTCCTTTTCCCAGACCAAACTTTCAAGCCTTCCCTCTCTGCATGTCCGCTATTTCTACTTCAATTCTCAAATATTTAGAATAGCCTCCCCTTTTCCAGAAGAGCAGTTCTCCTCCCCAGCCTGAATCCTCAGATTTAGATTACAAAGTTAACTGGTAGGAAGATGGTGTAAATGACATGGAAAATATAGTATTTAATTAATGCTAGGACTGGCTACAGAACATCTTTATGCTACATCCCTTCTCTGCTTCAATTTCCACTGCTCGTTCTGCTGTTAACCTTTGTCCTTTCCTGCTCAGAAAGTGCCCATATTATCTGAGTAGGGCTCCAAGATTTAATAATTTAGTTATTGGTCAGAGCTGGCACAAAATGTGGTAGAACTGATGGCAGAAATAAGACCAAAATAGATTTGATGGATTTAATGGAGTGCTTGTGGACAAAAGTTGGCTTAACACATAAAAGATTTTTTTTACTAGCTTAACAGCAAAATGAGAGACTGTATATACAGAAGATGGAGTTAACAGGAACTGATAATGTGAAGTGTAATGCAATAGATAAAACCACAACCTCATGAGGAAGAGCCTGGGGAGATCCAGGGCTGTGTAGCACTTGGGCAGTGCTGCTGAAGGTGCTCAGCTTAGTGACGGTGATGAAAAAGCAGAGACAAGTGTGCCCATAAGCAGCCCTTTGCTGCAAGCCAAAAAAGCCATACTCCTTTATGCCCCTGGAGCATGGGACAGAACAGAACTGAGCTACCCATCCTCTGTCCTTTGACTCAACTGCCCCACAGGTGTGATGCAGGCATTTGCCTTTCTGTGAGCCATATCTGCAAGGGACATGGGGACAAGTGTGAGCCAGGGACTTCGGAAGCCCCCAAGTGGAATCAGTGATCAGGCATCATATGGCCCATGCAAATGTGAGGATGGCCTCTGATCTGTCATATTTTGCTTTCTCTTCTCTTTGTGAGAACTTTTTTTTTTGAGAGGGAAAGTTCTGGCTCAATTTCTGAGGGAAGTTCCAGTTTGTTTCGTGGGAAATCCTAAATACGAGGTTACCCTATATAAGTACAGCATGATGTCCAGGTTGCAAGCTCATCCAAAAAACCCCAAAATTTTAATTCTTGTATAGTTTTATAAGTGAACCTGCCCATATACAGATTACCCTGCAGAGAGATTTCCCTCTTACCTTCTTCCCTTGAGTAGGAGAAGCAAGAAGTAGAATTTCTAGCTCTAAGGAATTGCAACACATCTCACTAGTTTCAACTGTGACTCCCTGAGCTGCAGCTCCAGGACAAGCAGTACCCAGCCTCCAGCTTCTGGGTGACTCTGCAGCTTTGGAGCAGTAACAAAGAGGCTCAGGGATGCTTTTTCAGGGAACAGTGAAATCCTCCAGTGAGCTGAGAGAAGAAAGGTGTGCTTTGAAGGAGGGAGCTCTTTAGATCTACCCCTTCATAAATCATGCTTTCAGCATATTTTATTCTTTATGACTATCAAAGTAAAAAGGAAACAGAATAATACAATAATTTGGCATTCAGACTGAGAATTTTGAACAAATTCACTTTGGTAAAATACCCCCAACCATGCTGTGGCACAACACCTCAGCAGGCTGGATGGAAGGTGTGGCCAGTTTGAAACCTAGAACTTCAATTGACCCCTGTGTCAGAGACTGAAATATTATAGTTTATGACTTAAACATGGACTTTTAAAACTGTGTTACAAAAGCTGCAGAGAAGACCACCACACCCTGAATGGGGCTCTGAGAGGCCCTGGATCCGCTCGCTGATGAAGATAAGATAAAGTAACAACTCAGGGCTGGGGACATTCACAAAGCACAAGGTGGAGACCACAACCCCAGGGCTACCAGCTGCCAGGCTCTCATAGACTCTCACACCAAAGGGTGGCAGGAGAGAGGATTTGGGTGTGTGCTGGAAAAGCCTCTGGTGAGAGGCGCAGTGACCGCCCATCCTCCACTGTGCAAAGGACTGAGGGGCCCTTCACTCGGGGAAAACACTTATCTGTAGCAGAGAGGGTGACATGGCCCAGCAAAGGCCCACCCCAAAGGGGTCCCCAGACCCTGCACCAGAGCACCAGAGATGATGCAACAGACCCTCAGTGTTGCAAGGGACAAGGTCAAACTGGACCCCTGCAAGGGAGGCATGTGAGTGTTCCCAGCTGCCCAAAGCGTATATTAATCCACGGGATTCTATACTCCGGCGTGTGGTGCCATGTGGCGGCGGTGGCGACAACAGCGACAACGGTGGGGGACCCTTGCCACCAAGAAGACCAGATGGAGGGGAGCAACGAGACGTCATTGGGACCCCTGGATGGACGATATGCTTCCACCTAACCCCTGTCACTCTTTCTACCCCCAACCCACACGCACTCCTCTTTTTCTGTTTCTTTTCTTTCATTTAGCTTTCTTTCTCTTTGCCTCTTTTACTATTAAATAAAATACATCAATTTTTTGGCACCAACGTGTAACCTCGTTTGGTTTTAATCTCGTCTTTGGGTATATTTTGAACCTTCTAAGTTCTTTCTGGTTTATGCACAGAGACTTAGTTTTCTTTGCTTTTCTGGGTTTAAACTGGATCATAACACCCTGTTTTGCTGCTTTTGAGTACCCTTGTCTTGTTTTCCTCACTAAGCAACAGTTATGTAGACCTGACTAAACACCATGGAAACAATTTTGCTGAGGTTTCCCCCAGTGTTTATTGCACAATACCTATCTCTAATTGCTGGCAAGAAAATTACTTTGAGCAACGACAACAACAAAAAAAAACCTAAATCAAATTTGAGACAGTAATTAAAAGAATTGGAATACTCAAGAGAAAAAGTTTCTTTTTATTTTCTGTGGAGATGGAAAGCGGGGAAGAGATTCTCCTATTTATTTTAATTATGAAATAGTATTTGGAACAAGACCTTAAAGGATGCTCATTAGAAAAAAAACAACAAAGCAAATTTAAAAAGTAAAGGCTTTTGTTAGCGGAAACCAAAACTAAAAACCACACAACTTCCAATAGAGAAAACCTGGACTGATGGAATGATGATACCTGGATGAAACAATAGTTTAATTGCTTCATTTTTATAATGAAGGTAGAATTTTTGTATTTACCTACTCATACTGATAAAATATTGTCAATCAAAACCTTCAATTTCATATTGATCAAAACATGGCACAAACATGAGTGGTGTGTAAGGATCAAGATTTGTCTTGTGAAGAAAGGGTGAGTGGGAGCAAGTTCTGCTTCTCAGGGAGAATGCAGGTCACCACATAAAGAGAAGAAAGAGGAGTGGAATGTTAGAAAATAGTTCAAGTCAGCGATTATCTTATTTTTTTCCTTTTCCTTTTCACAAGAATCTGTATTTACATTCCATATATGATGCTGAAATTGTTCCCAGCAGATATGGCAAACTACTGATGATATAAATGTCTTCCAGTGGAGTCAAGGAACCTTGGAAAGGAAGGTGCTGTTTGACTAACCTGATCTCCTTTTATCACCTGGTGGCCTGTCTAGTGGATGAGGGAAAGACTGTGGATTTTGTCTACCTGGACTTCAGTAAAGCCTTCGATACTGGGTCCCACAGCATTCTCCCAGAGCACCTGAAAACCCACGGCTTGGACAGGTGCAGTCTTTGATGGCTTAAAAACCTGCTGGATGGCCAGGCTAAGAGAGTGGTGGTGAAAGGAGCTATATCCAGTTGGTGCTTGGTCACTGCTGGGGTTCCCAAAAGCTCAGTACTGGGGCCAGCTCTGTTTAATATCTTTCTCAGTGATCTGGATGAGGGGGTTGAGTGCACCCTCAGTGAGTTTGCAGATGACACTAAGTTGGGTGGGAGTGTTGATCTCCTGGAGAGCAGGAAGGCTCTGCAGAGGGATCTGGACAGGCTGGATCAGTGGGCTGGAGCCAACAGTGTGAGATTCATTAAGATGAGGTGCTGCATGTTCCTGCACTTGGGTCACAACAAGCCCCTGCAGTGCTACAGGCTGGGGGCAGAGTGCCTGGAAAGGTGCCTGGTGGCAAAGGACCTGGGGGTGCTGGTCAACAGAGGCTGAACAAGAGCCAGCGTGTGCCCAGGTGGGCAAGAAGGTCAATGGCATCCTGGCCTGTATCAGCAATAGTGTGGCCAGCAGGACAAGAGAAATGATTGCACTTGGGCCCCTCAATTCAGGAAGGATATGGAGATGTTGGAGTGTGTCCAGAGAAGGGCAACAGAGCTGGCGAAGGGTCTGGAGCACAAGTCCTGTGAGGAGCAGCTGAGGGAGCTGGGGGTGTTTAGCCTGGAGAAAAGGAGGCTCAGGAGAGACCTTATCACTCTCTCCACCTACCTGAAAGGAGGGTGCAGCCAGATGGGGGTCGGTCTCTTCTCCTAGGTAACCAGTGACAGAACAAGAGGAAATGGCCTCAAGCTGTGCCAGGGGAGGTTCAGGTTGAACATCAGGAAGAATTTCTTTACTGAAACGGTGTCTGAGCATTGGAATGGACTGCCAAGGGAAGCGGTGGAGTCACCATTCCTGAAGGTGTTCAAGAAATGACTAGACATGACACTTGGTGCTATGGTTTAGTTCACATGATGGTGCTTGATGATACTGGAGGTCTTTATCAATCTAAATGATTCTGTGAACACACAAGCATGTATTGAACAAGAGGATAGATCAGGAAACAAAAATATGACTCTTCACACACACCCCTCCACACTCCTGAAATGAGAAGAATTATGGGGCCTGTGCCTAGGACAGATTACCGTTCTTTTGCAGGCCGAGCCTTCTGGCTATTTGCACTAGAGGGTAATACTCCCCCAATCTGACTGTCCCTGGGTTCCTTATGAAAAGAGTCCAGAAGGCAGCAAAAGAGAATCCCTCCCTCCCCCTGCCAAATCTATGACAAGGTCCTTTATCATTCATTGTGCTGTGCTTCAGCACAGGTCGCAGCTGTGAGGTCACAGGCTGAGTCCGCATGCAAACCCCAGGAATATTAATACTACTGCATAAGAAACTCAAGAGCCAATGTGTTTCATCATCAGTCATTATTGATTTCTGTTTACACCAGAGCTTTAAAGAAACAACAACAAACAAGATATGATGTAGGATGAGTTTCCAGCCCTGACTGGAATAAAAGATTTTGGGAAAGCTGAAGGACTTCAAAGGAAGAGTTTGTACCTCTGAGAAGCCACTTGCAAAATAACTTCTGTAGCTGTCCCCAGTTTGGCTGGAGAAGTGTTTTTGGCAGAAAGGCAGGATATATTCAGAGAAAAAAAAAGTGGAGAAGAAATATGGCAGTGACAACTGTATTTGCTAACCAAGAATTTCAAGCATATTTTGATGCCAAAATTGTTGAATGCTGCCCAAACCAAGGCATTATGAGGATCAAAAATGCCCATGACAAACAATGTTCATTGTAAGTGTTCAATAACTGGGCAAATTAGGGTATTTTTTCAGCAACTGAACACCTAAATATAGCTTTAAATACACATGCATACAAAAGCTCACCAGTCTACAGCTATGTAGAACCTAATCTGCCACTCTTAACGATGAGAGGTAGTAGCTGAATACATGAGTGATCTTATTAAATAATTTTTGCTTTCAGTATCAGTTATCCTCTTAGGATCAGCTCCAAAGATATTACAATCAAAATATCAACAAATATTTATTAAAGTAGAACAGTATACTCTTGTATGAGAATCCTGTAAAGCTTCTTGAGTATTTGTAAACTGACATGCAAGGCAAATGAAAATAAATCTAATCCAAGCCCAAAGGCAAAACTGGCTTTCTTATTGATACAACAAAAGCAATGACTAACAAGCTTCTGTTCTGGTCTTTCATTTCTAGAGCATATATTTCTGAAAGGTTGGCATTACTGAATTGCTCACAAAGCACTGAAAAACACTACTTGCCAAGGAACAGTTTGCTGGTGTGGGTTTTGTGGTTTTTGTTGTTTTTTTTTTTTTTTTCTCTTTCACTGATGAAATAAGCCTACATCAATGACCCTGCTATCTTGTAATCCTAGATGTGTTACCAGGCAACCATTATATGCAGCAGCACCTGGCTTGCCCCCCTCTAAAAATAACCCAAACCTCCCAAATCCTTTCATTCCAAGCACTAATGAAAGTGGCAGTTTTCTACTGCTAAATGCTTACTCAGGTATTTCCTTAAAAAATTCAGTGATAAAATGCTTGTTATCCTTTCCTGAAGGAATGTGATTAGTTAACAGGCTCTAACTGCACCTATTTATATTTTCATTCAGCTATATACTTCAAATGAGGCTGTATTTGGAAACTAAAGTAAATTATTTAGAAGCTAGGAACAATGTCAAGAAATGTAGCACAAGTCAAAAATGTATGAGCTCTGGATGACTATGCCAAAAGATTTATCACAAGCCAAATATACTTTTGTATCCTCAATGCTATACAACTCTGAAACAATAAATTAGAATCATAGAATCATAAAATGGTTTGAGTTGGAAGGAACCTTAAAAATCTCCTAGTTTCCAAACTCCTTGTCATGTGCAGGGGACACCTTCCACTAGACCATGTTGCTCAAAGCCCCAGCCAACCTTGCCTTGAAAAGACCCAGGGATGGGGCAGCCACAACATCTCTGGGCAACTGTGCCAGTGCCTCACCACCCTCACAGTAAAGCTTCTTTCTAATAGCTAATCTAAATTTACCTTCTTTTAGTTTAAAGCCATCCCCCCTTGTTCTATCCCTCCACGCCCTTGTGAAAAGCCCCTTTCCAGCTTTTTTGTAGGTCCCCTTTAGGTACTGGAGGGCTGAAGTGAGGTCTCCCTAGAACCCTCTCTCCTCCAGGCTGAACAGCCCCAACTCTCTCAGCCCATGTTTTTAGGAGAGGTGCTCCAGCCCTCTGATCATTAGTGTAGCTGAAATTTGTATACGGCTTTCTTGAGGTATCACAAACAATGCATATTTGGCATGTAGATTATAGTAAAAAAAAAGAGTAATATTTTCTCTACATTTTCTTAAGGCAGATGTCATGTACTGATAAACTCCTGAATTTGGTGGATCGAGTACAAGAGTAATCTGAAAGTATAACTGATGATGCTAGAAGTAGCAACTAAATGGTAGTCAACATCCCTCATGCCAGTGCAGGGAGTCTTACAGACAAGGCGAAATTTCCAGCAAAATGAAAGTCCTGCAGTTAATCACACATCATCCAATGTTTCTGCAGATAAACTCTAAAATTTAATTCTGAGGACACAAAATCAATTCCATCTGGGCTTGGCTGTTAGACTTCAGTCAGACTGGAAAATGAGGTGCAAGAGACTTTGGTGTACAATGTCCATCAAACCCCGACAACATGAAGCCACTGTGCAATTAGCAGCTACCAGCACAGTCATTCTGATGGATTCACAGCTGGCAATAAATCCAGACAAGCAGAGGAACTGCCGCCTATGCTGGACAAAAAAATTTCATAAGAGGAGAGCAGAACTGGCATACATCATGTCTTTTGTGCTCTGAGTTGAGCTTTTTCCATGGAAGAGTTTCTGTTCCATTAGGAACTCTTTACCATCTTAATTTAGGATTAGCAACCAGAAGTTTCTAAATTATGTATGAATGTGGATTTTCACAGACTTCTGCAAGCCTGAGCAAGGTGTCCTAACACGCTATAGAATGGTCTCAATGCTTGATTCTCCCCCAGCCTGAAAGGATTGGTAGAATTTTACAAAGCCAAAGAAGTTCAAAGCAACAAGCACCAGCTGCACCCCAGGGCAAGGAATAGCAATGCAATAAGCAGAGTACAGGCTTAACAAAAATCTTCAGGAGAGTTTGCCAGGATACTTCAGAGGCAGTTAAACCTGTCAGTGGAATGGCAAGAGGGAGCTAAATGAATGACAGTATATCCTTGAAAGCAAATCTGCTTTATGGTAAGTGTAAACTCCAAGATAGATTATTCAGCACAGAACAAAATTTTTGTTCTCTGAAGAAATTACACAGAAAAAAGCCCAAGAGGAATCACTAAGCACTCAAAGCTGCCATTTTTTCCCCCCCCACTGGTCAGTATTGTTCCATTTTTTCCTCCTCATTTGCACATCTCTTAAGTGGATGGGCTCCTCATTCAGGCATCAACATGAGCAAAATGGGATATTTGCAGACTGGACTACGCTTGGGCAGATTAAGAGAATGCTCTGAGAAGCAGAGCTCTGCTGTGACCCTGGGGTACCCTGAAAGATTACAGCTGGCTAGAAGGGAAAAGTAGTTTTGATTGGGAAAATGCTGCATCCACTGTGTAGCACAGGAAGTGCAAAAAAATGAAAAATGAGAACTATCTCTTTCTGTAGAACAAAAAACCCAGCCCCTCTAAAAACTTATTTATAATGAGTAATTTTTCAGCACCAGGAACTATATTTCCTAACATGTGATTTGCTCTCACTGAGCTCAGTGATAGCTCCCAATTCTGTTTAAATGACTAAACATGAAGGACTTTCCTGCTCTGATTTTCTATGAATCTGTGACAATATTAGAGGTGACTAGCAAGGCCAATTCTAAGCATTTTGAAATTGGTTAGACTTTCTAGCAGCTTAAAATGTCTTCAGTCAAGCTCTTTTGTCTTGAATTTTAAGATAAGAAGCCATTGAAATTAAAGAATCGTGAACCCAACAGCAGGGAGATGTGTTCCCAAGGGGTTTTATTTATGGTAATACCTCCCTAAAAATTTGAAATAACATATGCCAATATGTTATTTTAAGAGAGTTATTTAACTGGCTAACATGAATACATTCATAAGATCTAATTGAGACAATGGTATAATTGTTCACAGTGACATTTTAATCTATGGTAAAATGCAGAAACTTATTTTTAACTGTATTTGTAGCTGAGCTGCAGCTACAAAATTATGAGAACCACAGACATAAAATCTAATACCTAATGATCCATTAAATTTCTCAATGGCAATAAATAGAAAAACAGAGCATTTCCAGTAGTGGCCCAGATTCTGTCGGACCACACTAACAGTTATCATACTGTGATATGAGTCGTACAGCTGAGAGAGGAGCTGGGCAATCAGGACAGTGTTGCATCAGGTTGAACTAAACTCTCTTAGTCTCTTACATGTACATTTTCCAGTAAGCTCAGGAAGCACAATTTGATGTTAGTCCCACATAGCTAAATACCAAACTATATTCCAGCTCTACTCTAGAACAAGCAGTGCCCTGCTTAGTAAAGGTATGGCCCAGCCAGTTCTAGAAGCCAGCACAAAATATAGTTTCTTGTACCTTTGTGTACCACAGTTTGAATTTTGCCTGGAGAAAGCAGGAGTATAGATGATTTTTGTAATGGAAAACTTCTTGGATCCTTCATCAGACAATCTGATATAGGGCCTCTGAGAACAGCAAGTAATTTACAGTTGGAAGAAACTAAATTATGTAAGATGTGCATGCATGACACACACATATACACAAAGCATGTGCCAGGGATCCCTCTTTGCTGATCTAATATCTATCCAATTATTGAGCTGAAGATCATCAGCATTGTTGCAAGAGTATACATTCATAGGCTTAGTCAATTCATCATCTAATTGTAGAAGTTTCTCTAGTTGTAAATTGATAATATTTTTTAGACGAACTCAAATACTATATTGTATATGTGACATCTCAAAACTGTAATGCTTGGCTTACAGAAATCTAATACCACTTTGTCTCTGTCCAAAGCATTTAAAAAGAAATGTACTTGAGAATCTCCATGAGTTTTTTTTTTTTTTAAGTCTTACTTCTCTCTAACAGTATACATCTATGGCTGGAATGTTACTTTCAGATATGGAAGGGAAGGAACAATCTGGTTTTATCATACTTTACATTACTTTTTTCCTTCCTTTTTTTTTTTTCTTTTTGTCTCCCTGGAACTTTTTCCTAATGTCAGAATATTTTAGATGGCTTTATATTTAACTGTTTTAAAAATACCTTTGCAAATGGATGGCAACCTGGATTTTTTGTTCTCTTTCTCATTTATTATCACCAGAGTGGTCAAGTAAGCCTTGGTAGCTGCATATTATGCAATTGACTTTTCTGTTCATGGTAGATGACAAAGAGAAGAAATCACTTCTCTCTCTTGTTTGAATCAACTCTGAATATTGCTTGAGAAATTGCTATGTATATAGATACAAATCTCTTCCAAAAGCATTAGCATTAGCTACCATCTGACTTCTGCACAAAATACTCTGATGAATAGGTGTTAATAGTTTCCAGTCAAATTTCAATGCTTACAACAAATAGTGTAAATTGTAAAAACCATATAAATGGAATCCTGTAAATCACTGTGAATGTTATGGAGGACTGCAGATCAATTTTAAATAAAAACTATTATACAGTAAACCTACAGATATTCCTCACACAGAATTTCCACTTTGTTGCTGTGATACATGCTCAAATGCAAAAGTTTCAGCATTTATGCTTCTGTACCTAGGACACACAGGTAAGCATGTCTTCTCTTGTCTTCCAAATAAAATATCTTAGTATTTATAACCCTACATAATAATGTGTTCATTTTTCTTCTTTTTGTCACTATATATTCAGATTTTTTTAAATGAAGATTTGCTTTCTAGTGAAATACAGAACTGGAGCTTGTTAAACCCAAGGCGTGGTTTAGCTATGCCCCGTTACCCTGCAAAGGCAGGGCAGATGCTGAGGAGGTGCCATGCCAGCTCAGAAGCAAAAGCCACACAAAAATGTCAGTACAATGCGTGGCCATCATTAACAAGTCTACACTGATTTGGAGACTAAGCCTCTCTCTCTACTCAATGTTCTCCTTTGTGTTAGGTGGTGTTTTGGTGTGGGAATACACTAAGAAAACTGGCTTTAGCGAAAGGACAATATAGTTCAATTAAGCAAAAGCCCCCATAAGGGACGAAAGAATAAAACTCCTCAGAGTCATCACAAGTTTTGTACTTTCATCACTGAAGCCATCAACTAGCCCAAAAAGACTGATAGACTGGTATTTTTTAGATGCCCTGCATTCTTCTGAAAGGAGAAATGCTGAGAATGCAAAAATGTGCACTTTTGAAATACCACACAGACACTAGGTCGCATTTTCTCCTGGAGCAATCCTACTGGTTTTGCTAGCAGGGAATTTGCTAGCAATTCCATCTGGGGAACTTTCTCAGAGTTCCCCAGATAATACTCTGAGAGTCTTTCTAGGGAGCCAACACTAAACATACCTGTCTGCTTTCCAGAGATGAGGGAATTTCTGTCCATAAAGCGGCACCCATAAATGGAAAGCCACATCCTCCTTGCTTCCATGCCCACAGTCTTTATGTGAGTGCACACAGAACGATAAAGCTGGATTAATTAATGATAATTGTCCAACAATGCACATATGACAATCATTAATATCGAAAAAAACATAATGTGTCATGAACAGGAGAAGAACAAAGAAAAAAAAATAAAGAAAGGAAACAAGGGCAAGAAACTAGGAATAAGGAACAACCAGGTTCAGTGCTTCTAAAAGATAAGACTGTAAATAAATAAAAAAAGGATACAATTACTTGATGAAAGAACAAAAAGTCTAACAGTAACTTAAAGAAATGGTGAAATAAAAAATGGCAGTGGTGTTAATCAAGCACAGTTACATGAGATGGTATGAACCTGAGTGTGTGAAAATGAATAGTGAAGTGGAACAAACTGAGAGGTCCTGGGAGCAATCCAGGGTAAAACATACAAAAGACCAGGTTTTAATGTTGTTTTTATATCTTTTATTGCACAGATGCTGGTTACAAATGAATACATTTGACTTGTCCATATCAAATCAATAAGAAGTGCTTTGCTGATCTCTTCCTCTCTACCTCAGACTACTTAACCTTGTACTTCAAAACTGTTAACTACTGCTACATCCTGAATTCTTTCTCCTGCCAAGGTCCAAGTTAGAACAACTCGTGCCGTATTTGGCTTTGGTGTTACAGAGTTCAAAAAATTGGAATCAGAAATGGGATAAATGTTACAATGGGATAGAAATAGTCATCTTAAGAGGGGTAAAATTTCAGGGGAATGGAGATATGGCACTAGCTGTGGCAGATCTACTCTATTTCTATGTGGCCAAATCTGTTCCATTTCTATTCTGAAACAGTCAGATATACAGATGGGACCTGTATGTTCTCTGATATATTAATAGCAGCCATCAATCTTTTGCAGAGCTGTCACATCATTAAAAGCAGGGAGCATTCAACAAAGTAGCATATCAAGAGCCCTTAGAAATGCAGATGAAGAAGTTTAGGACAAACACACAGCTAGGAAATTGCTTTTCAGTTTCAGACTCAACTAAATACAGTATTTCTAAACAGGCCCAGATTGCCTAACAAACATTCTATTTCAAGCCACTACTTCTAAGTTCAAAACATTTCATTAACTGAAGTGTTGTCTCCACCAAGTTTTTATTTTCCTTATTCTACTGGTCTTGTGATAATATTTATGAGTGTCATTGGCCTAAAATTGAATTAAGCTGTAATAGTAAATCATGGTTTGAAGCAGGGAGGCCATGGCATGGGTCCTCTGGCCTCAGGTGCTCCCTCAGGGAGCAGGGCTGGAGGAGCACCCTGCAGAGCAGTGTCAAGTGTTCAACACTTCCATTGTAAGAAATGGTGAAAACAGATGTGCTTTCCTGATGCGGTGCCAAAGGACAATGCATTTGAGAATATCAGCTTTCCCCGTAGCATGTTGGAGAATTATTCCTATGCTCTAGCCTGCAGTTTCTTACTGCTCTACCTGAGGGGGACAGGAGGAAGAGCTGACAGCCTGTAAAGAAAAGAAAAATGCTCCCATTTTTGCATTTGTATTTTTACAAGGCTGGGGCGGGGTATCTTGGATCAGGCAAGGGATGGAAATAGGAACATCAAAGATCCCCTCCTTGGACAGACCAGTGGTCTGTCTATTCCTGTTCCTGTTTCTGACAGTGGCAGAGGGAAAGGTTGTCAAAGAAGAGCGTGGGATGATGACCCCTTTCAGCAGCCCATTTCAGCGTATACTGCAGAGCACCTTCACATGCTCCTAATCCCAGCTGTAGATAGGCTCAAAGTCACTGTTACCTCAGGGGAACTTCAAGACTGAGAGCAAAGCACCAGGGCACAGCTGTGGGCACAGCAGCATGGTAGGGTTCCCATCGCCTCTGACCTCAAAGAGCAGACTTGTCCCTGGGAGCTGGAGAGGACACTCAGCCACCCCTCCCCACCTCACCCTTCAGATGCAGACAGCAGACACGCCTGTTTCTTCCTGCATTTGCAACAGTACACAGTGTCACCAGTGTGGCGCCAACAGATAAGGCTGTATAACAGCATGGCCATGTTCCAGTGGTTTCCCAGAGTGGCTGAGAGCTGCAAGTAAAGAAGGAAACACATTTCTCCAGACACAGCCTAGACAGACCTGTGCTATGCACGCTGTACAAGCTGCTGTCGGGTCATGTCCATGCTTCTGATGCAGGCCAGCACGTACGTGTGTCGTTAACTAGCTACCCTGGCTGAGCTGGAGAATGCTTGAGGGATGTCAGTTTGGTTTAGGCTGGGAAGGGCCACAAATTACTACAAGAGCTGACTCCATCTAGGAGGATTCACTGCTGAGGAGCTAGATGTAGCTTTCCAGTACTTCAAGTTTGCTTTATGCTGATGGACACTACTGAAAGCCCTCTCACAACCTGCCCAGATTCCCCATTCCTGGGGGTTATAAATATCCAGACTGTGAGAAGCTGGGAATTTTCTTCATGGCAATCACTTTTCTGTTGACGTTGGATACATTCAGCATACACTGTCCGGGTCTCTTCCATCCCTTGAAAAGCAATATCACGTTTCTGACCTCTTGAAACAGCCAAAGTGGTGTAAAGGAGCGAGGCTGCAGAAGGTGATTTCGGCTGCTGTTGCTTATAAACCCTTTATGCCATGCCCTTGTAAAGCTGACTCCAACACATTGACTCGTTAGATTGAAATAAGAACTTTGCCTTCCCAAAGGACAATCACAGACACTAGGATTAGTATAGGATTTATTGTCCTTGTCTTTCACCTGTAAAAAGGAACAAAACTTCCTTTTTTGGACAACTGCTTTTTAACATGTCTGTTTTTCTCTCTGTCATAACTAATGTACACCCCTTAAGGCTTACAACAATAGCTGTGTGTACAACTACCTCTGTTCGTTAAGAGACTGACCTGTGTTCTATTAATATTTATAGATTTAAATTTTTAATACACAACAATTCTGCATTATTAAATAGGTGACTTCCTGCATTTTAATGGTTATGGAGTAGGAGTGGGCTCTTTGTAGTTAACATTGCAATAAATTTTTCATGATTAAATAAAAAGTTCTTACCTCTAACTTCCTCAAAGAAAATCCTCTTGGACAACATGTTGGTGCAATGGTGAAAGATTCTCTTAAGAGTTTTATGGTATTTGTTGCAAATTTTCTTAGGAAATATAAATTTATGGTACATAAGGATTTTCTATACCTGGAAGTATTTAGTAAGTTTCTTTTTAAAGTTGCTGAATTATTCAAACATCAATTTGGGATTACTTACTCAGTTTTGGAGACAACTGGATTTCTTTTTTTAAAACTGACCCTCATGTTTTAGTAGATGCATATTGACAAAATAGGAGATTAACAATGTTAATTTGAGTTGGCATATTGGACTAGGACTGGGATGTAGATTCAGGCTTCCATTCATTTATCTTGAAAAGGCTTTAATAACTGCATTGTAAAGAACTTCTATTTTGAAGAACTTTGTGGGATTTCAAGACTGTTGTCAATAAGTGTTTTAAGTTGCTCAAAGAATCCCCAGCAAAGGTATCAGCAAAAGCAGGTTTAATATAAAAGAGAAAGTATGACAAGGTTCATCGGCAAAGTTCATTCTATTACTTATACAGGGTAAAAGCACATAGAGAAAAATCAGACTAAAATGATCAGACTAAAATCTAAACTTAAAATCAATCTAAAATGATTTATGTGGAGGCTGGGGATAGAAAAAGGGTAAGGATGGGAAAGGGTAAGGATGAAAAGGAATAAGGGAGACACTCCTATCGAATCATAAGTTTCAGAGTGGACCACCTTGCCGTACTTAGCCCAGGACTTGACCAACAGTTTAGGCTTAAAGTTTTTAACAGCACTTAAACTTAACAGCACTTAATTGATAGAGTAATTTAAACAATTTAACAAAAGATTCTTACATAATTTACTAGCACAACAGTAACTCACTTATAGGCCTAACTTACTCATGAATCTAATGTATTTAGGAATCTAAGACAGCAACATTCATAGTCCATTTGCTATAGCATATTCACACCAACACTGACCTAAAGGAGTATGTGCAATGTACATTTCCATTATCTGCTTTCTTTTACCTCTCTTTTTTATTTGTAACTTTAGAATAAAAATAAGTCCCGCTCAGCTTATATAATTGTTGGAATATAGTTATGCCTGTGAGCCAAGGATTCAGCTGATGGATTTGCTACAATAATTCCTTATTTGCAAGGTCTCACAGCTTTATTTACCCACAATGAATGTAAAGAAAGATAAAATTCTTGCAATCTGTGCAGAGGAGTTGGAGTTGTTTTGGCAGTATCTCATACTAGTTGAAGAAATTTGAGCACATGTAAGCCCTATGAGCTATATTTCAATATTCAGGATGATCAAGAAGGGTCAATAATTCATTGCCATTTATTCTGAACTTGAATCATGGTACCATCACATAAGGTGCATCACAGAAGTTTTCTCCAATTCTACAGAAGATTTCTCCATAAAAGAAGAAATATTTAATGAGGAATTTGGAAATTAGGCAATTCAAACAATTTCATTATCTATCCTGTGGTGAATCTGCATCCTGATGACAGTCAGATGAATGTACTTGCACACAGTGAACATTTCATGGCATTTGATGAAAGAGATTATATTATTTTAGATTCCTTCCTGATGGTATTCTCATGTTGACTTCACTGAAAATGTTTCTAAGGAGAAAACTGAAAAATTAAATGTGTTCCTAAAGCAAAACAACAATACCACTATGCCAGATATGCTATACTTAAATTAAGTATTTTGTTTTCCCTTGGCACATGAGTAAATTTAACAACCTGATCAAAGATCAGAACTTTCTGTATATGTGGACTATAATAAATTTATGCCATTTTCCTGAAATTTGTACCAAAGCAGAGAAACACTTCAAGAGAGGCGCTGCTATATTTTGTATCTGAACAATATATAAAATAGTAAGACACTGATACTCATTACACAGTGATATAAAACAAATACGAGGCAATAACATTTCATTGCAGCCTCAAAAATGCAAGCTGGCAAGCTCTCCTGGGATATGATTAACAGCTTGTCAGCTGGGGTTACGTACAAATGAAATTATTTCTTTAGCTATTAACCTTTGATGACATCAGTAATTCCCACATTTAGGGAACAACAGGGTTTGGTATTGGACATGGAGGAGGAACATGCGCTGACTTACACTGGAAACAGCCATACCAAAACAGAGTCTTTTGGGTGGCTTTACGTTCCACGTCAACAGCTAAGCAAAAGCCATGTTTTCAGTAGCAATCAGGAGCTTGTGCCTCCCACAGTCATGTTATAAGGAGATTCTCAGAAATATTCAGGCACCAACTCCTCTGAAAAATCTACTTATTGCTTTAGGTGCTGGAAACAGCTTTGGTCTTGTAATGAGCTGGCCCTTACAGACATTTCTCAGCCCCCAGGGAACAGTGGCTCAAAGACCCTGCCTTACTTGGCCATTTTCTGCCATTATTTTCACCCATCCCTTCCCTCACGAGCCTTTGGTGCCTGTGTTTTACTCCTGTCACAGCTCGTTCCTGTTTCAGCAGTAAGTGTGGACTATTTTATCTTGTGCTTGACCAGCAGAGAGGTATTCCCTTCCTGCTAAAACCCTCTGGGCACAACTCCAACACAAGGAATGTCTGTTTGCAAATTACCCTAGCGCTGGGAGACAGTGACAGATGACCTTTCACAATATTGGGTGAGGTATTGATGAAAGTCATTGATCCTATTTTTGAGTGACTGTCTCACCCAGGTAGACAAGTGAAATGAAAAATCTGTCAGTGTCTGCAAAACTTGTGCTTTTTCAGCGACATCAGAAGATTTTTTGGGGTTTTTTTTTGACCTTTTGGGCTCAACGGGCTTAACAGAACTCATAATATTGTTCATATGTGTGTGAGTTTTTTGTTTGTTGAGTTGGGTCTTTCTACGAGCCTTCTTCTATGCAAATAACTTGTTTGTTTTCTTGTTTGGGTTTTAGATAGAGAAGAGACAACTGGATATCACTCAGCCCTTTACTCATGTGAGCAGCCCTCAATGACAGGGCCACTGCTCCCCTAGGTAGGAAATCCTTTGCAGATGAGACAACACCGCCTGTGAGCATGTTTTCTAAGGCTAGGTCTACACTTTCCATACACAGTTTTCTGTTTTGGAAGAAGCTGTTCTAGTTTTTTTAATGTATGACCACCCATAGGAATCAGCTATTATTTCTTTGTGTTATTTTACTGGCACATCATTAGTGGCTTGTTTTCTTGACATTAAGAGACAATTAAGACTGGATCCCAAACAGCAAGTGATAAAAACATATCACCTCATAAGTCAGCTATTAATACTTTCAGACTCACAACTGTAACATATACTGGTACCTGAAAATAAATGTTCCGTAAAAATGTTTTCATTTCTTTTTGAGCTGCACTGCATCCATGTTCTGATAGTATTACAGCTGTTTGGGTGAAGTTATATAATGTCAATCTATTTCTGAGGGAGTGCATAGGCAAATTTCCACCAATGACATACAAATAGTCATCATCAGAAATTTGCCTATAAATAATGGATTTAGCATTTCATGCATGCTAAAGTGGGGTAATGAAGATGCTGGCCTTGGCAGCTGAATTCGTGATGAAATGGAAAAAGAACTCTGTATTTCATTCTAGGATCTGCAAAAGCCAAACACATCTGTAGTATCACCTGCACAGGGAGATATGCATCAGAACAGGTTGCTGGGAGGGTGCAACAAAGAGTTTAAATAGATACCTTCAGACAGAGGACACAGCGGTTAAGGACTTGGCTGAGAAACTAAGTATCAGTTCTGCAAAAAATATGAATGTTGAGAAAATCTTTTCACACTGAAACCAAACAAACCAATCAATGCTGACTCTATACAAAAGGTTTCCTACATGAGAAATGCTCAGTTGCCCAATAGCTCCATCTGCCAAAGGATAATTCTGCTTTCCCTCTCATTCTGAGTGCTTTGTGACACTTGCTATACTGCTTATGAGACATGCTGTGCAGCAATTCCCCGTTAACAAATCAAAAGAAATCACATTTCATTTTTTGTTGTCCGATAAACTTCGATTTACACATTTTGTATGGTGTATGAAAGACTTTGTTAAGGTCAGCAACACCACTGTCAGCCTTCAGAAAACATTCCCCTTAGCCTTACCAGATAAGTGTGCCTCATTGCTCTCCTTGCTAATTATTCAGACTGCAAACCATCGCTTAGGTTATCTGAGGCAAACCAGTCCCATCTTTGTGTCCAGTCAGCATTTCCCTTTTAGCCTAATCTGTAGGCTTCTGAATATTCTTGATTAGTTGATAACAATTGAAAAAGAGAAACATTTTAAGGACTGAAGCGTGTGTCACCGGAGTCCTAGTTTCTTTATAATACTCCACGTTTAGAACAAAGCCAAGCACATCTCCCACTCCAGACCCACAGTTTGAACATTCAAATCTGGAAGTTAGCCATGAACAAACACAGCCAGGTCCACATAAAAATGTTAGAATCTATATTCTCTCCTCTCCCCTGCTATTACCCCCTAAAGCCTGACAAAACAGAAATGTGCAGCAAGTTAATAAAGTTTCTCTGGTTTAGTAAATGAAGAGTCAGAGTTTTACTTTTCACCTAGTTAACAAAATGTTAAACAGGAATTTAGAAGTCCTGTGTCCCTGAAATCCCCGAAATTTAGCCTTGTTGATAAAAAGAGAGAAATGTGGCACAAAGCATAGTTCAAGCTGAGCCTCTCCAGCTGGGACATGGGGTTCTCATCTCAGAGCTCTGGCTCCAGAGCAAAGCCCGGACTCACCCATTCTGCCACCTGGAATGCTTAAGCGTTAATGCCAGCTCATGCAGCCTGGAGAGGTGATAAAAAATGAGCACACTGCCAACCCAGCCTCCTTGGGAGCAACTGCAGACTTCCACTCACCTCTGCTGAAGAAGAAGGGAAGAGACTCCCTGTATAGGCATCTCCACGGTCAACAAACACATCTGGTCACCTCTCACATCTCTGTCAGGGAAATATTTTGGCACCAAATGAAACCAAAAGCCTTTCCTGATCAGACCAATAAAATCTGACAATTGTCTTGTGGTGGATGCCAGAGAGATTCTGAATATTTTGGCAGAAACAGCGGCTTTTTCTAGGTGGGAATCTGCCTACATAGTATTTATGCAAACATTTCCTCACTTGGTCTGTAACCACCCCTTCACAGTGAAGCAGTTCAGCGTTATCGCCAATTCTTTAGATGGTTGTGAGTTTAAAATACTACCACTGCCTAAAATAAAAGGAATTTCAATCAGAGTGCTCTCTGAAATGAAAGAGGTGGATGCCAGTTTGACAATTTGAGCTGATAGCTGAGATACTGCCTCTCCAGCATTTTTGGCATCTGGCCTAGGGAGGAAGGAACAGGAAGAAAGGACAAAGAGAAAGAAGGGATAACGGAGGATGAACATGATCCAGTTCATTTAATATAATGACAGAAATCCCTGGAGGGGACACTAATTTAAAGCTACAGGCACTTCAGAGCCAGTATTAACAACAGGTACACAGATATACAACTGATACAGCTGCTCAAAGAGAGAATGTGACCAAAAGAATTATATCTAGCATAATAAAAACAATCAAGCCTGCAGGTCAGAAATGTAATGGAAGGATAGTAACTGCTGAGCCCAAAATTACTACCTTGGTTAGCAGCCAAGATAAAGAGTGGGTCCTAAGTCTATCTGCAGGTAAAAGTCACAAAATAGGTATTTCTGCATCCACACCTGAACTGAAAGCAGCCGTGTGTGAAAACTGATCAGCTATGCAGGCAGGTATACAATATACCTAAACAAAGATTCCTGAGCCCTCTGCAAGTACAAGATCAGGCTTATAAAGGGACCAGCATCAGCACTAGCACATTAGCATCAGCAAATGACCCTTTTTTGGAGTCCAGGTACAGATTCCTGGATTAGGATTCCCCCGGTAGGGGAGTGCGGGGGTATCAAGGATTCAGAAAGTTACAAAGGCACAAAACTTGTAGGCATTGCTGGCCTGCCTAAGCACCATGTGACTTTAGCTGAAGCAAGAACATTGCAAAAGCTGAAGCACACGGAAGTATATGAAAGCAAACACTTCAAATCAGTATTTAGCTCACACTTACACCCAATCTAGCAGCACATTATGGAAAATTTAGAATGCCAGGCAGCATTACTGTTCACAACAAGGAGGTTTGCCTTAGCATACTGGATATTGCAAGCTCTCCCCTCAGTGCAAACAGCCCTGTGGAATCAAATGGGAAAGCAGCAAAGTATTCCCAGGAAAGACCATATTTGTAAATGCATCAAGCAATATGTCTGAAGCTGAGGATAACATTTTGCCACAGAGCCCAAACTGGCCAATATAAAGAACTCCTAATAACTAGAAAACATGTCATTTAGTAAGCTAAGTAAGAATCACTTATGGATTATACTGTCAAGACCAACATATTTAGGGCCAAGACGGCAATCAGGAATCATTTGCAACAGCAGTGGTTCCAGACTTCTTACCCTTTGTTGACAGAGACTTCTCATTTCCAATATGCAAGAATTAGACACAAAACAGAAGGCACTGAAATGCCTTTGGCCAAGCTGTAAAGATTGCCAAATACCATCTGCAGTCTGGTCTTTCTGTACTTTGAACAAATGGCCACAGCTAATGCAGCAAGTCATCCTCATATTCAGGGCTTTTTTTGTGACCAACTGGTGATGTGCTCCTTCTGGAATTGAAATGGCTCAAAAGAAACCGGCCTGTGAAAGAAAGGCTTGTATATAATCTCTAGGGAAAGAGGTTTTGCTTGTCAGCTACTTTAAATGTCGTGTATTCAGACAAGGTGTGAGATAGCAGAGAGAATATCTTTCAAACTATCAGTTTTCTCCAGTAATGCCCAGGTTTCCTCCATGATATCAAATATGTTGCAGTTCCTGTGCAGGTGGTGTGATTTCACTTGGTTGATAGGATCACTACAGATAAATGCTTGATTCTTCTGGAATGGCCATGGCAGTCTCTCTGCTCTTCAACCTCATATTTCTTGGGGATTAAAATCCTGGGAAATGCCTATTTACCTAGTGGGTACTGGTTGAAACAGAAATCTATACATGTTATATACCACGTACATCAATGCCATGGCAAAAAATGGTTCAAAATGTAATCTCGGTGAGAGCAAGCTGGCCACAGAAACGTGATTCTGCTTCCAGCCACGGTGCCCCTGCAGACCAGAGCAAGCCATGGTGTTTGCAGTGACTTCCTGTTCTCCATTTGCCATTATTTGTCTTCTGGTAATTTCTCTATGATTCTTTTTAAGAAGAATTAATCTCCCTGAACACCTTCCCTTGTTTTGACAAAATCAGATCTTCAGATTCAGTTTAAGCAAGCTGTCTGTGCTCTGCACAGAGACGGCTGATAAATTCTGTATTATTACTGTAATCTGAATCACCGTAGACTGGTGATTTAATATTTTAATGTAATCTTTTACACACCTACAATAAGCAAATGCATTTAGAAATAAAAATTGTTTCAAAGTGCCACCAACTGTTGTTTTTGCAAACTGCAGTTCAAAGAATGTGTTTTTTAAATGCTTCTACTGGACGTTTTAGCATTTTCTGGTGTAGCACACAAAAGAACAAGTGTACATTATCCTTTTTCCAAGTTAGACAAGCAGTACATCCCATTACAGTATCTCCCTTATAGCTGAGTTTCAAAGGCAACAAAATACCATATACCAGAAACACTTTTCCTGTTGTTTATAAAATTCTGTATTTCATATTTGTTTTAATGACAAGTCAATTTCCAAAACTTTCAAGAAACCTCCAAAATTATCTGAGAGAACCAAGCACTAGAAGTTCGCATTGCTTTTTAAATATGTCTGTTATTAGCAATGTGTGAGCTCCTAAGCATTAGGTGTGTGCTAAGAACAACATGTTCTAGTGGTCTGCTTTCATCTCCTCAAACTTTCACTCTTCTCAAAATTTGCTTTCCTAACTTCCCTCACCCCCTGAATTTTGATTTCTCTTTATTCAAGCTGGACTTCCCACAATAAGAAACTCTTTCATGATCTGCTGACAGTAAGCAAAGAAGCAGGATCATAAAGTTTACCAGAGGAGCACAGTGGCACGGATCTCTTGGTGCCACAAACAGGGTAAGCAATCACAGGAATTTGTCAGTCTGCACTGGGCATTAGTAATACAGCGTGAGACAGTCCTCCTGGAGACTGAATGGTTACAACGCCTAGTGAGCTGATCTCCATAAATAGCAGCTCTAAATCAATTCTGTTTGCTTGCTGTGATTATATGAAATGCATCAACTATTAAACAAATCAATGTGACCCCAAAGATTCCTTGGCTTAATATCTTATTATTTTGGGGCTATAGGCTGATTAGGCATTTAAATAATTTTCTGTGATAGCATCTGCATTATTTGAGTATGCCAGATTGTGAACACAAACCTTTAGATTTCTCCAGTGCTTTATTTGCCAGCAGTGATGATAATAAAATTAACGGCCTTCTCATGCTTTTGCTGATACCATTTAGCTTTTTCCAGAGAGGTCAAAGTAGGCATTTTACTGGTTTGAAATGAAATGTTTCATGCAAGGCTTGAGTTATTCAGTTATTGACTGGTGGGAACATTCATTTCAGTGAATAGTAAGTTACTCCAATCTTCTCAGTCCGAATTGATCCAACAGAATGAGACCCCCTTTGAAGTCTGAACTCCTCCACAATTTTATCTTTCAAAACTGCTCTGAATCCCCTGTAGATGTAGTGGGTAATTGGTGCTGATTGATTTCTGAATGTGCAGATGGAAGAACAGGGAGAGGAATGACGCAATGACATGAGAGGATGCAAAGTTCAAGAACACCCTAGGCATGTGCCAAGGAGACTTTTCCTAAAGGCAACTGTGTGACTGCAAAAAAGCCAGTGAGGAAGAAAAAAGTCAAAGCTATAGCTGAAAGGTGAAACAAGGAGATTGTCACCTGGAGGAAACGGTTGGTGAGATGGCTAGAGGAGGGAGGAGCTTTAAGCAAAACAGCACATGCTTAAATGGAGGAGATGAAGGAGGGTGCAGAAGTTCCTAATCACATAGAAAGAAATCTCCTCAGTTTGCTGTTCTACGGGAGAAGGATCCCAAAGCAGCACATATTGACAAAACAGTAGACATCTGAAGCATGTGTCAGTTCCTTTTTCTTAATAAAAGTTTCAAAAGAAACAAACTAATAGTTTGATTAAGAAAAGCAATGATTTATGATACCCCAAATTTTCCTTACATGAGGAATTCAGGTTTTTCAGATTATTTCAAAAGTTTGAAATATTTTCAAATGAACAGAAATATCCAGATTCTCAAAGCCATCACTCTCTTATTGTCATCATAGTAAGAAATACCTTCATTTCCACTGACTATTTTACAAGTAGCTATGTTATTATCAGCTACGTAAATCTCAAGTGTGGTGCACTATGACTACTTTTGGGTGGTCTTACAGGCATAGTTCTGACTATGATTGCCATTGCCATATGAAAGTATTACATTAAATAAAAATAAGGCTGGAATTTGCAACTCACATTGAAAAAGCAATTGAGAACAGAAGGACAGAATGACAACTGGCAAACAGAACAAAATCTTGACAATTTGCAGGGTAAAATATCAGGTTTCTATGGCCCACACTATTGAGGTTCTGCAGTTTTGTTTTCCTTTCTAGTTTAGATCTAAGAAAACCTAATTAGGATTCATTAAATGACTCTTCTGGTATCAAGTTAGTTGACAACAAATAATGCTTATATTGTTTTCCTTAATGAAGAGTAAATCTAAATTTTGTAGAGCTGCAGCCAAAGCCTACTGCCCCTATTTAATATTGCTTTATAAGAAATATGTCTTTTCAATTTTCCTTGTTTCCTAATCAATTACTTTGGCATCCTTTCCCCACTTCAAAATGAATACATCTCACCATTCATTAACACCATGTTGAATAGCAGTGCTTCCTTTTGTCACAAATCAGCATTACTGTAGTGTGCAATGTGGGTTGAGTCTCATTTACATTAGGATTCTTTACATCATTCTGACAAGAGAGACATTTTTATAGGGAAAATATAATGTATGCCACAAATATTAAGTTGCAAAGGCAACTAGACTAAGGCAGCCTCCCTAGTTTTTGCTGCTGCAGAAGAGACTCTGATGTGCAGCACCAAGTCCTGTGTCCTGCCCCAGCACAGATGGTAACAGGACTCATCAGCACAGACCAGGCTCTCCGCATGTATTGCTGGCTGAACACTGACCCCACATTCCATTATCAGAGACGGAGATTATGAGCCTTTTATTCTCACTAATGAGGATCAAGACAGGGTGAACAGGTTTGGGACTTCGCTGAGACTCCCACACCACAAAAATGTGTTTAGAACCATACACTCACATCACCCATCAGAGAGGTGGTTATCAGACAGAAGCTGAACTCAAATGTTACTTCAGGCTAATTTCCAAGCTTGACAAAGCCCTGAATTTCTGACTTGTCTGCAACAAATTAAGCAATTTGTTACTTCATCACTCTGATTATTCCAAACCCACTTCTGCTGAAGTGGCCAGGTATCCTTTAAACCCAATATAAATCTCATACTATAAACCTCTTAATTTAACATTCCTCAT
Source organism: Dryoscopus gambensis (assembly GCA_013389985.1). Lineage (NCBI taxonomy): Eukaryota > Metazoa > Chordata > Aves > Passeriformes > Malaconotidae > Dryoscopus > Dryoscopus gambensis. The sequence continues at coordinate 57,433 of WEIT01021138.1, forward strand.
GGCTATTTGAGGAACAAATAAATATTCTTCTGCTTTTCTGAAAAATGCCTCTGCAATTAAACCTTTTATCAAATCCTTAGATTAGTAAGAGCTGTACTGTCATATGCATACTCTATTAGCATGAAAAAAACAGTTAGAAAAAAAGGCTAGGAGTATTCCTGCTAAATGAAAATTCTTATGAAAATCATGGGATCCACTGGGCTTGCCTAGCACAAAAGGAATCTTTATCAAATTGTATTGGATAATTAATAGAACAACAATAATAGTAACAGAGTTGTAACATTTTGCTTTGATACATGCTAAGGCAAAAGTTTGCCTTGATCAGTAATCTAAGCAGATTTTTTTTTAGTCCATCAATTTTGCTTTCCAGCACATTGTATCCCTCCTGTAACCACACTTGAATGGGTGAAAAGCCTGCTTTTCCCCTTCATGCTGTCTGTTAATGTTTTCTGCTGGGCTCTTCCACATTCCTGGCAATCCCTCAAATTTCTTACTTCATTAGTCCAATCCCTGTTTTCTCTAATTCCTGTGATTTTAGAGTAATTCATTCTAGCCAAAGCTGAAAAAGCTGAAAGCCAAACAGCACACTGCCAAAATCAGGTCACACTTATTTTGTTAACATGTGGTGTTGGTCAGTGGCATGAAAAAGCAGGATCCAAATTCCGCTGGGATTTTAATACAAATGGTGATACTCCTTGCTCCCGTTTATATACAATACTTAAAAGGGCAAGTCTATGTCTTTGATGCCTTGATAACTAAAGCTACCTTTCCAAAATTCAGTCATCACTATTTATTAATCCCTCGTGGCTATGTCCAGAAATCCTGCTGCATTAATGCAAAGAAGCATGGAAATGCTGGCAGGAGTAGTATCCTCTGGAAGTCATCCAGCCTGACATCCTCTGGGAGCACAGCGGTGCCGGCGCTGGGTCAGGTCAGCCTGTGGCTTTGCCTTGCCAATGCAGCAAAGGTAGATGCAGCTTCCCTAGGAAATTGTCCCCTACCTTGCTTCCATGGATTAGTTTATAAAATGATAGCGTACATTTGCAATTTACTAGTGAGCAGCTACGCTATATACGTATAATTTAAAATAAAATGTGAAGCTCTGATTGTATATGAGTTCTTATACTAACCACCATGATCATGAACAATAGATTTTCCCTTCCTTTTTGTGACTTCCTTTCACTTATATCTATGTAATATCACACATATATTTTTACATATTTTATCATATATATAACTTTATTATATACCAATATACATAATTATATATGTGCATACCATGTATCTGATATCTACCTGTATCTGTCAGTCTTCTTACACTTACTTCAAGTAACATAAGAGAAACAGCTCAGGAGAATGGTGTAGGAAGAACTAATGAGACTGAGAAGTCAAATATCAGAAAATAGAGGCATCAGAGTACAAAGACTTGAAGACAGCAAGTCTGTTTAACCAGCAGAAACAGGTTAAGAATGAATCTTGACTGCAGGCTATCTGATTGCAGGCTATCAACAACTATACTGGCAAAAGTCACTTGATACCAAGTACTCTTTAATTTAACAGTCAGAAGCATGGAAGGACCAACCGAAGGCATACAAGTTCATGCTGAAAAGAAGATGGAAATTTTTACCAGAGGAAGCATTTCACCAGTGGAATAGACTAAAAAGGGACCTGGAAGAATTAATTGGGATGGATCAGAATATGCGACCTTCTGAAGACCTCTCTTATGTCCCTGAGGATTTTTCTGGCTTTTTTCCTGCTATCTCAGCTGGGCTGATAAAATGTATTGCTTTCCTTCCTCCTCTATGGCCTGATTCTTGCTCCAGCCACAAATTCTTGTGTCAGAGTTGGTAAAATTTTGTGGCCTGTGGTTATGGTAGAGATCTCTAACATTTCTTGGGTCTTTAAAAATCTGTTACTTTTTTCTGCCTGCAATAGGTGGATGCTCAAATTCTTCAGCAAGTTTCAAATATTCAAAAAATGCTACCCAGTACGTAAGTAGTGTGGGTGGAATTTAATTGTAAATGTACATAGTTACAGTGCTTAAATGACAGCAGGGTTTAGTCCTTATTTTATCAAAATTTGGTTTTGATCCTTGAGATCATTTGCTGTTAATTTTCTGTATTTTCACATTTCTGGCTCTTAGAGTAACCCACACAAACTTTTCTTATAGAGACACATTTATTTGCAAATCACTTTCATCTGAATATTGTATAATTTAGTGAAGCTACTGCTTGTATAAGCTATTATCAAGATGCAAAGACTGAAATTATCCAAAACTGTTCAATAAATATCCTCAAATTTCTCTATTGCTTTCCTTCATCTGGCTGTGTCCACCATGTGTTCGTAAAATTACAGAAAGTAAAACTGTGCCCTTTAGCTTCAAATATATCCAAATATAGAGACTTTGACAAAAGAGTGTTAGAACCATTTCACCAAGTACTCCTATCTCAAGGTCAAATTAAACATGCTTATGAATGGACATCCAAGTAACTCGTTTCTTCATTTCTCTGGTTTTTTTGTAAATCGGATTGGCAATCAATTGGAAATTGTTGATACATCAGGGATTGTCAGAGGGGCTGAAAACAGTTAACAGTTAGACTCTAACAGCCTTTCCCAGCCCAAGTGATCCTTGATAAGCAGCAGTCTGACCCTTTTAAATGAAAGCAGAATTGAGTACAGAAAAGGGGATGAGGTAATGAGAAGACAGCAGATGATTTTAAAGTATGCTTAAAATAATCAAAACAAGGTAATGCACTCCCTTCATTAAGGAAAGAAGGCTATCTAAACATACTCTAATAATTTTCATGCAAGAAATCCAGGAAAGGGATTTTGTGCATACAACCATCAGCTTCCAGGAATAGCTTTCCTCATATTGTTTCAGCCAGATAATATTAGGCTGTCAACAACTGACTGACCCACGTTTCATGGCTCCTCAAAGGATGGTATCTCAGAGGACTTTGTGTACCCACTGGCAATCAAAATGTCAAAGACTGAACAATGCTACCAAAACACTGCTTTTTGAGAAGGGAACTACTGAACTCTTGCAGGTCTCTCTGAGAACATGAAACTAAAAATTCTTTTTCTCAGGAATTTACAAAGTGTAAATGTAAATGTGAGATGTAGGAAGTGGGAGCACTGCTGAGGTTTTATCAGATTCATATTCAGAATCATGTAAAAGAGCAATCTACATTGCTGGGTTTGTCACCACTGGTCCAAAGGTCATTGATAGGGCAGCACAGCAGAAGACAGGAGTAAATTAACTCCTAATGTTACCTATAGTACTAAGCCAATAAGAAAGTCTGCTAAGGCAAGAAATGTACCTCAATAAAAGACATTTCCAACAATAAATGCCAATATTTGCACTACATCCAAAGGAGAGAGGAAGAGGCCTGGAAAGTCACTGACAATAGAAGTCCTGTCTGCCATGACCAGGTACCTAAAGTTTTACATTAAGTGTATGCATCTTAGGCAGAGGTTGGGCAGATTCACTTAAGATGAAACCCCCAATTTTTATAATCAAACTTTCAGCAAGATATTATCCTTTGGGGAAACTTTGGAGAATTTAATCTTTTTGGGCAGATAAGAAGCAGATACAGAAGGGGAAGGGTAAGCATGTTCTCTACTTCTCCAAACCCAGTCTTTAAGATCATATTTTCTAGAAGGTTTGGGGGTTTTTCCCCTTTTATCTCTATAGCTCAGAATTCAGAGCTGAAATGGAAGCAAACCACCAGATGCACATTACATTTTAATAGTCTGCTCTTTTGTCTATTTCTGTCTACTTGCATAAGGGAAGTAAGGGACAGTTATCTTTTAAATATAACAAAACATATAGCAAAACTGTTTTCTCAAAACAGAAAATAAGGAATCTTTATATTCTGTAGGTTCTGGTTGATCTTATTTTGAACTGTCCACTGTGCTGATCATGTCAGTTTATGTGGATCAGTCATTTGTTGCTGTATTTTGGTTTACATGGAAAGGCTTTGGTAGCAGGGGGGCTTTGTGTGATGCTAAGAGAAGCTTATCCTGTGTCCAGCAGAGCCAGAGCCAGCCGGCTCCGAGACAGGCCTGCTGCTGGCCAAGGCCGAGCCCCTCAGTGATGGTGGTAGCACTGCTGGGATAACGAATTTAAGAGGGAGAAAAACCCCTGTGTATCTGCAACTGTAGCAGAAGAGCAGAGTGAGAGTGTGTGAAACAACTCTACATTAAGCAATGTCAGTGAAGGTGGAGGGGGCAGAGGTGCTCCAGGTGCTGGAGCAGAGATTACGACCCATGGAAGTCCACACTGGAGCAAATATCCACCTGCAGCCCTTGGAGGACCCCCGACTGGAGCAGGTGGATGCAGCTGAAGGAGGCAGGGACCCCATGGGAAGCCTGTGGAGTTCATCCAGCTCCTGGATGAACCCATGGACCCATGGAGAGGAGCCTGTGCTGGAGCAGGTTTTGCTGGGAGGACTTGGGACCCTGTGAGGGACCCATGCTGGAGCAGGGTGTGCCTGAAGGATTGCACCCCATGCTGGAGCAGTTTGTGAAAAATTGCAGCCCATAGGAAGGACTCCACATTGGAGAAGTTCACAGAGGACTGTCTCCCATGGGAGGGACACCACGCTGAGTGGGGGAAGAGTGAGAGTTCTCCCCGAGGAGGAAGCAGCAGCAGAGGCAATGTGTGATGAACAGACCGCCAACCTCATTCCCCATCCCCCTGAGTTGCCTAGGGGGAGGAGGTAGTGAAATCAAAAGTGAAGTTGGGCCCAGGAAGAAGGGAGGGATGGTGAAGAGGTTTTTAAAATTTGGGTTTATTTCTCATTACCCCACTCCGATTTGATTAGCAATAAATTAAACTAATTTCCCCAAGTTGAGTCTCTTTTGCTCATGATAGTAACTGCTTGAGTGATCTCTCCCTGCCCTTATCTCAACCCACGAGCCTTGCTTATATTTTCTCTCCCCTGCCCACCTTGGATCTTGACAGCAATTTCTGAACTGTACAGATGAAAAACAACACAAGAGAAGACATTGTTAATAGCTATTGTTGACAGAGAGTTTATTCCAAGCCATTCAAAGTGTAGAATCAGGACCCTCAAAGCTATTTTCATAGTAGCAAATACAATGTCTCTGCTCAAAAGAATTGCAGTCTAACATTAGCACTAGCAGAGGCACACAGGTGGAAAAACATCAGCAAACAAAATACTACCAGGAAGAATAATAGGGAGCAGTCATAGTTTAATCAACAGTCTGACTCTTGTAAAATGTGTTTGGTTGGCATCACAGCAAGGGAGGATTTTTATCCTTTATAATGAGGATATCTGTACCTGCTACAGGAAACTTGTCTCAAGTCTGGGAAGGCATGAAGATGTCTGACTGAAATCGAATAATATGCTGGGAGGGTCCAGTACCAGAGGCTAGTGGGAGGCAGTAATTAACCTGAATATGTGATGAGAAGTAGATGAATTACCAAAGGCTTTGAAAATCATGTAAAGAAAATTTGCTTGTTAGTGAGGTATTAATGGAGGAATGAGATAAGCAAAAGGACGCACAAAGAAGGCATAAAGAGAGAAGAGGGTCATGGCCACAGCAGCAGGCTATGGAATTGTGTGGTAGCATTTAGGTAGGTATAATGCAAATTTCAAGATCAGGAAAACACAGCTGAACATTGTAGAAACCAGGATGAAAGTTTTAGCAACTCAACCTCCCTAGCTTCAAGTTGCTCTAAAGGGGTAACTTTGGCAATCAGATAACTTCACCTGAGTATTTTCTGGACTCTTAGATGGGACTTATGGTTTTGCAGTGTAGAAAGCCCCAAGGATTTAGGGCTCTATTTTAAATATGACAGAGGGTGTGGGTCTTGAGAGGACATGCAAGGATATTCTCCTTCCTCCTTCCCAAGGACAGTAGTGGGAGCAGAGTGAGGGAACAGGTCAGGCTCCCGTGCAGATGTGTGCCAAGGTGCAGGAGCAAGACATGGACAAGGCAGTAAAGCAGTTTGGAAATGAGGGGGAGAAAGTTGATCACTGGGATGAAAAGTTGTGAACTTTAATGGGGATGTGGGGACAGATCTGGGCCAAGTCCAAAAATGTTTGAGAGTAATAAGAAAACCGAGGAAAACCCAGAGTGAGCTGCAGATTGTTTTGTTGGTGTGTTTTTGGTGGGTTTTTTTTGTTTTTTTTTTTTGTTTTTTTTTATTGGATGCATATTTTTATAGTAGTTAGTAAGAAGATTGCTTAGGTTTGGAAGCCTTGGTTTGCTCTTGAAGAGGTGAACTGTACACCCAGTGTGTACTCTTGCAGAGCTCCTAGAGTGTAGAGATGGAGGTATGGAGAGTAAGAATTGGGGAAGGGACATAGCAAGGTTCACCCAAGGAAAGAAAGAGAAACCCATGAGATTCACAATTGGAATTTAAAAGCTACAAAATAAAATTATCTGATTCTGCTTCCACAAACACAGACATGATCATCTGGCAAATAAGCAAAAGTCCACATCCTAATTTTTTAAAAATCCACTAGTGTTTTAAAGACTACATCTAGGACCCAAGGTATTTTTCAGATCACCTCAAAACCTCGTTATGGGCGTGTTCTACTTGAGATCTGCATCCTTTAACACTGACTTCTTCCTGTAATGAGAAGTAAAACATACCCTTCTAAATAAGAGATCACATCTATCTTTTAGAGTTAAGTATTCCCCAATAAATAACCTTAAACACGAGACATGAGGACATGCCCTTTTACAGCTTCTATTAGGAAGGTTAGTTGAACAATCTTCGGATAATGAAAAGATTTGGAAAGAAAAGAAATATGAAAAGATTGACAATTGGGACAATGCTGATCCGGGATGCTGATCTGGCTCTGTAGTTCTACTTGGTTACTTTGAGAAAAGCCAGATGAAACATATTCTGCTTCCAAGAAGTGGGATGCATGACTGCCTTGTGTTTGGCAGAAGCCTCAAGAGACACGATTTTATTTACTTATCTCTTCTGGGCCTTAGTTTTCTTCCACAAAGAGCTACCTATAGAGCACTGGTGGATACTGATGGCTTTTGATGACTCAGTTACTTTTTAGTAGATTCACTCATGGATTTCACACTTTGCAACATGTGGACCAAGAGTTTCATAACAGCCTTTCTCCAAGATCAGATTATGTTGGATTTAACTGGTTTACAGAAACTGTCCCCTGTCACCAGACCGAGATCTTCCACTGTGCTCTACCTTGCAAAGTGTTGCTGAGAATAACTGTACATACCCTGAATCTGCCAAAGGGCCTCTTGACCTTGCAAAGCTCTGATATTTGGATGACGCTATGATCATTCACGACTGCTTTAGTCTTGCTACACTAATCTGCTGATGAAAGTAGGCCTACAAGACCTTTGTGGCCTTCAAAACTGCTTCCGTTCCTGAATTTCAGCATGTTGTAAGAAGCATCTCTCTCTAAGCCTCTTGCTAAGCAGAACAGACAACTAAATTTTGTAATTAAGTCTCATACTGCAAAAGAAGCTGTCAACTAGTAAACATCCTAAAAGGACTCAAATTAATGGATGATGCATTTTATTAAATTAGCAGCCCAAATCTGCATGCCAGCAAAAGCTCCTAGCTTCTGATTACCTCCGGGAACAAAGACTAGAGCATGCTTATAAATAGTGGCAGTGGGCTTAGCATATGTTACCTTCTTTCCTAGATAAATATTAATTAGCCATGCAGGAGAACCAGCTCTCTAATAGGAAGAAATCTTTGTAGCTCCCGTTAAATCAATGGTGACATGATGATTTCACTAGGAAAATATTTGATTCTTAATTTTCAGCAGTTTTACTTCTTTGCAGTGATTCACTGCATTGCACAAGTTTCCATCAAGCTTTATGCATTAGTAGCTTGTTGCTTTAAAATGTGTGCAGACTTTTTTTTTAAAACACAATATTCAGTGTTTCATTTCTGAAAACCTGGTGTTTTGGGACTCCTTTGAAATCAACCCTGGATCCCAAAAGGAGACCTTTAGAGATACCATTCTCTAAATCTGACAGAAAGATTTGAACATACAGAAGTGGGACAATGCTTTCAAACTGATACAGGTCCATATCTGAAAGTAAAGAATTTATCTTCTGCCAGATCTGAGCAGATGAGATGAGACGTTTTTTCATTTGAATCCCTACAAAGTCTAAATGCATTCACTGTCCTTTGCTTTCACACTGAACAGGTGCTAAAGGTTATGCCATTGACTTTTATTCCTAGACAGCTGTACCTTTATGTCATACTGTCATGGCTATTTTCTACAGATCATTCCCCAATGGGTATGCATGTATTTTATAGCAGGTTATAATCCACCCGTATTATAGCAGGTAGGTTAAAATCCATTCAGGTATATAACTGGAGACAGCCTGAACTGGAGGGATGATCATTGAGCCAGATCCTCTGGCACCAAAACAGGCATTTGCACTGATTTTAGTGTGAATTAGAGGCTCCAGCAGCCTCAGACAAAAACCATAGCCCTTTTTACACAAGCAGTCAATTCTTCTGATTTGTAACAGAGCAAGAGAATTATGCCCAGTGTAGAAGGAGAGGAGACAGGGCAGGATTGAAGTGGTTTCCTGTGGAGTATCTCCAGGAACATCGTTAAAAACCAAATTCCTTGTAGATGAATGAGGAACACACACCAACCTCACTTCCAAGAACCAAAATGTGTGAGGATCAGTGCAGTGAGTGGAGATTAACTGCTAGAGACACTGTAAGGGAGGACTGGAAAGTTTCTTTTTGCTTGACCTCAGTTGCCTACTCAGGGTAATTGAATGCTTTTCCACGGGTATCTGAGTGCATTTTTCAGCAACTGGGCCTGACCAGTATGGGTTGAGAAACTCAATGTGTATTTGTGCCTTCTGAGCCCATGTGCTTGTTTCTCTGTCTGGGTCTTTAGAGTAAAAATCAAAACTAGGCCCAGCTGTTCCTTATAATTAAATTTCAGTTACTCAAGCTGGGTGATTTTATTTTGACTAGTGACTTAAAAGTGATGGCATTTAAATGGCCTTAGCTGTATTTCAAAGTTAACACTGAGAAACTTCACACAGACATTAGTATTTGTCTGTTGCCAAACTCAACAAAATACCACTGTGTTGATTTACATAGCGAAGGTTATCTTTGCTAACAGAAGGACTCAGATTTTCATTATTTAAAATATGAGTATGGATCTCATCACAGTGAAGGAGGCTACAGATGCCATTACACACAACTTACCAGCTTAGTCAAGAGCAGAGGTGAAGTTTATATTGTGCACTGAGTCCCGTGTTCAAATATACCTAAAAGATCCAAAAGCCAAAGCCCACACAACACTATCTGCCAGGAAAGATCTGACTGTACAATAAGGACTTTTCCTTTCTGTACTTAGGTTTGTTTCTATGTGTCTGCCTTCTCTCTCTAATTTATTTATAAGATATTTACGCCATACATGGGCACTCTGTGAAGCAATAAACCAATAATAGGCTCAGTTTTCATTGCAGTTTCTATATTTGGGTATTTTAGTATATCAAAATCTGGGTATAAGAAGTATTAACAGTCTTATGCCAGCAGAAAGAAATTAATTTTATGCCTGCCTCTGCACAGAAGCCAAAAGCTTCAGGAAATAAGATCTCTTCTCATAAGCATCTTTTCAGATCCAGTTAGGAGAGGAGAAAATAAACAATGAAATGCAAGCTTCCGGGCAACAGCACAGCAGTGAGATATGATCCTTCACGTGATAATACATATGATTCACAATACGTGTCTGACTGACACTCCAAGACTCCAGTACTTATTGATGATCTAGGAAGAATCTGATGCTTTCATCAAGCCTTGGCCCTTGGGAGTCCAGTTGTGACAGGGGTCTATGTGCAGCCTGACAGAGCAGAGAGGAAGAGCAGTCTTTTAAAACCTGAGCACCCCTTGTTGTGACACAAATCCTTGGAACCAGCATGCACAGCCTGAAGCAAGCAGCAGTTCCAGTGCCTGGGTGGGCACGTTTTCTGCATGCCCCTCCAGCAGTGATGGCAGCACCATGACTTGGAGCACTGTTATGAAGCCGGCTTTACTTTCTTCCTGCAGCTGTTCATAACCCACGTCTGAGGCCCCCAAGAGAAGCATGGGGAATGCTTACTGAACCTGCCCAGGAAGACCAGGTGGTCCTTATAGGAAGTCAGGTGAGGTCACCACAGCTAGACCTGTCATGCACTGGGTGAACATTTTGCTGACCACTTGCAGCAGTGCTACAGAAATGAGTGAGAAACCAGCGAGCACAATGGAAGAAAACAAATGAGGGAGGAAAAAATCATCTTCTTGGCAAGACAAAGAAGGAAGCAATGAACGATGATTACTGATGAATAATGACCCAGAATTAATGGAGAAGGGCAACAGCAAAAGCTGTGTACTGAACACAAATATTTTAGAATGAGGATAAACAGTGACATTAGTAGGGTGGCCAGAACTCATCACCCATTCACATAATACTTGTCTACACTACACCCCATGGCTTGTAACAGTGGCTAAGGCTAGAACATTGCCCTTGGAGGCTCTATAATTTTATTAGAAGAGCCTTTGCACAAGAGGCAAGCTGTTCCAAAACTGAATGAAGGGCTAGGTTTTCCTCTTGTTATTATTGGTGTTTTAAATTTAAATCCCTCGCAGATACATAGCCCTATTTGGGAAGAATGTTGAGCTACAGAGGCTTGAGGGCAGTTGCCAACTTAAGCACAACTAAATTAAGCCAGAAATGTTGAGCAGAAGCGAAAGCAATATCACACTGTATTAGAAGCCAGGATTATAAAATCTCTGCCTATCAAAGAGATCAGAAGAATGCAGACAGCTCTGTATTATTATACTTAATGCAGTAAAGTCTAAAGGCTTCAACCAATTACCAGGCACCAAAGGGAGGTGGTGCCTGCTCGAACACAAGGAGGCACCACAAAATAAAAACACAGAAACAGACCAAACCCTATCCCTGTGCCCTCTTGGGAGAACAGAAAGGCTCATTGACATTTTATCTTCCTGTCAGTTCAGTGAATGTAGGCAAACCTTGACTGCCACACTTTCTTTAATCCAAGGCAATCTTCTCCCTACCTCACTTCTTGAGATCTGGGACAGACTTTACAAAATCTCAAGCACAACCACTGGTTTTATGATCTCAGGCACCTTGCCCTGTGCCGAAGCAGGGAGGAAGGGGCTGTCCCTGCAGGGCTCTGGCTTTCCCACACCGTTGTGCAGCACTGGTTCTTCTTCAGTTCAATGCTTCTCTTCCTAGAATTTCCTAACTCCTCTGGGCCACAATGGGTCCTCTCCAGCCTCCTCTTGTGGTACTTCCTTGATCTGTATCCTGTCGGGTTAGCCAGTTCCTCTGGTTCAAGGGTGACCAACAAGGTGCAGAGGTTTCTCATCCTGCCCATAAGCTCGATGTCCCAGGCAGAACACTGCAGTGTCTATCCCTGTGTGGTGCTGAGCGTAGCCCAGAAAGGAGGAGGCCACGGGGAAACTGCTTTTCCACCACAGAGGAAACCAGCCAGGAGAAGATATCCAAGAGGGAAGTCCTGAGAGTTTACAGGGAACTTAGGCATGTAGCAGCATGTGGAGATGTGCACAAACATGCTTGCAGACTGAAAACGCTTGTCTCCTCAACTGAATTTGTCGTGGTATTTTCGGGAGATTTAATTGGGCTGGAGCATAGACAGCTCACCGAGCTTGGAATTATCCTGACCCAGCAAAAAGCAAGCTCGCACTTCCCTTTGTGCGCAAAACTTTCCTGCGGCTGCTGAGAACCAGCGCTGGCAGGAGCGGCGGGGCCTAGACAAACGAGTGCTCCCGCTGCTCCTGTCCCCGCCGGCCTAGCGCTGGAAGAGCCCGTCGGGCACATCAGGGCTGCTCAACCGCGGGCGTGCATCTCCAAGCACACCACAAAAACAAAGGAAAAAATATAAAAAGAAACGGGAAAAGGGTAAGAAAGCCTGAGCCCAGAAGACACGGGATTACTAAAAGTGTAAAGCAGGCGATGTAATGTGATAGGCCGCGCACCCCTACTGCAGTGGGGCTCGCTGCGCTGCGCAGCCCCTCGCCCGGCGGTCAGGGCAGGTGGGCCCGAGATGCCTGCCACTACGGCTGCGCCCCTGTCCCGCATCGTCTTGCTCACCCTGGCCCTTCCCGCACGCCCAGTTCTGGCACAGAGCGGCGCTTTTAACGCCGCCGAGGGACGTGGCGGCGGGCAGTACACCCCGGCCCTGCCGGGCTCCCTGGGGAGCATCACCCAGCCCCACGACGTAGTGGGCACGGTGCAAGATAACATGAGAAAAACGGCAGGACCAAGGAACACCTGCACCCGCCCTTGGCGTGGTATCCCTCGTCGGCCGGGAAGGGGAGGGGCTGCTCCCCGCCTGGCGGGGGGCGAGCTAGGGCTCCTCCCGACGCCTG